>CM076583.1:1036231879-1036779084 GCA_034641835.2 Pinus albicaulis | reverse complement strand
ATTGTTTTCTTTAATTTGACATAAATAGACTCAAAATTGGTTATAAATTGACATATTAAAATATTTTATAATTAATCAACCGCAGTGAATCAGCCAAAGGAACATCCTGGTTGAAAACCACAACCCAAAATCCCTAACAAGCCCTCTCAAAATTTAATCAATGTAGATAAACACTAAGGTGAAATCAAGAAAAAAACTATGTTGGAATTAACAATGATTGGATTAGATATATTTTCCTAGGATAACCAAATTTGATGTAAAATTTAAAATCCAAATATGATGGAGGCGTTGATTAAAACACTTGGCAATACCAATATAATAAAATTAGAATGTGTTAAAGTTCCACTAATAATAGAAAAACTACAGTTAATCCAGCAAGTAGGCGGAAATGTGCATTCCCTTATTAAAAAAAATTAGTAAAGAATGGTGAAGGGACCACTAGTTTGAAATAACTACACTGAAACTCCACAAAACTAATAATGGATAAACTAGAATAAACAAAAAAATCAGAAAAAGCAACAGTGAAACTAATAATGAAGAAAATACATTTAATCTGGTAACTAGGGGCATATTATTTGTAATACCAATTAATAAATACCAGTGAAGGTACCTGTAATTTCACAACCAAAGATGATGGTCGGAATGAAGTGAAGTACGATTTGAAAATCTACTATAATCGCTTAGCAGGATTTTTTGAAGGAACAATTTCCACTTGAGAAACAACGACGTGGAGGCTGAGATGGAAACACTAGAATAAATGGAGTAGGTTTTCATGGCTCACAATATTGGGGAAATAATAATAAAATTAGTAATAATAAAATATTTGTTTATATCCATGAGAGGAAAGATTTAAGTTCATTTAATTTCTTAGATGCCAAGTTTAAACAACATGCCTCAGACATATCCATCTTCTTCCAAATTAGAGAACCACTAGTGATTATTACCACTTACAATTGGAATGATAAATGGATAAAAAAAAAACAATCCCTTAACCTATAACTCAATAAATAAATAAAAAACATTTTCATGTTTTTGTTAAATTTTAATTTACATAATTTTCATTATTGTTATTCATTTTTAAGGTACCAGCCAATAAGGAATTTTTTTTTGGTAGGTTTTAAATTTAAATTTACTATTTTTTCATGCTTTGATGCAAATTTATCCCCACATAGATATTCAATACATATCCATCATCTTCCCATTCAATGTACAGCTCTGGAATGAACCGCTGGTGATGATTACAAGTCATGAATCTATCCAATGGAAGGATAAATGAAAAAATAAAAGGAGCCTAAATAAATAGCGTTGGTGATGATTACAACTCATGTATCTTTGTGATGATTATAACTCATGAATGTATCCAATGGAAGGATTGATAAAAAAATAGAACAAGCCTAAATAAATACCTATTATCATATGACTGAATAAATCCAAAAAACTTATGACTGAATACCCATTAAAGGTTTTGAACCTATGGGAGCTCAAGAAGCAAAAGAAAATAGTAGCAACAATGAGAATGACGAAAGCGTGACAATTAAAGGGATCAAAGTGAAGAGTGAATGAAAAATCTTCCTATTTATAACAAAATAAGTTATCCTCGATAATGGTGAATAATAAAATATTATTAACCAAGATTTAGATCTAACCGCTTGAGATATTTTATTATATTTTGTTGGAGAGAAAAGGTATTTAAATTGGTTAGATACCTTTATTTAGAAATAATAACAAAATAAATAATTTATTTTATCATTTCAAGTATGTGGTTAAAGAATAATTAAAAAATAACTATTTTTTTAACTATTTCTAGGTGATCAAGTCAAATTTGACAAGGAATAATAACTAAATAATGACTTAATTAATTATTCCTAGAGAAAAATAAGAAAAATAATTATTTATATAATTATTTCCCATAATTAAGTTAAATATGACAGGAATATTATTTAAACAATGGTTTAATTAATTATTCCTAGAGGAAAGTAAAATAAATAAGGATTTATTTAATTATTCCTCATGGGGTTTCTTGTTTTAACGAGAAATAACTTAATAAAATATGGTTTATTAAATTATTTCATATAGTGAAAGAAATTTTACTATATTAATATTCATATTACAGGGTGTACTTCAATCCATCTAATTGTAAATGGTTAGATTACTAAACTTTGGCAATAACAGATTTGTCCTTTGAACTAGTTCTCACATGATGCGAGGTGTATTTCTCTATATCACTTCCTCCAATGGGTGGAGTCATCCAATCTATCAACTATTTCTTTATGACATCCAAAACTTCATCCTCTATGACCAAATATGGAAAAATATGTCATTCCTTCATTGGATTCATTTTGGCTCTAACATATACTTTGAAAATCATTCTTAAAATCTGTGATGTTTTAATACTCTTCAAACAAAGTCAACGACAACCTCAGGCGCTGATTGACCACCATGCACAAATCCATCTCCTTCAAGACCCAAAAATTATTTTTTCCTGTTACGCGCGTCGGCTCCTTGAAAAATTAGAGTGAGGTGTACCTCACATCTTCACATACATCTAGGTCAACCATGACAAAATGTGACTCCGTTGGTTCCTTCCACACCAATAGAGAGATAATTAACAACAACCATGCATAGTGAAAAAATTTCCCTTCCTCCCACACTTCATGACAATCCTCTAATAATTCCTTTCATATATAGCCAACCCAATTAAACTGGACCCCTTTACTACATTGCGCAGCTAAAGAAACCACGACTGCTGGGACTTCGTTTTCTCTGAACTTGTGCATAATTTTCCCATTAACATATGACTGAATAGAGTTCATGTTTTGATTCAAAGTTAGCCTAAATAGATACCAATTAACATATGACTGAATAGAGTTCATGATTTGATGCAAAGTTATCCCCACATAATTATTCAATATATATCCATCTTCCTCCCATTCAATGTACCACTCTGGAATGGACCGTTGGTGATGATTACAACTCATGAATCTATACAATGGAAGGATAAATGTAAAATTAAAATGAACCTAAATAAATACCCGTTATATATTTTCATAATTGTTATTTTTTTAATAAGTTTTTAGTGATACAATATAATTTCAAATTCAAAAATAAATTATATATAGGTTATTACAACTTACCGAAATGAAAAAAATCAAATTAGCTTAAATAAATAGCGGTTCACATACAATTGTCAATATAAATCCAAAAAAAATCTTCCACATTTTTGTCGGATTTTAATTTATGAATTTTTCATTTTTAGTAAGTTCTTAATTGGGAATTATATATATATATATACACAAACAATGCTAAAATTTATTATGATAGTTGTATTAATAAATATCAATAAATTCATACTCATTCATATATATATATATATATATATATATATATATATATAGAGAATTATACTTGTGTTTTAAATCATTTTTTATTAGTTATCAAATAATCAAAGTATAATCTAAATATATTGAAAAAATATATATACAAAAAAATTATTTATACATATTCACTTCACTTTACGAGATTTTTAATTTACAAGCAGGTTTTATTACAACACCATAGACTAATATCATGGCTTATCAATACCATATGGCCAAAAAATGATAACTCATTTCATTGGATATGATATCCATTGATATCACATTTTTTAATTAATAAATTTAGATGAAAGAGAAGAAATGCCATAACTACATTGGAGATAAATCTAAACTCTCTATAATCTGCTTAATAATTATTGATAATTAAATTAAAATTGTGGAAGTCCATGTGAAAATAAAAAGTCTTATGGAAATAATTTTTATTATGATATAAAGTGACAAATTTAAACAATTCTTGACAAATTGAAACCATAAAATAAATACCTTTCTCAAAATAGATTTTGATAGATATATTTGAATATGTTTAGATTTTACTTTTTCTTCTCTTTAATTTCATATATTACAATAATTATTTCAATATTTATATGGAAATTCTAGGAAGATATTGAATCTTTGTATAACTACTTAAAAAATATGATATTTTTGTGGATTTCATACATAAAAGACTCCAAATGAGATATAACACATTGGTAATTTGTTTAAGACTTTTTTAAAGTTATACAAATATCGAAAAGTTAATACAGTTACCATAATTTTGTAACCACTTGTACAATACAAGTCATCTATATATGACATTCACCATCATATAACAATTTGTAATTGCAAATTATATTTTATTAATTGAATATATTAATCTTTTTTCTAAATACTTGTGAGGTATGTGAATTAAAATATAAACAATTAAAAAAAAAACTATCAACCAAGAAAAACAAAACTCACACATGTTTAGTGAAATTATTTCTTTAAACTTATACCTTAATACAACATCTACACCTTTCAAAATATATTTCTCTCATGATTAAACAAGTTCTTCCTTATTTCATGTAAGAAATGAAAGTGTTTTCTAAATGAATTTGAAATTCTAAAATCTACAAGTGTTCAAGAGAGTTGAGGAGAAAACTCCTACCCAACTATTTTCGCAAATGAAATCTTATCCACACTAATGTGAACTTGCTTTAATCTAGTGATGCACCTCCTTGAAGTTATTTCTCCCTTCAACAATAACTATGATCTTATTTGGCACATTGTTACTTTAAAAACTAGGATAGCGAAAATAATAATTCCAACTCCAATATCTTAATAATAATAGGCCTATAAAGGAAAGTACATGTTTCAAACTGAAATTTCTCATGTGAAGATATATTCTCATTATTCTTGTCTTAAGAGTATTACCTTTAGACGATTTTAGAGTAGAGGTAATATTTTACTATATTGCATATTCTAAGAGAAATCTTATATTGTAGAACATATGCATAATAACCCTTTTCATATAATTTTCCATCTTACTTGAAAATCATAATTTTTTTCTTGTGTCACTCGAAACCAATCTAAAGTGAAGCATATGCTATGTAGTAATTTAGAATTGGTCCACCAAACATATAAAACAAAATAATGTCCTAGGGAAATGAATATTCTATATTCCATACAATATGTTCTAACACATATTCGAACATACTTCTTGAGAATATACCATTACAAATTATTTTATTCCTTTCACAAATAATTCTATAGGGATGTATGAGTAGCACAAGAAAAACTATCCAATCGTCAACACTAATTTAAACACCATAAAAGTTTGTTCTCTTCAAATTGTTTGATTTATTAACTTTATCAGGTTCTTATTCGAAGAAATTTCCTAACTTCCATTCCAAAATTTTGAAAGAATATATATAATTGTCTTTATTTACTTTTTATTCCTCACATCCATTAATTTAATTTTATTTACATTCCATTTCTTAATGAGAAAACTATGATCATAAAGAAAGTAGAAGATAGTAATCCCCTTTATATTAGATTGGGTCATCCTTTTTTCAAAGTATGTTTGAGATTTTTTTAAAGGAAATTTTCCATCTATTTAAAGTTAAAATATGTGTGTGGGAATGCACATATAAAACTTATATCACAATTAATGGTATAAATTAGCTTTATTCATGTAGGGAAATCTATGCACTTAAAGAATTAAAATCCTTATATCACTAGTATGTTTAAGTTGGAAACTAAAATGGTTTTGCTAGGTATGCATGGAGTTGGTGAAGTATATAAAGATAAAAAAGGGAATTAAGATGAAGACATCTCGCATCATATGGATACAAGTTTTATCAAGAATGTATTAGTCCATATGTATGGGATTGTTTTTTCTAGTTGAAGGATAAATCATTGGGAAATGGATTTTAATATTAATATAAACAATTAATAAGGGAAGTTATTTTGGCCATGGAGAAAATATATTAGAAGAATTTGGTATATTAAATATATATTTACAAGAGAGAAAAGTGTCACATATAAAGAATATAATTAAATAATATATTGGTTGATTTATAGAATAAAAGGTTCTAGATTTGTTTTAACAATAATTATAAGTATTTGGTCTCCAAGGCTAAGAACTATACTCATTTAAAGAAGCATACATAAAGTATCTAGTAATGTGATTTTGAATTGAATTAATTTTAACTCTCTATATATCTCCCTCATTTCCTTAGAAAATATTTCCATGATTATTTCTCTAAAACCCTCTTTTAGTTTCTTCATCTAGTTTGTTTTTGGTAAAACAAATAAATGGATTCATACGAACATGGCCCTTGTTATGCCATAATTTTTGGTACCTTGAAAAGTGTACATAATAATTTCTTGATATAAAGAAATGAGTAAAATAAATATTTTTTCATGCAAATAAGCATGTGTCATAGGTTTGGGGGTCTATATTGTAGTGAGCCAACCCTCCTCACGTAAATTCATGTATTATAGTACAATTGTTTAATAAAACCCTCCTCTAACACTTCCATATGACAATAATGATGGTGCAGGGAGAGTTTATTCGTAAGATGAGAATGTATGAACTATAATCAATTTAGTTTGAATTTAGATAATATTTAAAATTAACCATTTAGATGTGCTTATAGATTTATTTTAGCTATTTTTTTATGGACAATTATAGGGCATCATTTACTAGTTAAGAAATGTACTCATGCACATAGGTTCTCATTAAATTTACTATTGATACCTTTATGAGGATGTGTTTTTGAATGCCTCACATCATATTCAATAGAGGGAAATTTGAATTGGGATAATACCTTTTTTTTGTAACATATTTCTAGGGATTCCTCCCAAGCTTACCGCATCATTTCTAGGATGGTAGGCAGTGTAAATCCTAAATTTTTTAATGGCACAAATTTAGGTCACTCAATCATGAAAGAACATCTAGATCTATTAGCATACATTTCTTTGAGTTATGGAATTTTATTTTAAGAGAACTTAATGGAAATTCATTTTTTTATAATTTACCATATTTGTAGTAATGTCAAACCAAGTATTTATGATGAATAGGGTGAAACATGAGACTAATAGGTAGAATAATATTGATATAGAATAGGAGTGATAAGCTATCTTTTCAAATGAATATATCCATGATAAAGCATATTCCCTAGTGTCTAAATTACGTTCCCAAAGAGTCCAACCCACTTTCCTAGAGCCCAAGTGGTGAATTGTTGATCAAATGATGTTATTTAGATGATCTCAATGTAATTATATAGGTGTTTCATCCCTTGAATTTGTGATGGAAGAAGGTTACTATGTATAGCTTATTTCAGCTACCACCTTGATGACAAAAATGGCCAAAGATAATCTACATTCCATTCAGACATTATGGGTTGGTTTATCCCTCATTTAAGAATGTATCTTTGTTATCACTTTAACTAAATAATACAAAGGGATATAACGATAGGAAAAAATGTAACTCTAAATATTTATGACAGTATCAACATTATCCACGCATCTCGCCCAATCATAAACATATTAATTATTTTGCACTAGGCTTAGTTCCTTTACACTAGCCCGCATTGAAATATTAAATTTGAAATGCTTGAAGCATGTGTGTGAATATTTATTTATTATTTTAAAAATAATTGTATTTTTTTCATAGAAATAATGTGGTGAACCACACATGATTATTCAAGTTTTTTCTACTATTTGTAACTATTTTAGATGGTTGGAGCCAAATGTACTATAGAAAAATGTGGTGGTTGTATGGGTTATAACCTCCAATGATTCCCCAATATTACAGGAGGAATAATTACCACCGTGAGATGATGTATCTAGAGAGGTGTTTTTTTTCGATGGAGAAAAAAAGAAATGCAAAGCTAGAGAAATATATGCTCAATGTTGAGTAAGATACTCCCGTAAAAATCCCAAAGTAGAAACTAAAGAACACATGTTAAAAATAAAGACACTTTTAAACTATCTGTGGGGAGGAGTAATAATACCAACAAAACAAAAAACAAGTTGTTAGTAGTAAAGATGAAAAATCCCAAATAGGAATTTTTATTTTATAATTTCACTCGTTGCGAGAACATTTTTTTTCCCGCAATATTTTCAATTGTTCAATATTATCTAGATAAGAAAAAAAATTAATGCGGTTATGTTGTTATCAATGATATTTAGTATGAAAGTGCTTGTAACAAAATTATCAATGAAAATGATATACATTAGAGGAAATTTTAGCTTAAATTTTCCAATGAAATTTTCACGTACCTAACATGTAAACCAATTAAAAATCCTTTAAATTTAAAAATATGTACATGTACATATTTTTGAGAGAAAATTTAAAAAACTATTTTTTTTCACTATATTTTTGCGTTATCTCCTTATACTTTTATCCAAAGTTCAATTGTATACACCCATTCGATGCGGAATTAAATTACACATCTAGTGAGTACCCATTATGCATGCTTTTGAGAAGATTAAAATGGGTAAAAATTGAAGATACATGTTTGACACATTTTTTTAATGTGTATTCAATTTTTATGAATGTAGGTATTGTCAAAAGTATGCATAATGGGTACTCATTGGATGCGAAATTTTATTCCACATCCAATTGGTGTCTACACTTGAAATTTGAGTTAATCTATACGAGATAAGTAAAAAAATGCAATGAAAAAAATGCATTTTTTCTTCTTTTCCCTCCAAATTCCTACCTCTTACTTTATTATTTTCCTATTATTTAATAAATTTTTCCCTAGGAAAGCCACTTTTAGATGAAATTTCTTCTATAATAGGTAACATGGAAAGGGAATGCATGTGCTGTGTAGTAATAAGCTTTAACTAATTCTCACTAATCGATGTAGACTTGTAGTTGCAAAATCATCTTGAAAGCTTGTATTAATCAATGATTATTTAAGATATGTGTGTTTACATAAATAATTAGGTTAGTGAATAGAGAAGGAAATTAAATAGCTAAGCATGTAATTTATGACATGTATTATTGTTTTCACTCTCAATATTTTTGAATAGTGGAAAAATAATTTTGTAGATGATTTAAATAAAAGATATATGTTGGTAGACCATCGTAGTCCCTTCATTTTTGTCAAAAAATAAAGGCCCCATCCTAAAATTTCACTATTTTTTCTTGTTCTCACTTTTTTATTGGCTTAATTATTTCATTCTTTGTCTTCTCATTTTCAGATTTATGGGATGAATATTTACTCGAATATTGAGTTTTTCAATTCATTCAAACATGAGGATTGTCATTTTAAATTGCTATGAATGCTATTAATTACCATTTTCTCCTAAATATAGATTTTTTATTAGTTTAAAGGGCCACTACAATGTCATATATTTTTTACAAGCCCTAAAATCAGTTTATAATGTTAATGAGGCAATTATATATCCTATCATAGTCATTTGCAATGTTGGTACTTCGTGTTAATTATCCATGATCTTTCAATTGTTTATTTGATCAATGGTACTAAGCTAAAGTATAAAATCTATGATTGGTGTTGCAGTGTGTTTCAACTATCGAGTATTCCTTATATATACTTGCTATTAGGTATTACATTAGAAAATTCTAGCTCATTGTTCTTTTTACCATGAACACTTAGTATTATTTTAGTTTCATGTTACTTATAGTAACAAAGAGTGTTTATATATATGAAACTTTTCTTTTTTTTAGTTTTGAATTTTGTGGGACTAATGATAGAATTTGATTTTCTAACTTCTCATACTTCCAATAGGTGCCTGAAATCCACAAGTACTTTGAAACCCTAAATATAAGTTCACAATTTAGTCTATAAGCACAAAATACTTATTTATTTCTTAGGTATTGTGATGTGGATACTAACAAAAATGTTCTCATTCGGTTTACTACAAGCTATATTTTCAAACCTCATCTCAAGGTTATCTCAACGTTATAGATATGATTTACCTTTAAAGGTAAGAACCCATTTAACTCCTCTCTTCTTTACTCAGTTGATTACTCGATATCGATATTGAGACTAAGTATAAAAGGGCATAGATACATTGTTACATATATTTTAACATAGTTTAGGATATTGGGCCTCAAGCTATGCAACTAGCTTAAGAATTTGTGTTTGGTATTTAAAACTTTGGTATGTTAGTATTAAGAGACTCTAGAGTATGGTTAGGGACACTCATTTTATATTTTTTCATATTTAGAATACATTGTATTCCTTTTGTGTGTCTAGGGTTCTCGAACCCATAACTTACATGGTTAATGTAGTTATTTGAGTCTTTTTGTGATTTTTATTAAATATATTTCTCATTAATCACTATACCCCCACATATTTATGAATTTAACCTATCTAATATTAATTTAAATCACTTTCCCCTACCTAGTATTGTCTCTCTTAGGTTCTCACATTATTTTTGTTTATCCTTAATATGTTGGCCATGGTAAACTCATAAGTTTATTAGTCTAATGCATCTATATTTCAAATTCATTAAGTATATTATTCAACTCTCACATATTTTTTATGCCTCCTTAAATTAACCCACCTATGCCTTGATTATTGTGGGCACTTATTTATTCAGTCAAATGATATTTTTATTGGATTAAAACTCCATCTTTTATGTTTCTATTAAAACCTCCACCATTGTGTATATACATAGTTCATTAAACATGACTTAGCCGTTATTTATTTAGTCTTATTTTTTCTATAGGATCCAATGTTTGATTAAGTATTACATTTTAATATGGATCTAAGTTTTTAGAAAAAAACAAGGAGAGTACAAAATGGCTAGAATACATTTCAATTTTTCTGCATTTTAATTCATATTTTTAAGGTGAAAAAGTCCTATATTTTAAGATGGATATTAATTACATTGGAATGTGAAAAAAATTATAGATAAAACTATATAAAGCTATGAAAGCATGATATTTTCACCTGCATAAAGATAGAATATTTAGTATAGCTCCATTAGAAAATGTTCCTATCTATCAAAATAAAGGTAGATACAAAAGATGGTTTCCAAAGGTACAAACTTTATATGCTAAAGGTACACATCTTAATGCAATGGTGTTGGACACTTGGATGATATTTCATTGGTTTATTAGTAGTAGCAATGTCCAACATCCTCAAACTCAAACTCAATGTCAACATAATGTGAGGTATTAAATGGACATTGATCTCCGTCATTGTCATCTAGAAACTGGATATATTGATGTACTTATTTGATATACTTACATTCTTATTTCAATATCTAATAATTGAAAAATTGATAGAGTATTTTTGGTTTTGCACTCATGTTCCTAGTTTTCCTCATCTTCAAATAATTTCTTATATTTCCATATATTTCAGTTGTTTTCAGAGACGTTGAAATAATATACATTGTTTCTTCCCAATATTTAGTAACTTAGTACTATATTGCAAAGAAATCATTGTGGTCATAACTAATATAAAAGATACCAAAAAATTAGAAGGAAAATTAGTCTATTTACATAAACAATGTGTTTTTTTCTAAAAGTCAATCAAAGAATCCCATTTATCATAACCATAACAAGTTGTGCAATTCATGTTGGAATGAAGTGTATGGTAAAAAATTCTAATTTTGTTTTCTTATTAGACCTTAAGAAATAAATTATGACTTGGTAATTCATAATAGTAATTTTAAGTTAATAAATGGAATTTTAGAAAAAATTGAATTTCACAAAGCCTTTAGTTAGTGATTAGAGAACCAATGCTAGATGATATCCGGCTCAAATTGAAATAAATTTTAATGGAGGAAAACTAATGGACATTGAAATAATTCTGAAATGACTTGTTAGTCCGCATAAAAACCCCATAAACAATCGAGATTGTTGATTCTCTCTTATTTAGTTATTCAACTAGCACCGTAATCAAGGTTTAGCAATGGAGGGGATGGAGAACTAAATTCAAAAGGGAATTAACACTTTAACACATATTTCTTGAAGTCCACATACCATTATTTAAATTACCTTGTCAATGTGTGAGATGAACTCTAAGATGTAAAGAAAACAACATAGATTATGAGAAAAGGTCCGTACATAATAAGCAAATATGGTGTTGGCTTTAGAGGCAACCATCCAAGAGTGACCAATATCGAGTTTAAGTATCATAAATTGAGTTCACAAGAAAAAACATACAATGATGTTAACTTATTAATTGAAGATAATAATATGTTTAAGACCAAGAATTTTATACAAAAAATTGACCAATCACGTGCCATCATAATAAGATAAATGAATAAATTGGATCTATGTAGAGTGTTTGGAAGGAGAAAATGTTGACATCCCCACCATAGTTCAAGATTGTGATATGTGTGTTGTTCAAGAGAAATTTGTATATATGTGATAATGGGAGGGTACCAACAGTCACACCAATGAAGGTGGGATGGATATATTTCATATAATTATGATGTATATATGTGATTATGGAAAGGTACCAACAATTGCATCATCTTCGTTGGTTTGATTTTTGAAGGTGGAATGAACCCTTGAGCCTGGAAAAATTTAGTTTAACCTAAGTTCCATCCTCATAATGAGGAGAAATGAATGATGGGCTAAAAAAAGGGAAGCAAATCAAGCCTCATTAAGTCTAGTTTCAAGTAGATTAAATTGAAAATAAAAGTATCTTTCTTCCATATCATGAATTTCCCCAATTAATTAATTGCATTTATAAAAACAAAATACTTGATCCTACAAAAATATAGACAGTTTTAAATGACTCTCTAAATTGAAATAACTAAAACTAGAAGCTCAAATATTATACAATTATTATTATTTTTTTAATTTATTGAAGATGATTTGAAAAGTGTCACAATAATGAATTAGTGGATTCAATTCTGCATTGATGATACCTTCGTATATGAGGTATATGATGATGATTGCAATATGCATTGTTCATTTTGTTACACCTAGGAAAATATATTAAAGTTGTAGAAATGTGAGCTAAACCACATTTGTTCTCAACTTTTTGAACCACTAGGTGAGGTTCATAGTTACAAGAAATCCAATGTTGATGAGGAAATTTCTCCTAAATAAAAGTGTGGGTTGGTGGGTATTGAAATATTCATGTCCAAGAGGAAGAATGTAAATATTAAGAACTATTTTGGATTTTGATTATGCGAAAGGTGGTGACTAAATGGGTTTCAAATGATGTTAATAGAGAGACATAACCAACTAAGTATTTTAACTTATGTCAAATGCATTGTAAAAAAGAAGAATAATTATTTAAATTCACTGCATACATAAACCCAAATCATGCAATACCTTAATAAAAAACAAACACATTAAAGCAAGAGGATGCATATCTAGAAATGATATATATATATATATATATATATATATATATATATATATATATATATATATATATATATATAAACAAAGAAATGATTAAAACCCAATTAAAGAAAACAAAGAATGAAAAGATTTTTTTCCTATCTAGTAGCCCTTTATATATAGGGTGAATGGTTGGAACTTTATATAGTCTCTAGCTAATGTTTCAAGAAAGTCGGGCCTTTATCCTCACTACAAAATTTATATCCCATGAAAAGAAGTGGATATAAAACTCAATTGTTTATCTACACAAAAGAAATCATTGTAAAGTTATAGTCACTCTTCTTTACAATCTTTGTTATCTTATGATTAACCATATATATATAATTTCAAATTAAATAAAATAATAAATATATGAGAAAATAATTTTCAAATCATTAAAAATTATGATTTTATTAATTTATTCTAAAAGTTATTAATATAGTTTATCTTTCAAATTTATTAAAAATCAAATATCCATAAATTTAACAAATAAATTAAAATAAAACTTTACTGATTTGGATGAATCTACACTTCAAGGAATTGTGTGCAAAGGATTTGAAATTCAAAAAAAGCTAATGAAAAAAAAGACAATTCCATAAGCAATTCAATAAAAAAAAACAGAAAAACACAAAGTGCATAAAAGTGAATGGTTGGGATTCCGGAAGTCGGGGATGATAATTAGAATTGGACATGAAATTCCAAAAATAGAAAAGAAATCAATATGATAATTGGACACGCAATTCAAAAAAAACAAAAAATCACTGATGAAAGTGATTTTGGATTCAAGAAATCGTGATTCTATGATTTTTCTGCATCGAGGCGGTCAACCTTAGGGGATCCAATGGATTTTCCATAGTGCTAACGTAAAAATTTCCATGCGGTGAACGATGGGCAAATTTATTTAGCCTTTGATTAATGGTTCAAAAAAGCAATGGTTCAAAAAAGCATTGACGGTCAAGAGTTACAAAATTTCTATCCATTCTAAGGAAGTCGTATATATACATCCTTTATCATTTATCTATCAGTTGTAAGGAAGTGGGCCAAATTTACCATTTTTTTCCTCCTCTGTCCATGGCCTTCTCTCGTCCGTGGGGATTGGGAGTTTGAGTTGGATTCATGTCCATGTGTGTGGGGCCTAGTGTCGAGTCCGAGTCCGGTGTGTGAGTCTAAGTCATGTGGGTGGGTGTATGTGATAAAGGATGAAGAAGCAACAGGATTTTGGAGCATTGTTCGACTCATCATGGGTTTTTGGTTTCGGGTATATATTTTTATTTTTCCACAACTTTTCGATTACACATATTTTCTCATACTCGCAAAGTTCTCTTTCGAATTTTTTTGGCTCGGGAGCCTTTAGTACATTTCCTTTATTTTCCACGGCTGCACAAAGCAATATATGTTGCTAATATTTTTTTCTATGATATTTTATTTTTTATCATAATTTATTTTTCTTTTAAAAAAATTCTTTGTCCTTCAGTTCTATTCAAACAACGAATTTTTTGGATAAAAATAGGCCATGACGATTCTAAGCTCCAACCCGGTGATGCCCTTGATCTAACGAGTTCTTTTCTAACCGTAGAAGCTCTTGAATAAAAGGCCATGGCTATTATAAACTCTAGATCAAGGTATCCACCGGCCCTCTCAAATTGTTTAATGGATTTTATTAAATTTGTTTTTTCATTCGGGAGGCCTAAATGAAAAATTAAATCGACATGTATGTGGATTAATTTAATTTTTCCGATATAATGGCTCTTCATTTCTGTTCAAACCCCATGAATATTCTAAGATCTAATTCTAGTGTGCGACGAGGATCTCAAGAATTCTGTTCAAAAAACCCTGAAAGCTCTTAAAGAAAAATGCCATGGCGTTTCCGAACTCGAGCTCTAGGTATGCCCTCGTCCTTGCTCTGTCAAATTGTCTAATCAATTTTGTTAGTATATCTATGAATTAATTTAATTTGCGGGCATCATGACCCCTATTTTTTAGATTGGATTGGTGCTTTCCGAAAAACAATTGTCTAAGCAATCTAATTTCTAATTTGTAATCTAATCTCCACTATTGTGTGTTTCTATGAAACTGCTCTATGCAAAGCAATCTCTGTTGTTGTTTTTTTATGATGAGATATTTAATTTTATTAAAACGTTTTCTCTTCTAACAAAATTCTTTGTTCTTCGCCTATTGTTCAGAATTGCGTTCAAAGACGTAAGCTTTTAAAAAAGGTCATCCCGATTCTAATCTCCCAGTTCCAGGGTATGCGGCTGGACTTTCCTCTCAAATTGTTTAACAAATTTTATTAAATTTGTTTTTTCATTCAATGGGTAGATCAACCATCTTCAATGTAAAATTAAATTAAGATTTTCGTTGATTAATTTATGTCCCCCTGTTAATGGATTAGCACTTTCTGAACTCATACGGGACATTCCTCCAATCTCCATTGTTGTGTGTTTCTATGAAACTACGATATGAAAAACAATCGTCGTTGCTATGAGACTTTAGATTTTGTTATAATTATTTTTTTAAACTATATTCTATGTTCTTATGTTATTGTTATAATTCGTATGTTTTGATCAAAATTCTCCGTTCCTAAAGAACTTCCTTCTCTTTCATATTTGTTGAGATCTCTGTTCAAACCCTAAAGCCTAGCGATATCATGGCCTTGTTTATTTGATATGTATTTTCTCGAAAGTTAATATCAGAAGTTTCTTTTGATCCTATTAATATAATATTAAAATTACCGTTTAATATTATGTGTCATAATTTGGAATTTGTTGGTTACTAAATATTGGATTATCTTCGGTGTATATGCATCACGAGTTTTTGACTTTTCATATGGCAAAGCCGAACCCCAACATTTTTAATTTGATCAAAACATCCGTAGGAAAGAAAATGATTAAACCCTACTACACTTTTCTTTAAACCCTATATATTGATAAAAAAAATTGAGTCCTCAATTTATTCAAGAAAAACCTATTTTCAATCTAACGTATCATAAAAAAATATCATAACCAATCACACTTTACTGTATTCAAATTGCTCTTCTGAAAATTTGGGTTCAGCGTCTCCGGTACATTTCCTTATTTCCTCTAATCTCTGTGGTTGTGCATGCATTTCTGTGCTACTCTACTGAGGCTTTCCTTGTTCATGTTATTTTTCAAACCTTGAATCTCTTCCCCAAAAAAAATAATTACAAAGGAAAGAAGCTCTGGCTTCGTCTCTCAAATGCTGTAACTTATTTTATTAAATTTGATTGGTGGCTCAATCCTGTAAATTAAATTAAAATTTGCAGGGATTACTTTCATTTGCCGGCATCATGGCCCCTGTTTTATTTGATTGGTGCTTTCCGTACATAACTGAGGCACTTTTATGTTCGTGTTAATTTATCGTAATTAAAATTGAAGCAATGTTTGATATAATAAGTTTCACAATTAAAAAAACCACACATATTTGAAAATAGGTGGTAAGGAAATACTATGGCTTAATTTGAAATGAACTTTTAAATTTTTATATAGAAAATTATACTCCGATCAGTAAAATCCTCCAAATAAAGAAAATAACCAAATTTTAACCCTTTATATTCTAAAATCTTAATTTTTTTATCATTATATTGAGCTATTTTCTTTTTTATATTTCTTAATCATTTCAATTAGCTTATCTCGACCACGTAAAATCACTAAATCCTACTCATTGCAAATCACTAAATATTACTCACTAGGTCCCGATTGATCGACTCAATTTATCTTTAAAATGAAGCAAATATATATATTAACAATAATTCTCAGCCACATTAGTTATTCAACCGCAGCGGGGAACTCGATCTGCATATTGAAATGGATTTGTATGTACAAGTGGTTCAATGCAACCGCTTATGATTCCTCCGGTTCTTTATATGCTATCTTTTGCACCACTTCGTCTTCCTCTATTTATTTTTGTGCTATCTACTCGCTTTTTTCTACGCTATCTTTTGCAGGGGATGCACTTTGTCAAATCTCGGCTCTAGCCGCTTATACCAAAAGCTTTTTCATTTTTCTTGTAGAATTATTCGATGCTTTTAGATTTATTTAGTATTATGTTTTTTAATTGTGCTGACTTAAAGTAAAGTAATTTTATTTTATTTTATTAGAAATATTTCAGTATTTTGATGTTTTTTTTCTTATATATTTGGTTTGGTTTTGCGTGGTTACTTCCTCATTGACCTCCGAAATAGTTTCGACTATATATTTATTGGAAAGAAATATAAATGCGAGTTGTATAGACATTTTATTTTTGAGAAATTTTTACGTAATAATGTAATTTTATGTACATATAAATGTTGATTTAAAATTGTATGTTGATACCATATAATATGTTTATTTATTTAGTTGAATTTGCATATGTATGTGCTAATAGGTGGTTTTCATAATGTTTGACTTCTAAGAAATTGTATTATGTTTGTTAATTTGTATTATGACAATGTTTGTTTATTTGATAAATTTAATTTGTATGTCGATATGAAATTTCATGATGTATGTATCTATTTAATTGAATTTTCATATGTATGTGTGTAGAGATGGTTTTCATAATGTTTATATTCTATGTTAAAATTGTATTATGTTGGTTAGTTTAAATTTTTCTTATCCGAAATTATATGTTGTGTTTAGTGTTTGAAATTCTTTGTATATGCATGTTGGTGATTTTGAAAAACTACTTAATCCAGGATAAGTGTTATTGTGAAATTTTGAGCGAGGTTACTAATAAGTAGCAAAGATTATGTGTATATTTATTACAAATGCTTGAGACGAGGGGAAATGAATTTTGTAGATGACTTATTCTCTTGATTATTGAGATAAAATAATAGTAATATTGGTAATGCTACTTCTTTTCTTTTATTATCACATTATGATAGAGTTACTATCTAACCTCTATAAGTCGTGTGGAAAGGAAATAGAGCAATGAAAAAGCATGTATTACTTTCAATGTACAATAGAAGCAACATAACGAAATAGCATTGCTAAAAATAGAATGAGTCGTATAATATTAGTAAAAGTAATGAATAGTATCCATATGTTGTTTTTCTTGTTCTTCTTGTGAAATACACGGCTGTAACCTATCTTTGCGAGTATGGAGAGATATAATATAAAGTAAGATGCACAAGAGAATTTCTGCTTGTTTAAAGTCAAATTAACTAGAATCGAGGATTAGTACCAATGGATTTATCGACTCTAGTTACGGGTATGAACAAAAAACATAGGTACATCATCCGTGGCCAATAACCCCAAACTAAACATGGGCGATTTCCTTCGGAGGCTCGGACACGTAAGGAGAGACTTGCTAAGCTCGAAAGAGAGAAAAATAGTACTTAACAAACTCAATAAAAATTGATCAAATGAAAGAAATTTGAGTACGCATTACCGGTAAAAAATTTGACAAGCGATTCTTATCAATAGAGAAGAAACCCGATAAAAAATAAAATAAAATGTTAAGCGTAATCACTTAGATTCAAACAACTAGGTTATTTCTCATTATAAAAAGCGAAAAACAGAATTATTTTCATTGATAGCTTAACAAATATTTACATGCGAAATAAACTAAGCCAATAATTGAGCAAGAAAGCATTTTTACGAGTTGAAAGGCATAAAATTAACTCATTACGAAGAAATGTAAAATAGAATAGTTTCTCTTAATTATAAATAGTCTACGATAGAGAAAAACTATAATGCCCATGCCAAAGCTTAGTTCAAACTATATATACATATATAACTATGACATGCACCATGGTTTATAAAGGCGCTTTGTACTCCATTAAAAATTCGGGATTAAACCCTAACATAATTTTTATACAAAGTAATAACGAGACGTACGAAAAACCTAGGGTGGGATCAATTTATGGAAATCTAGGAACTTTGGCCTTCTGTCGATGACTATAGGGTACATGGGATTACAAATGTGGAAGAGTCAGTTTGGGCCGAGGTGACCGCATCAAGAACCTAAAAGGAAACTAGCTGCTTGAAGAATATCGTGGTAATACCACAAACCTGCACCCAAAACAACCAATGGCGAGATGTTAGCTACTGTCTGTAGAGAAGCTATGGACGAGCTAAGAAATTAAAACCCCGAAAATTGCTTAAAGCGAGTGATACCTGAAAAGGGAGAAGGCTCGCATCTGGCCGCTCTGTAAAATACCGAAACTCAGAAGCTTAAACCTCTAAACCAAGGATGAATCGTTGATGAAAGCTAAACTCTGCAATGAAAAAAAAAGGGAAAACTACATAATACCTTTGAAGCTCGCAAAGAAAACAAAACCTCCTTGCTAGTGCCACAGCCAGCCATCGTTGTTGCATTAAACATCTCTGTAAATATCTAACCAACAAAATAGATACTCAGCCAGAAGCATTGACAGAAAAATTTACCTATAGAGAAAACAAAAGCTATGGAATGAATAAAACTGAGAAAGTAGCAGGACAATGAAGCCATGCGTAGGGAGAAGAAATACCTTTAAGGGTTTGAGGCGAAGTTCGCAAGGAGGTGCCGAGCTCTGGAAAACGCTGAGAAATTCATCGACTAGTTCTTCTCTCTCAGCTAATTGGAGTGACCACGGGAGATTTTCCCTCGAAAAACAAACAGAATCCTATGCAATAACAACTGTATCATGGAGATAAACCCACGTACTATCTATTAATGGTTGAGTTGACAAATCTCCACGGAGAAGCATCAAGAACACCAAGTGGAGAGCGGAGATGAACTCCGTATTAATTTTCATAACCTCCATATCAAAACGGATATATCACCATAATACGACTGTAATTAATATTTTCATTTGAATTAAAAAATGAACATCAAAACCCTGGTGGCAAGCATTTCGTGTACCAATGCATACATTATTATAACCATAAATTTTCACGATGTCCCACAAAGACCCCATAGTATTCATATCTATGGACAGATGTTATTCTCACAAAGAATAATTAAGGATCGATTGGCACAGACCTTATGGTCTTGTGGTTCAAAGGTGTTTTAATAATATGTGTGAATTGAATACCACACGGGGAGATAAAATGTGTAATGAAATTTTATAATGATTTTTATATTGAATAGTACTATGGTAATGATTTTTGTTATTTATTTATTTATAATGGTAATAACTTAAGAGTGAATGTTTCAAGTGGTATCAGAGAAAATTTACTATGCTGGGACCCTAAGGGTCTACTAACAGTGAAGTTGTGTATATGAATAGTGCATAGAGAGAGAGAGAGAGAGAGAGAGAGAGAGAGAGAGAGAGAGAGGGTAATAATGAGAAGAGTGATAGCATCACAAACACAACTAGAAGAAACTCAAGCACCAACAGTCATGAATCTGGAGATGTGGGTACAATTAAGTGTAGAACAACACCAAAAGACCAGTCGGTTAGTTGAAGAATAACACCACCAAACTGGTTTTTTGTTGAACACGGTGCAGCAATTACAAGAAGAAATGCTAAGACTCAGGAGGGATAATGAGAGACTGTTACAAGATCAAGAGAAAATATTAAAGATTTTATCAGAAAAACAAAATCAGGAGATGGAGCATCCCAGTGCTGAAAGATAATTATCAACAGATGACGACCAGCAAACCAGAAATAATACTATAGGCAGAGTTGAAAAGAGTCCCTCCCAGAAAAGCAAAGACAAGAATTGTAACGAGGCAGAGTCGGGAAATTTTTCTGACCAGCAAAACATTAAGAGACAGAAAGTAGAACTGCAGGGGGAATTCCATAAAATTAAACCACCAACATTTGATGGTGAGGTAGAGGAGGTGGCTAAAGCCTGGTTAATTAATATAAATAAGCAATTTCAGGTATACGAATATAGTAGCAATATGAAGGTGATATTGGCTATATAATAGTTACGAGAAAAGGCCACCCTGTGGTGGGAAGAAGTGAAAAATGTATGTAGAATTGATGAACAGGACATTACTTGGGAATTGTTTAAGTAGTACTTTAAAGATAAGCACTTGACATAAATTTTTTATGATGACAAGGCTAAGGAATTTCATGATCTACGGCTGGGACAACTGACCATGGATGATTATGTCACTAAATTCACTTCCCTATTACGTTATGTTCCTTATCTCTAAGAGGAAAAGGCCAAAGTACAGAGGTTCCTGAGTATCCTACCTACTCATATGAGGGAATGAATAGAATTTATTAATTTTGAGACCATGGATGAAGCCATTCGTAAAGCACGAATGTGCTATCAACAGTCCAAGGCCAAGGGTAAAGGAGGAAAAAGTTGGCAGCCAAAGAAAAGTCAGAAAAATAATTCAAATTTTAAAAGTAGTAAAAGTGGCAACTTTAAAGGCACAACACAAAATTCTATGAGTAAGCAATTTGGTAGGAATCACCAAAGAACCAAATGGCTAGTGGAAGAAAAGCCCACAAAAGCATCTAGTAAACCAGAGCAAGGAAAAATTACAAAACCTCCCTTACAGTGCTAGGGCTGTGGAGAGGCTCATTATTATAAAAACTATTCACAACGAAACAGAAATGAAACCGTAAAAAATCTGCAGGAAGCATCTACAGTGGGGGACATGACGTGCAACATACCTCATATCAATGTAGCCTGGGAAGACCGACAGGCTGATTTTCAGCCCACAATTATTGAATTAGAAGGTACTTTACTAACTAAACCTGTTTCAATTTTGGTAGATCCTGGAGCAAGTTTGAGTTACGTAAGTCCCAAAATAGTGGAAATTTGAAAATTAAAAGAATAGAAATTTAAGAATTCCTGGTTAGTACAGTTAGCCACCAGAGCAAAATGAAAAGTAACTGCAAAAGTTCCTAACTGTATATTGGAGGTTGCAGAACATCAGTTACAAGTAGATTTAAATATCTTACCATTAGGGTCTTATGATGTGTTATTGGGTATGTATTGATTGGAAAGACATTGGACCTTAGTGGATTGCAAGGAAAACATCATTTATTTTAGGATGCAAGATGGCACATGTAAAGAGATGCAAGGAATTAAAAAGCCTGTGAAATTACATCCAATAACAGCATCTCAAATGGGTAAGTGTATCAGAAAAGGATGTCGGCTGTATGCAATTCAAGTGGGGTACACTGAATCCAAGGAAAAGTCACCAATAATGGAGGATATCCCTGTAGTACAGGAATTTCTGGATGTTTTTCCAGAAAAAATTCTTGGTTTACCACCTAAGAGGGATATTGATTTCACCATAGAGTTGATGCCAGGAGCCTCCTCGGTGTCAAGAGCTCCTTACAGAATGAGCGTGCCAGAACTAACTGAACTGAAAATGCAGCTACAAGTACTGCTAGACAAAGGTTATATCCGTCCAAGGGTGTCTCCATGGGGAGCACCAGTCTTATTTGTTAAAAATAAAGACGGAACCTTACGTATGTGCATGGATTACAGGCAGCTTAATAAGCTAACTGTCAAGTGCAAATACCCCTTACCAAGAATTGATGACTTATTTGATCAAGTAAGAGGGGCTAAGGTGTTCACTAAGATAGAATTAAGATCTGGATATCATCAGATTCAGATTAAATATGAAGATATTTGTAAGAAATAATTTCGTACTCGATATGGGCACTATGAATTCATGGTGCTACCCTTCAGATTGACGAATGCACCAACAACCTTTATGAGGTTGATGCGTGATGTCTTTCATCAATTTTTGAATAACTTTGTTCTTATTTTCATAGATGACATACTGATATATTCTAAAAGTGAGAAGGAACATAAAGATCATTTGAGGATATTTTTGGAGATATTAAGAAAGCATCATCTTTATGCCAAGTTCAATAAATGTGATTTCTTTAAAATAGAAATCCAATATCCGGGACATGTTATATCAGCTGAGGGAATCACTATTGATCCAGAAAAGATCAAAACTATTATGGAATGGTGGGTACCCTAGAATGTAGCTGATATTAGATCGTTTATGGGATTAGCAAGTTATTATAGAAGATTTATAGAAGGATTTTCTAAAATTTCTTTTCGTATTACATCTTTGCAGAAGAACGGAAAACTCTTCAAATGGACAAATGAGTGTCAGAACAACTTTGAAAAGATGAAACAAATTCTGACTACAGCACCGGTTTTGAGGGTACCTGACCCTGATAAAGACTACGAAGTATGTACTGATGCAAGTAAAGAAGGTATAGGAGCAGTCTTAACCCAGGAAGGTAAAGTGGTGGCATACGTGTCTAGAAAATTGAAGGACCATGAATAGAAATATTTTGCTTATGATTTGGAGCTGACGGCAGTGGTACGTGCTCTCCAGGTGTGGCGGCATTACCTGCTGGGTAAGAGGTTTGTACTTAAAACATAGCATAGCAGCTTAACTAATTATTTTCAGCATGTAAATCTAAATTCTAGACAAGCAATATGGAATGCTTTTCTGAGTGAATTTGATATGGACATTTAACATGTGAAGGGAAAGGAAAATCGAGTAGCTGATGTGTTGAGCAGAAAATTACATAGCATTTATGCATTATATTATAATCAGCTAGAAAGCCAATTTTTGGAACAATTAAAGGAAGAGACACAGAAAGATCCGATATAGAAATTTCTATGGCAACAAATTGAAGAAGATAGGAAGAAAGGAAATACATCTGAGTATGGGAGGAATGAAGATCAGGTGTTGACCTTTCGAGGAAAAATATATGTGCCTAATCGTATAACTCTAAAAGAGTTAATACTGAATGAATTCCATCACAGCGAATACACTGGTCATCCGGGATATCAGAAAATGCTTACTGCAATAAAAAAAGGTATATTATTGGCCGGGCATGCATAGTAATATAGCTTAATATTTAAGTAAATGTTTGGAATGTCAACAGGTAAAGATGGAGCACCAGCATCCTACGGGATTATTGCAGCCCATACCTATACCTGAATGGAAGTGGTAGGTTATCTCCTTATACTTCATCATAGGTTTACCACGAACGAAAAGAGAGAATGATTCAATCATGGTAGTGGGAGACAGATGAAGCAAATCTGCACATTTTATACCTGTACAATATACTTGCAAGATGGTACAGATTGCTGATATATTTATGAAAGAAATTTTCAGGTTGCATGGGATTCAAAAAACCGTGATTTCAGACTGGGATGTTAAATTCACATCTAAATTTTGGAAAACTTTGTTTTTAGGTCTGGGAACACAAATAAACTTTAGCACCGCTTATCATCCCCAGACTGATAGACAAATGGAGCAGGTGAACCAAATCTTGGAATACATGTTGCGCATGTATGTAATGCAGTAGCCAACCAAGTGAGAGGATTATTTGCACCTTGTTGAGTTTTCTTACAATAAAGATTATCAGGAATCCCTGAAAATGAGTCCCTTTGGGGCATTATATGGTAGGCAATGTCGTACACATATAAATTGGAGTAGTCCTGACACAAAGTTATTTTTAGGACCTGAGATGTTGGCAGAAATGGAAGCTAAAGTAAAAAGAATAAGGCAGAACCTAAAGGCTGCTCAAGACCGACAAAAGATTTATGCAGATAAGAAAAGGTCTTATCGTGAGTTCACAGTAGGAGATCATGTTTACGTGAGAACTAAACCCAAGAGGAGTACCTTGAGGTGGACCTCTTGTGCCAAATTATCTCCCAGATACTGTGGACCTTTCAAAGTACTGAAAAGGGTAGGACCAGTAGCTTATCGATTGCCCTTACCCAACCACATACAAGTTCAAAATGTGTTCCATGTGTCCTTGTTGAAGCATTATGTTTATGATGAAAAACATGTGACTCATTGGTAAGATATTCAGGTAGGATAGAAATAAAATCCTAACTTGAAGTTCTGAACCCATTTAATGTATATTGACTTGGAACCATTATTTTCTTTTCAGGTAGAACCGGACGGGGAGTTCCTGGTCGAGCCGCAACGCATACTTGACCGAAGAGAAATCAAACTCCGCAAAAGAATAGTTATCCAGGTAAAAGTGCAATGGAAGCACTTCGGACCAGATGAGGCTACTTGGGAGGATGAGAAGTTTATGCAGGAAGCTTACCCAGAACTCTTTGCATAACTGGGTTAAAACACTGAGGACGGTGTTACTTCCAAGGGGGAAGTTGTGACAGCTTCATTAAAGTTAACTAGTGTTAACTAGTTAAAATACAATTTGTTTATTTTATCTGGCAGGAAAAACTCAGATAATTACTATTGATTAAGAAAGTTATTTAATTTGATGATTTATTAGTTAGAAGAAATTAATTAATGGTAGGAAACATATTTTAATATAAAAAATTACATAAAAAGTTGTTGGTAAAAATGTTTCCAAGAATAGGAGGTGGTTGGGGACAGTTGGAAAGACAATTACCTACTCCTCTAAGGATAAAGATGGATCCCAGGGGAGGATTAGGGGTTCTGTGATAAATTAGTAAAGGGGAGTATTTTTTAGAGCTGGTTATGATCAGTTGAAAATATCTCACTACAACCCTTGTGAAACTAGATTTTCTGAGTTTGACTAGATTGGCCATCTAGAGGTCATAGCAGAAAGAGAATCTATTCCACTATTAACCCGGGCCACCATTTATATTCTGGAGCTAGGGGGCAAGAGGAGGATATAATAGCCTCCCTTGATGGTTGGGAGGACCACAACTTAAAACTACTTAATCCAGATAAGTGTTATTGTGAAATTTTGAGGAGGTTACTAATAAGTTTGAAATATTGTACTAGAGTATTATAGTTGAGTGGACACTATTCTAATATGTGTATATTTATTACAAATGCTTGAGACAGGAAATGAAGTTTGTATATGACTTATTCTCTTGATTATTGAGATAAAATAGTAGTAAATATTGGTAATGCTACTTCTTTTCTTTTATTATCACATTATGATAGAGTTACTATCTAACCTCTATAAGTCATGTGGAAAGGAAATAGAGCACTGAAAAACTGTTATTATGTTCAATGTACAACAAAAGCAACATAACGAAATAACATTGCTAAAAATAGAATGAGTCATATAAAATTAGTAAAAGTAATGAACATTATCCATATATTGTTTTTCTTGTTGCTGTGAAATACATAGCTGTAACCTATCTTTGCAGGTATGGAGAGATATAATATAAAGTAAGATGCACAAGATAATTATGCTTGTTTAAGTTAAATTTACCAGAATCAGGGGATTAGTACCGATGGACTGTCGACTCTAGTTCTGGGTATGAACCCAAAACAGAGGTACATCATCCGTGACCAATAACCCCAAACTAAACGTGGGCGATTGCCTTCAGAGGCCCAGACATCGTAAGGAGAGACCTCCCAACTGAAAGAGAGAAAAATAGTGTTTAAAAAACTCAATAAAATTAAGAAAATGAAAGAACGCTGGTACGCATTACCAGTAAAAATTTGACAAACTGATACTTATCAACAGAGAAGAAACTGATAAAATAAAATAAAATGTTAAGTGTAATTTCTTAGATTCAAACAACAAATTCTTTCTCATTATAAAAAGGAAAAAAACCAGAATTATTTTCATTGATAGCTTAATGAGTATTTACATGCGAAATAAACTAAGCCGAGAACTGGGCAAGAAAGCCTTTTTACAGTTGAAATGCATAAACTTAACTCATTACGAGGAACATTAAACAAAATAGTTTCTCTTCAATATAAAAATTCTACGATATAACTATATATACATATATAACTATAACATGCACCAGGGTTCAGAAGGTGCTCTGTACTCCATTAAAAATTCAGGATTAAGCCCTAACATAATTTTTATACAAAGTAATAATGACACTGTCTAAAAAACCTAGGGTGGGGTTTTAAACCCTCTTCCCTGAAAATTATACATTGAAAAAGAAGAGGCCGAGAACTGTAATCTAAAAACTGGATCAATTTATGGAAATCTAGGAACTTTGGCCTTCCATCGAAGACTATAGGGTACCTACGATTACAAATGTGGAAGAGACAGTTTGGGCCGAGGCGACCGCATCAAGAATCTGAAAGGAACTAGCTGCTTGAAGAATATTGTGGTAATACCACAAAACTGCACCGAAAGCAACGAATGATGAGATGTTAGCTACTGTCTACAGAGAAGCTATGGACAAGATAAGAAATTAAAACCCCAAAAATTGCTAAAAACGAGCGATACCTGAAAAGGGAGAAGGCTCCCATCTGGCTGCTCTGTAAAATACCGAAACTTAGAAGCGTAAACCTCTAAACCAAGGAGGAATCGTCGGTGAAAGCTAAACTCTACGATGAAAAAAAAAAGTAAAAATACATAATACCTTTGAAGCTTGCTAAGAAAACACAACCTCCATGCTACTGCCACAGAAAGCTATCATTGCTGCATTAAACATCTCTGCAAATATCTTACCAACAAAATAGATACTCAGCGAGAAGCGCCGGCGGATAGCTTTACCTATAGAGAAAATGAAAGCTGTGAAATGAATAAAAATGAGAAAGTAGTAGGACAATGGAGCCATGCGTAGGGAGAAGAAATACCTTTAAGGGTTTGAGGCGGAGTTCGCAAGGAGGTGCCAAGCTCTGGAAAACGCTGAGAAATTCATCGACTAGTTCTTCGCTCTCAGTTAACTGGAGTGACTACGGGAGATTTTCCCTCGAAAAATAAACAGAATCCTATGCAATAACAACTGTATCATAAAGATAAACTGCATACTATCTATTAATGGTTGAGTTGACAAATCTCCATGGAGAAGCATTAAGAACGCCAAGTGGAGAGTGGAGATGAACTCCATATTAATTTTCATAACCTCCATATCAGAATGGATATATCACCATAATGCGACTGTAATTAATATTTGCATTTGAATTAAACAACGAACATCAAATCCGAGGCGGCAAGAATTTGGCGAACCAACACATACATTATTATAACCCTAAATTTTCACGATGTCCCACGAAGACCCCATAGTATTCATATCTATGGATAGATGTTATTATCACAAAGAATAATTAAGGATTGATTGGCACAGACCTTATGGTCTTGTGGTTCAAAGGTGTTTTAATAATATGTGTGAATTGAATACCACACGGGGACATAAAATGTGTAGTGAAATTTTATAATGATTTTTATATTGAATAGTACTATGGTAATGCCTTTTTCTTTTTATATAATGGTAATAATTTAGGAGTGAATGTTTCGTTATGTATGTTTGTATTTTGAGACATTTACTTATATTATTTATTAATTTACTTATACCTTGTGTATATTGATATAAATTCAAATGTTTTAAAATTGTGTATATTTTAATAGTGTAATTTTTTTCTATGTATTTTATTATAATTATTTTATCATTACTATTATAGTATCATATTTTTTTATTAAATTATTTGAGATTTGTTATATTAAGATTAGTTATAGTAGTATTTTTTTATTTTTATAAATTAAGTTTGTTTTTTTTTATTTATATCTATATATTTTTAGTCTATCAAGTTATTATATTAATTAAATATATGGCTTTATAAAAAAATATTTTTAAATTATATTATTATATTTTTTTTATATATGATTTCTTTATATTTTGAAATTATATTAATTCAATTTATATTTTATAAATATCACGCATATAAAATATTCATCTAAATAATAATGGGATAACCTTTTAATAAATTTCATAACATAATATTAATAATAATACAGTAAAACTTTAATGAACTTCATAAAAAATAATGTAAATTTTATTAACTTAATCAATTTATTAAAATTATTATTTTAATAATTTTAACCATATGACAGAAAAACTACATTCATATCACAAATCAATATAATTTTTTTTTTTTTTTTCTTCTGGTTGATATGTTAAAAACCCATATAAACAATGTAAAGTTTTTGGGGCAAACCGTTTCCACCTTCCATCTGTAGATATATTAATAAAAATGCTTAATATCTGGAAATACAGAGATTTTAAAAAAAAAAACAACTTTAATGACAATTATAAGGCTAAATAATACTTATTTAAGGCATAATTTGTACCATATAAATAAATATTTTAAATCAACTTTAATGAACTATATATACTAACCATAAATTTAGATAAATAGAAGGTAGATATATTAATAAAAAAGCTTAATATCTGGGAATAAAGAGATTTTTTTTCTTACATAATAAAGATTAAAAAAAGAACTTTAATGACAATTATAAGGCTAATAATAGTTATTTAAGGAATAATTTGCAATATATAAATAAATATTTAAAAGCAACTTTAATCAAATATATATACCAACCATAAATTTAGGTAAATAAATATTAATAAATAATTTTAATTAACAATAATGTATCAAACATACATAAATAAATATTTAAAAAAACTTTGATGAAGAATATATTCTTACCATAAAATTAGATAAATAAATATTAGAAAACAAATTTAATGAAAAATATGTATCAACCATAATCCTAGATAAATATTTTAAAAGAAATTTAACCATAAGTCTTTTAAAGGAAAGTTATTTTAAAGGAAAACTACTCACTAGTGAAAATAAAACCAAATTTTATGATCTTTTCTACTTGAATATCTTTCAAGTATGAATAATGCTTAAATATTTTCTATAGTATATTTTTTCAAGTTTAGAAAACAAGTAATTAATTAAGTTTAATAAAAAATATTTAATAAAAACATTAATGAATAATATTTATTAACCATACATTGACAAATCTTTATAAGAAAAAACTAATTACTACATATGAAAAATAAAGTAAATTTCTATATATTTACAATTAGATATACATATGATTATTTCTTACTTGAATATATTGTTTCATTTATGCATAATGTCTAAACAACCTATCATTTAATTTAATTTTTGAAATATAAGGTTTAGAAAACAAAAACAAATAGTTATGTATTATTAAAATTAATCTTTTATAATTAAAAATTGATGAATATTAATTTTTTTTCTAAGTAAAACTAATTCTATTATATCATCAACCATAAGTTACATTGCACATCCTCAAAAATAGACATGTCCGTTTCAGAGGGAATAGTAAAAAAACTACTGTAAAAAATGAGGCTGCCCCTAGAGGGGAAGCCAAGCCTAATAATCCAAGGAAAATGAGCTGCCCTTAGTGGGAAACCAGCCTTAAAACTATGCAAAATGAAGTAGAAAGAACTAACATAGGTAGCATGAAAAACCACCATACTGCATAAAACCGAAGAGAGAACGCTATGGAGAACCTGCATGCTTGTCGCTAGAGGGAGATGCCTCTTCGAGAATGCGACCAATGTAGCCGTAGTCCAGAGAATCGATCCCAGGCTCAGAGTGCTCATGCGGTGCATGAGGAGATACTGGAAGCCCGAGGCGCTCCACCGGAGTGTCTTGAATGGCTTCATCCTATAGAGTGGCTGGAATTTCTAGGGAGGCATTCAAGTTGAAGTCGTCATTCCGCAAGGAGGAGCACAAATGACGGAGTCCTCGAAGATGCTTATCTTCTGCAGGCTCAATATCACTATCTTCAGAATTAGAGTTGGAGGCAGGTTGCACTGGGAGAGATTTAAGCTTTTGAGGGAGGAAGGTTGGCTCTGTGGGGATGATGGACTTATGGGCCCGCCTTTTACACTCGGAGGAGGAGGGAGGAGCGGAGGGGTCAAGGAGCAGCAATGGAGGCGAGGCAGTCATGAAGTCAGGGGGTGGAAATTCTATCATGGCCCAGTCCACGGGAAGAATCAGGTCCTGGGGGAAGGTATTGGACAGAGCAGGACGTGAAGGGAGACCCCTCCCCCCAGCTCTCCTATAGCGTTTTCGGTGATGACGAGGCATCGAGGCCGACTTGAGAGGGAAACCAGATAGCTGAGGAACCGTTGCAGAGGCAACAACCCAAAAGCCTCTCACCTAATCAGGGGAGGGCCAAAGCTAGAAAACCAGAGGGAGAACAACCAAAGCAGGCGGGAGAGCTAGAGAAATAGGGGGAGTGCTGAAAAACATGTTTTAGAGGAGATTTATTATGAGACTCACCGAGTACGTCGCATGGAGGGTGGTGCATGGGCCTTTAAAACCCAACCCACGTGAAAATTTAAGGGAATGGGCGTCCCAAGGCCGAGGCACATGGGTGAGTCATGTGGTGATCGACATGGCAACCCCATGTAGCCCTGTCAAGCTATCTAGCACCCGCATCCAGGGGAGGGAAGTAACTATGCACCAATTGCGTGCATCCCTGAATGAGAGCTTCATCATCGGTGGAGGATAGAGTGCCCACCCAAATGGGTGAGGAATGGTTGACACCTACGTTCGCAAGGAGATCCGATACCTTATTAGCATAACATTTAACATGGTGGAATTCAATAGGCATATCAATGTGGACCCTCTGCATGAGCATGTTGATCCGTGTGGCCAGGGGCCAACTCTTGATGAGTTTGGTGGCTGAGGAACTCGCTTGGAGACGCTTTTCCATTTCAATGAGAATCTGAGAGTCTCCTTCTATGATTAAGGGGTAAAGGTGGTGTTCTCTGGCCAGAATGAGCCCTTGGAGCATGCCCTCCAACTCCACCGATTTGTTTGTATCCCATCCTAGAGATCCGTAGAAGACCAGATGCACTTGACCAAGAGAATTTTTGAAAATACCTCCAAATACGGCTTGCCCCGGGTTCCATTTGGAGGCTCCATCGAAGTTGAGCTTGAAGAGACTAGTAGGCGGAGGGGACCATTGACTGGGAGAAGGTGGCTTTTGGTTTTAGGGGGGCTCGGGAATGGGAAAGGAATGAAGCCTAAGGTTCTAGCTGGCCTAGATGATCTGTTCCCCTTAGAGAGTGGGGATGTCCGAATCCAGCCACTGCTGGAGAGCTAGAGTCTCCTAAAGGTTGCCACAAACCATGTTCCATAGAGTCTCAGGAGCGGTGCATTGATCTTTGAAAATTCTATGGTTGCGCTCCTTCCAAATTGTCCAGAGAATGTGCCCTCGGAGAATTATCTAGAGAGAATTAAGAATAGAACAGTGAAAATGAGTAGAGGACTAGTTATGAATGGTGCTGATAATGTTCCCAAGAATTTTTTCTGATCTTCTACTTAGGAGAACCACTTTATCCCAAAGGGCCATGGCAACCACGCAATCATTGAAGAGATGCTCAGTTGTTTCCTCCTTGATCCCACAGTTGGGACATTGGGATGGGCCTATGAATCCTTTCCGGTAGAGATGAATATTATTATTCAACATATGATATTCATTAATAATCACAATAAGTATTGGAACTCTTGCACTATTCAATATTATTTTGTGTACTAAAATCACTAATTCTCATTATCTATCAGTTCATGCAAAATAGCTTATAAATATTAGGTGATATTTTTTTTAAATTTAACCTTCCAGTTGTAACCATTAATTATAAGGGTTAGTTATATTTATTCTATTCTATTTTATTTCAAATCGTTTACTTTGTAGTGGAATTGGGTTTCCATGTGGTTTATTTCCAACAATGTTCAACTTTATGTTCTATAGATGCCTAAATCAAAATTTAAAGGCTCCCATATTATTATTTTTGGCACTCATCCCTACAACACATAATACTTTACTCTATCCTAGATATTTCATGTTCTAGAACACAAATCATTTATTTTGGAAATTATTCCTACCAGTGATTAGATCTAAATTATTGATGTCATCAAGTTATGGATTTCAAAATTTTTACACTTCTTAAATAAAAGCTTACCAGCTTAAAAAAAAATAAAAAAATAAAAAAAAATAAATCATTAAATATTCATTTTCAAACATTTAAAATTAAGAATAAACTATTTTTCTTAGTATATTTTAATCAATATTCTACCATTTTTTTAAAATTTTAAGCTAACAATAATAGTGTATACACTTTTTATTCTAATTTACAAATATACATGAAAAAATCAACACAAACATCACTCAAGTAAGCTTCCTCTTAAAATATTCCCCTAATAAAAAAAAATGAATAATGCATTTTCTAATATATAATCATCATATTAAACTATTTAATATTTACAATTTAATTTTAGTATACTTTTAATCATTTTATTTTATTAGTTAAAAATAAACCTATTATATAACTTTTAGGATATTTTCTCCCCGATTGGGGTGCCTAGTGGCAAACACTGTTTGACAGGTGGAGGATGGCCAACAGCTACAGGCACATGACGACGTGTCCCATCCTACCATCATACATTAAACCTGTAGAGGGAGGCAGTTGGACAGTACTTTACCTTTGCATGCCAGTTCATTATGGCAACAAAGGAATGACAACTAACTATGTCAGAGTGACATGGGAAGCAACAGAAGAGGAAGTTAAGGAAAGGCGTGGCTCCATGGCAGCGCATTCTTCCCGGTAGTAAAATTCGTGGAGGATCGGAAGGAACTGCTACAGGTCACGCAGCGCCAATTCTGCAAGGGTCACTATTACACAGTAATTTGTCACCATCCCTGCAATCCCTGTCCCGCACATTGGAGGGCCCATTCCATGGCCTGTGAGTAGTGACATGGCTTGAAATCACTTTCATGACATCCCTCTGAACAAGAGCTTTCATTGCCCTGAAGACATCTCCTTGTAGAAAACCCTAAAAATGATCCTTTTTGCATTGGCACAGGCAGACAGTTCAGTACCTGCTCCAATGGGGAAAATCCTTCAAAGAGGTCACGCCAATTGGCACTCTGTCCTAGAGTCGCACTCGCGCTAGCCAATTTAAGAAGTGTTTTTTAAAAATAAATGGTAGAAGTTTCGTCCTAACCAATTCATGAACTGGTATCTATCTTGAGTTGGGAAGTTTGGCTCTGGATTTCCATGTAGAGGAAGTGGTTTGCCACCTCTCATGGAAGCTTCCTTGAGGATAAGGCTAATCCCATGATTATAGGGATACCAAATCTCCTTTCTCCATCTATAAAAGCTTGCTCATCTCATTTGCAAGCTAGTCTTCAAGTCCCCAAATTCCCTCTGATTTTCGTCTGATCCTAATTCACAAAACATTATGTTCCTCTGTCTCGTGTCGATGATGTGGGAAATATTATGGCCCACCTTCGATCAAGGTCACTTCCTGTCGACTTCAGCTCATTATCCTGAAAGCTGATCTAGACACTCCCTTCTGGTGCCTTGGAGCCTGCATGCCTCAATGGCAGGTTCTTTGCATTCGACGTGAGGTTTTCATCATTGGCCTCCGATCGGGTGATTCTATGGGTGTTTGACACCAGCTTATTGATTCACATGCCATAGATTGTACCTGTAGTAACTTGAGGGCCATCATCATTATTGGTGGTACCTCTCATGTATGTTAATAGCTTTCATCATTGGCTAGTAATCAGACGATGTTCTTGCATGTTCGACTTCAGCTCATTTATTCACATGCTTGGAATTGTACTGTGTTCGGGTCAAGATGGAGTGCAAGACCCTGGATTGTGTCTATTGTAATCCAGACTGTGATTTTGTGGATTATTATGATTGGTTACATGACTCATTTACTGGGTGGCTGCGACCATCCCTGAGTCTATTTATCGATCCTCACTGGATGGCTGCGTCCATGCCTTCGATCGGGATTATTGTATACTCTGTTATGGATGGCTGCGTCCATACTGCATATATATCATGTATCTGAGATATCATTTGTATTTCTCCACGCAGGTTTTCCGACGAAGGAGTTTTCAGTTGGACACGTTCTCGTAAAGCATTTCACCCCTCTGTCTCTCTCGGGCCTCATGCTTTAGGGGGCATCTGTTACACAGTAGTTTGTCACCATCCCTGCAATCCCTGTCCCGCACATTGGAGGGCTCATTCTGTGACCTGTGAGCAGTGACATGGCTTGAAATCACTTTCATGACATCCCTCTGAATAAGAGCTTTCATTTCCCTGAAGACATATCCTTGTAAAAAACCCTAAAAATTACCCTTTTTTCATTGGCGGGGGCAGACAGTTCAGTACCTGTAACAATGGGGAAAATCCTTCAAAGAGGTTGTGCCAATTAGCACTCTATCCCAAAGTCGCACTCGCGCCAGCCAATTTAAGGAGTGTTTTTAAAAAATAAATGGCGGAAGTTTCGTCCTAACCAATTCATGAACTTGTATCTATCTTGATTTGGGAGGTTTGGCTCCGGATTTCCATGTAGAGGAAGTGGTTTTCCACCTCTCATGGAAGCTTCCTTGAGGATAAGGCTAATCCCATGATTATAGGGATCCCAACTCTCCTTCCTCCATCTATAAAAGCTTGCTCATCTCATTTGCAAGCTAGTCTTCAAGTTCCCAAATTCCCAAGAGCCTTATGCTGCAAGAGCCTCCATAATTCCCTTAAGGCCAAATCCAAGCAAGGAGACTATCGTCAAGATCCGAAGAGAGAGGTTTGTCCCATCCTTGACAGGCTTTTCAAGACGTGTTCTGCTGACGACCCGCCGAAGCAGAATTCGGCATCAGAACTATGGTTGTATTCTTCCTTTGATTGATTAATAATAAACGACTATTGGTTATGGTTCCACTCTTGTTGTTGTTCATGATGATGAGTTATGTCCTTTCTGACTAACATATAGTTGCATATACTGGATTCTACGCTTGCGTTTGTTTTGTTTCTTGCGTATGAAAGTGTCCGATCACGGATATCGTGAGGATTGTGATCTGCCAAAGCTAAGGAACGGGAGCGCTACCTCTTCTACAAGCAACAACATTGGACTCCAGGTAAGCCTTCATCGCTAGTTGGTTAATTTGCAATTAGGAACCTGCACTATAGCATGTGATGATTGTTGCTAGACCCGGTCTGGGCTAGTAGGGATCGACTCTGTCCGTAGAGGGGATTTACCTCCACAACAGTCACACCCTTAGGTTTAGTGGTATGTAATGGCTTTGGTTCTTATCCTTGTCAATTTACCCACTAGTATGTGTATAGGAAGGGTAGAAGGCATGCATCAGCGTTCTTGCGGGAAGGGTAGGATAAATTATCACTATGTTCTCAAGAACATGAATTTAATATTTGGTAGTGAATTCGCCTGTTACATGTTCAAAAAACAAAACCTATTTATCCCTCTGAAGGCCATTGAGCCCTATTTCAGAACACCCTGTAGGATTTGGATTTTGCGTCTGCTAATCCAAAGTCTCTCGGCTCATCTTCTTCATACCTCTGTGATATGTCATGGAAGCCCATCTCAATTTAATGAAATCTCCTGCATCCAATGCCATTACAAACGGAAAGGCATTTGTCACCTTACCTCTGCCCGGTATGACCATGGTAGGCAAGATTTCAAAACCTACAATTTGAGAAATTGGGTCCGTCATTATCTTAATTTTGTTTTCCTTCATGTCAAGTTGGTAAATTCTATGTTTGGAATAGTAGAGAGGGAGAATTATAGTCATAATCATAAACCTGGTCAGTTTCATTTGTCAACCAATAAGGTCCTTAGTCACATTGGTTCAATTACCTATCTCTATAAAATGATATGCACGCATATCTTCTTGGCTTACACCATTATTGTGGGTGGGCCCATTGAATTTGTTGGGTTCTTTGTTTCTAATATCCCACCTTCTATAGGCCCTCTGACAATATCTGTAGTTTTAGTTCAACAACTGCTCGAGCACCTCAACCCAATTATAACAATGGTGAAAGGGCAATCAGTAAAGCATCAGCCCAAGGATAAAGGAAAATAGAAGCTTTCAAAAAACATGGTTGAGCCAAGAAAGTGAGGTAGAAGGACAAAGAAAGAGATAATGGAGAATTTCATTAACGTTTACTTTGTAGGAAATCCTCCATGGATTTGTAATGTAATCCAAGGATGGGAGAGAGAAAGTAACAGTAAGGAAGAAGACATAGAAGTCCAAGAGGAAAACATGGATTTTGTTGCTGACCCTGGAAATACAAGAGGGCGCTATCTCTCTTTCATCAATCCATCCAAACATATTGGAATTTGAAATGTGTGATGGTTAAAGCGCTGCAAAGCTTACAAGAAAGTAAAGGTAGTCGCAAAATGGTCTCAATATTACAGGAAATTAAAAAAGAAATTTAGGATATAAGGGTGTCACAGTATCATGCCACAACTCGCATTGGAAGAATCGAAAGGCAACTTCAATAGATGCAACAAGTCGACATGCCAAGCTCAATAGCAAAAGACCCGACATCGATTGACTATTCAGATGGTTAACATATGATGCATTATTTTTTTATAATTTTTGCGGACATCTTTTATTTTTCATGTTTTCAAATAGACTTTGTTTTAAACTGTAAAATAGACATAGCGGGTAGTAGAAGAAATAAACAATTTTAATTTTGGATGGTATTTAATGCTCTAAGGTGGCCGATAGACCTAGTTTCCTCCCAGCAATTTGAGGCCACCAAATGTATATATGTTGCAACTTGCTCTCTCTTTTTGATAAATAGAAAATGGTAAGGAACTATTAAATTTACAAAAAAAAGAACCTTTTAGGATAATTTCAACATTACAATTTATAAGATTAAATTTCACCACTCTGAATATAATCTCATATATAATGATAATTAAAATATTTATTTTATTAATTAAAAATATACTTACTATATACTTCTAAAATTTTGAATTTATTATCAAATATTGTAATTTCTAAATTGACATAATCAAAATTGACATATATAAAAAAAAAATTAGTAATATAATTCAAAATTTAAAATGATTACACTTAATAAACACACTCAAATGTCTTAATGTCCCTTTACAAAAATAAAGGAGTGTAATAAAATTTCAAGGAACCACTACTTATTCATATTTAATCCTTTTTTAAAGTAACAATATAGATGGAATCAAGTCACAATGTGATTACAAATTTAAGGTCAAGTTAAAAATATAGATTGTTAATAATATAGATTGATTCATGATGTAACTATGATGGATCAAACAACAAGTCCAAAACATGGAGTCATATTGTAAACATTATTGATCAAAAAATAAGTCTCAAATTCATTGATTATGACTTAGAAACAAGTCCAAAGTCATTGATCAAAACTTATATAAAAATGTAGCTTTTTCTTCCCTCCTCTCCATAATCTAATATTTTATATTGTAAATATGATGGATCAAAGAACAATTCTCAGAGTCATTGTTTAGAACTTAAAAACAAGTCCAAAATCATTGATAAAAACTTATATAGAAATGTAGCTTCTCCTTCCCTCCTCTCCATAATATAATATTTGATCCTTCCTTTACCTAGATTATAGAGCCAATACAAATTAAATCTTCCAATCCATTTTATATTTAACATAATAGCATTAAAATATCTAGCAAAATACCAATTTAAATATTAAAATATATATACGCCATTAAAATATTTAAAAAATTGTCAAAGAAACTAAAAAATAATAAGTGATTTAAAAGTGAAAAGAAATGCAAAAGAACATACATATATTATCAATATATGAAATTATCTCTAGTTATCTCAATCCAATGAAAAGGATATGATTTTAGGAAAAAACAACTCAAAAATATAAACTGAAAATGGAAATATTAAAGATGAAAAACTAAATTCATAAAATAATTTTGAGAAATGTAAATACAATGTCAGATACTATGTACTCAAATATGAAACAACTCAATTCATAAACTCGATAAATATAAACACAACATTAATTATTTTGGTGAATTGGGATGACATTTGAAACTTTAATTAGAGAGAAGATATATTGTTATCCTAGGGATGGTTGAGTAATTACATAATTTTATTGAATTAGTTATGGCCTAATTTTTTTTAAATATCTCAACCTTTTTCATTATAAGAGAGGTAATATGGCCTACACTAAAAATACAATCAATCATTTTATCAGTCTAGATTGATCCTTAAAAGTTGGTTCCAAAGTTTTCATCCATCTTAACTAATTCAACATGTTCATTTCCATTGTACCATAAGCTCAACCATTACCTCAAATATCATCATGTGACTTAGTGATTTAGGATGTATGAGATTTTCACCCATCCTAAGAAAATATGTCTTGCTAAATTTCTCCTCATTTTAGTTTCTTGGTTTTTCAATTGAAAATATTCACCACCTACCACATGTGGATTTCATCAGGCTCCGAGTGAAGTTATGGTTTTCCATATTAATTGGATCCACTATAAGGAAAGTTATCTACCATGAGTATAAGCAATTTTACCACCCTCAACCTCAATATGGATTTTTCATTAAAGTTTACATGTGTCTAAGAGACCACAAGACATTTTTGTTCATTAAATTTTGTAATCAATTCAAAGTAATCAAGTTCAATCCATCACTTATCCCATAGTTTACTTTCACTCTGAAATCATGGATCATCCCATTTGTGACCATTTATTACCTAGGTCTACCAAGAGGTAGCCTTTACCACCCATATCTTTTACCACCCAAACCATCTATTACCTACAAATATCACTTGGAAATGAAGATGCCTAGGCTTAAATGTTCTTGAAAAATAAAGGTATAGTGCAATGAAACCCCTCACCCAACAGATATTTAACCATTATCCATTACTCAACAAAGGTATTTATTGTCCTTTTAGTGTCATTAATAAAGGAGCTAGTGGGTGTAGACAACACTCTCTAACACCTCACCCACATAAAGTGGTTAAATGAGATGGGGATGCACTTGAAGCACAGAGCCCACTTGAAGCAATGATAGAAAGTACGATAGTACTTCAAAGAAAATACAAAAACATGTCCAAGCTTCTCAAGAATGTAGAGACTCAAAAACATCATTGTGATCCTTGTAGTAGTGATGGATATAAAAAAGGCACACATGTTGGAAGCTACATCCCCATACCCATCAAAAAAAATAAAAACAAAGAAAAAAATTGAAATCAATTTTAGAGATGTAAATATTACATGTATGGACCTAAAATCAACCCCACATATTCCAAATAAAAATTTTCAAACATGAAAAAACAATTTATGGATAAAGAAAAGAAAGTGACATATTTGCAAGAAGACCTATGAACAAGCCCCAAAAAACCAAAGTTGAAAGAGGAAAATAAATCAGCTAGTAACGACCAAAGAAAACTTGCTAATTAAGAAAAAACATTAGTCGTGAAATTCAAAAAAGTAAGGGAAAATAAAAATTAATTAAAGAGGAAGGACACACTCTTCTTTTTCGAAGACTTGAATCATCGACTCTAGTTGATCTTAGTTTTGAGAAAAAAAATTATTTCTAAATCATTGGTGCAACAAATTGTCTTGGAGACTCATGCATATCCACAAGCATATGCCTTTGATTGGTTGATAAAAAAACCCCAATATGCATTTGATAAAGAAACGTCCGTTCAAATTTTCTATTATTTCTAGCTATATTGATGAAAAAAAATGCAATATTGTGTGATTAGTCATAATTATTTTCCAAGGAATTTTGATGGTGTATCCATGAAAAAATTATAGAGATGAAAAATAAGAAAAAACGTGTAAATAAATTTTGGACTCGAAATTACAATTGAAAATTAAATAAAATGGCAAGAAAGTGAATTTGAAACAAACCAAGTATGTAGAAAGAAAATATAGAATTGCAAGAAATACATCTTGAATGAACTTGGAAAGGAGAAAATAAAAATAAATATGTGAAACAAGCGATGACTTTGCTCAAGTTGAAAGTGAAGAAATTGAATGTAATTTAGGGAAAATTTGTAAAATTTGCATGCCACACCAAAAAAACAAAAAAAATCTAAATATGAAAACAAAAAAAGTTGAAAGTATTTAAAATAAGTCATGCGTGTGCAAGAATACCGATCCACAAGAAAAATAAATCATCTAGCAATGAGAAAAGAAAAAATCCATCGATGAAGAAAACATATCGGCTTAACGAATGGAAAAAATATGGGAACGGAAAAAATTTGAAGGGGAAAGAGAAATAATCTTCCCTACGAAGATTTAAATCAGAAATTAGGTTTTCTCTACTCTTTGTTGATTCTACTTCTAAGATAAATTTTGTTTCAAAATCATTGATACAACAACTTGCATTGGAGATTCATACCCATTCTCCAGAATATCATTTGGATTGGAAGATCAAAGACCGAGAATATGATAGTGATGAAGAAATACATGTTCATATTTGCTACTAAATTATTTTTAATGAAATTTAATGTCAAGTTGTGTCATTAGGCATGCCAAATAAGTTAAATGGTTGGTAAATGTGAGTAAAAAAGTTATTTTGATGGTTTTGACATCGAAACAAGGAGAAGGGGGGCATCATGGAGGTTGAAGCATCGGGAGGAAGAATTTTGTAAAGACTTGATGATAGATCAATATGTTCTAACGTATGTTAGTGCAAGCACATTTTGTGATATAAGAAAACCAAGGATGATCCAGGTGGATATCAATAGCCACCGACCTATTCCATTTGCACCCGCACCATCAATTCTTGTAGCTTTTCACATTCGGCACAACTTACTATTTTTAGCAAGTTTTCGGGTCATATACTCCCAGTAGCCTTTTTAGGGGCCTTAATGATCTAGGTGGATATTGGTGACCACCCACCTATTCCATATGAACCCCCCACCATCAGTTCGTTCATTTTTTTAAGTTGCAACACAACTTACTATTTTTTAGCGAGTTTTTCAAGTCCTGAACTTCCCGAGCCGTTTTGAGGCCCTAAACAATGTTTTTTGGGAAACCCAGAGAGAAATATGGGTCCTTGGACCGATGTTGCTCACAATGAAAGATTGTACTCCTTATATGGGTCTTTCTAAAGAGGTATGATACGCATCAAACGAAGATCGTATACCGAAGTTATGTCCCCGGGAAGTTGAAACATGAATTTACCCAAACGGGGCCCATAGTTTTGGTGCTTCATCTCCTAGGGTTAGGTTTTTGGACATTTAGAGTTCCCCATTGTTTCTTAATAATAAATAGGCCCTCGAGCCTCATTGTAACATAGTTCAGAGGTTTGTAGCCACCACATCTCTTCTTAGAGATTTTCTACCAACACCCTAGCTATTTTATTTCCATTATGTCTATAAGCACATTTATGTTATTTGATAGTAATGAAATGAAGCATTATTTTTGCTACCTCTCTATGTTTATGGTTATTTATGTATTTATTTGCATTGCTTTGTTTGTCGAGGGCCTCTTTTATTTCCATTATGTCTATTTTATTTCCATTATGTCTATAAGCACATTTATGTTATTTGATAGTAATAAAATGAAGCATTATTTTGCTACCTCTCTGTATTTATGGTTATAAGCACATTTATGTTATTTGATAGTTATTTGTCACGTCTCCCAAACCCCCTTATACTTTGGATTACGCATTATTATTTAATAACATCCATTTTACCTCATGATTACTCCTAAATTTCTTAACTCCTCTTATATAATAGGTTCATTTTACTCACGAAGGAGAATTCAACATGTCTCTCTTAAGGTCTATATTCGCCATCGGTATTTTGAGGATAGATTCGAGGTACGGATTTATTAACATCTTACGCGGTTATACCACGTACAGTATATACTCCTTTAAAAGATAGCCATCTATATCTTTACATAGTTATTATGTTGTCCACTCAATTGATTTCTCATCTCAACCCTCCTTATTATCATGTACTCATCTCTATCATCACTAGTTGTAGTTACAATTACATAATGCTACCTGAACCATTAATCCATCTAACGGTGGCACACCGCAACTTAACATACAATTCATACATTCCCTAAGGCACTATAACATTGCAATTTCATAATTTGCCTAAAGGATTATAACATCACAACTTCATAATCTCATAAAAGCCTTATAACATTACAATTTCATAAATTGCATAAATGAATATCATATCAAAATTTCATAAATTGAGTAAAGGAATATAACATCACCATTTCATAAAAACGAGAGATGATTAACACAAACTTACGGATATCTCCAAATTTATGCATGCACACCTCTACCATGACCAGTCCTCCCAACCATAGAATCCTCTTTATCTCCCGGGATTCACCCCCGAAGCAGAGATCACCTCCCAAAGCACGAAACATCAACCACTAATCTGCCTAGGATCAGCTCATTTAAGCTCTTACCCCAAAGCATGTTTCTAATTCATAGCGTCGAGAATAGCGAGGATGCTTTCTTTCCTGTTTAGCCTAGGCTTCCCTCTTGGGGTTCCTTAAAGCTGCTTTAAAGCTTTTCCTAAGCTTTTCCAGCTTTTTCTCACCTCTTCCCAACTACTCCTCTTCATTGGGGAAATTTAGATTTCTCCTTAAATCTAAATAAATTTCTTTCAAGGATTTTTGAAAGCTTTTTTGGGGATTTGTTGCCTTATCCATCCTCATGGATTTTGGCAAGTGATCTCAATTCTCTTTTTGGTCATAGTGCATACATAATATTTTATTTATTTTTTTCATAATTACAAAATTAACCACATCCACACAATAATCATCCACTGAGGGTCCACTTCCCCCTTTGGATTTATGTTCAAAGGTCTTATTTGAAAAGAATAGAACTTGGGGGTGTTACATATTCCCCCTCGAAAATAAACACCGTCCTCGGTGTTGACAACTATCTACTAGTTGATTTGGAACATAGTTATGAATGCTTTTCCATCATTTTGAGCTTCTCATGTGCCATGTAGCTTTTTAGCGATAACGTGCTCCACTCTGCACCTTTACACGAGCTACTGCTCACTTCACGCCATTCCATTTCTTCTCGCTTTCATCTTTGAAGCGACTCTGGAAAGAAATTCCTCTTCGGTTCCACCCGGACCACATTTCAAATCAATTACGTGAGAAGCATCATGTAGAAAAATGTATAACTTTTTTTTCCCCAACAAGGAGACATGAAATACATCGGGAATTTTAATAAGCAATGGTAGGGCTAATGTATAAGCCATTAGTTTCTAACAGAAAGTACTCTCCCTGCCTCCACTATATTCTGCGATGCTCGATGCTAGTTGGTTTCCTTCCTACTTCTTTACAAGAAGTTTGTATGGAAGATCTTTTATTACTGTTTCTCTCGTCCACAATTCATACCAATGTAAGTAATATCGTGTACATATAATTGATAATTCACAACGACGATTCTCGCATTTCAATAACCTAAGACATTCAGGTTATAAATCAAACCGTTCGGGTTCCTAATAGTTTAGTGCACTTTTAGTACACTACTTATCCTTTCTTGTTTTTCGATGAGATTCTTCCCTCACGCAACTTGGTTCAGACTCAAGCTTTTTACGGATTTTCTAGGTGCTTTATCTTCACCTTTTTCCTCTTCGTTTCAGAGTGCCCAATTTCCGTTACACACTTGTCTAAACAATTTCTCAACTTTTTTCGTTAGTACACATAAATGAGAGAAAACAATTGGATCATATGCATGGTTGTGCTTACCCTTGCTCATTTTATAGTTGTACTTCTAGTATCTTTTCATTGTTTCTTTTTGTTAGTTACTTAATTTAATTAGTAACAACTAGATTCCTTAAAAATATCTACCATTCCATGCTTACCTCTCACATGAAATGGTTTCCACTCGTTCAAAACTTAAGTGAACAATTTTTGGAACCGATGGGTTTCACCCAAGTCCAAAAATACTAGACTCATCCTTTTTTTTCTCGGTTGTAGGCTGTATGATTTCACATCATTTTCTCTTTGTCTTTGAATTTAAGACTCAAGAAATTTCACTTTAATAAAATTTGCACCAAAAAATTTTATAGTGAGAATTCATGTTTCCTTTTCTAGTGATATGCCTGTAATTTCTATAATTCATCACATTTACAATATCAATACTTGTTAATGCCAAAAATGAATTTGACACGGTTCACCTTTTCAAAGACTCATCGACTTAAAATGGGAAAGATTTCATAAATCATAAAAAGCATTTCAACTTTTTCCCGAGTCATAAAAGAATTCCTTCTTTTTCTATTGCATAAAAGCATTCTATCTAACAAAAGCAACCCATAAATCTTTCATGCTTTCTAACAAAAGCAACCCATAAATATGCCAATTTGAAAATATACTTTATTTCCATTATTAAAAATAATTAATTAGGAAGTCATTCTTCCACTATTACAAGAACATTCTTCCTTAAGTAAGTCATCGGGACATTTTCAATTTATCCCTTTATTCATTCATGCCTAACTCCATGTAATGGTTCCACAACTACTAAATCAACCATTTAATTGTAAATAACACTTGTACTTCAATCCTCTTTTCCTTTATGGCGGTATACCCTGCCTTATTTATAGGATACAATTTCCACTTACTCATATACTACTTACATCTCAAACATTCTCCTATGAGCCCGTACATATATCCGCTAGGTTTGTAGATATCATATATATTTCCAAACCTTATTATATAAGTAACCATGATATATATATGTATATGATGTATATATAGCCTTAGCAACATTAATTTGATAAACATATGAATATATATATATATATCCCTATATTTATATATATTCATATATAAGTTCAAGCCTTTTTGAAAATGTTGCCATATATATACCTAATTTAAAATAATCTCTTTTATTGATTTTCTACTAGCAATTTCTCCACTTCTAGTTAATTTCCATAGGATAGATTTTCAATCTCAAAGTTTCCCCCATGCACTTATTGAATTCACTAAAGTGGAATCAAATTAAAGTGCCACTTTACCAATCCTATGCATATATATATATATATATATATATATATATATATATATATATATATATATATATATATATATATATATATATATATATATATATATCTATATAGGTATATATATCCAATCTCATATCCATAGAAGTCTAAAATGCCTCTTCTTATCTTCAACGTATATGTCATGGTTTTATCTATGCACATATATAATTATTCATATATATGTAGGACTATACCATTGGACTACTAACACTTTTAAAGTGCGCTTTATACCACCTCCTCATATATATTAAGGTGTATATATTTCTATATATCTACATGCATCGATATATACTATTCTCCCCATAACAATTATAAAGTACAACTTCTATTCTACCTCTTAGACGTTTGTATGCCGACCCATACTCATATATAATTTGTGGTTGAAGCAGCTAATAACCGTTTTGGTCTTTGCGTTCTATACGCTAGTCAATCCCTTTCCTTAATTAAGGTTGACTTATTTCTTTACTTCTAACGATGGTATTAAATTCCATGATTGCATTCCTTTATAATTCGCATCACAGAGATCCTTCTATTTATTTATTTATCCCAAATATGGTGTGCATGTATATATATATGGTGATCTATATATATCCATTCTATGTAACACATGGTTTAGATATATATATATAAACAATATATATATCCATCTTTATCTACGTCCACATTTGTACACATTTATGTCTTTTCGTTTTTCCCATAGGCTAAATTGTATTTCACATGTATGACACTCATACATATATACATGTCAATTCCATAAGATATGTCACCCATGTTTTCACACCCATATAAATAGCTATCATAATTTATAGGTTTATCCCCTTACGAATTACTCTTATGTAATATCTACGTAGTTCACTTACATGATCCTACTCCCCATGTAATACTCGCATATCTTTTCATTTCAAGGTATAATTTTCTTAGGTATATATATATGTAGTCCCTCCATATATACATATATATATATATAATATAATTAAATCAATCTTTTTCATATATATATATAGAACCACTATATATATATCTAATCCACAATATATAAACTCCATCATATATTCTCCCAAACACCAATAAAGTGCCACATTAATAAATTCATTTTCCATCCCCTTTTTTATAACATTCAAAATATTTTCCGGAGTGTTATAAAATGCCATGCGTCTCTCAAGGCCCATCCGAAAAATCATTTTCTTTTGATTACCCATATGCCATATAGGTGTCGATGATATAACCCTATATACAATATTTGTATTAAGATGCCAAACCACGCCTAGTTATTATTTGATAGAACTAATTAAAATTGGCAAAATTCTACGCATAATCTTTATATATCTACGTGCCCCATAAATATTTTTTTATATTCTGCGATAAGACTATGGCCGATGCCCATCGATACCTAAACACTTATTCCATATATTCGTAACTCTTTAGATATATTCCTAACTCTTTTAGGTATAGCCCACACACCGTTATCATCGTTGTAACGCGCTCATAGCCGCTATATAAGCGGCATATGTAAAAGTTTTAACATTATTTGATTTGCGATTGCATATATGGTTATATATATGTAACATTCGTATTAACCGGCCCCACCTACGTTTATACGTTCATTTAATCGTGAGTATGCAATCCGATTTCGCCTTGAGCCATGTACATTTAATGAACATAGGCATATACATATATATCCATTATATTTATATATATATGGATATTTCCAACTTTTGAATAATTAAACATGGCATCTATATATATATATATATATAGCCTTCGCAATATTAATTCACTTAACATATGAATATATCATATATTAACAATCACACAAACTTATATATTTCATAATGTCACCAAGGTCGATCGTACATGTACTGTTAACACGTAATGGAAAGGGTATATAGTTAGGGTAATATTGAATAACCGCTTGATAAGCAGCTACGGTTAAGTGCGAACTCAACACCGACTTCTATACCCTACCTACCTGATGCTCAGTGGAAGAATGCGAGGGATAACACCGCGTGTGATCGCGCGGTTTTCATTTAATGTTTACCATTCCGAACCCTAACGTGCATCTAACACTAATATTTTGGTGGAGTGTTTTTTTTCTCTCACGCAACTCCTCCCTATTGACCTTACGCTCTGTGCCGGAGGGTACTTTCGGCCGCGTATTCTGCGAGTTATGGAGAAGTTGTACACCGTAACCCGCCGTTTCAAGACTTGCGTGTTCTGATGCACGCTACCTACGCTTTGCTTGTCAAATGAGTTGTACTACCGTGGTCGCGCCCGGCATGTCTTCAACCCGAGCGGGAGAAGTAGTGGGTGAGAAAATCCCATCGGCCTGGGACTAACTTATTTTTCCGCTCGAATACCTAGTTTTTTTGCGGGTACATTGATAAGGATTAAAAAAAATGTAATCCTTTACTGTCGGGTACCCGGGTTTTTTGTTCGAGGAATGGTCATAATCCCCCTCGGGATTTTATCGAGCTCGAGAGCCTCGAGGCTAAGGCATAAAGTCCGGTGAGAGGGTTTCATCTTCTATCGGCCGAGCTAATTGTATCGTCCGGTTCGCCCGAGGTCGCGTGGTTCACGCATTCGGTTGAGGGCGGTGCGCTCTGTTGCGTAGAATAGATCCCCTTGCCGATTTGCGGCAGAGCTCGGTTTTGAGTTGATGTGATACATTTATATGATCCATTTAAGGATTTACGACGTAGATAATTTACGATTTACGGATTTTTTTTTGTTTAACTCCATTTTTATGTGCTCTACTAGGTTTTACGTTGCAGCTCTAGAGTAGGGGGGAATGCTTTATTTTTCCCAGTGGATTGACAATCCCACCTCATCCCCTTCTCTTCCCTTGCCATCACGGCGAAGCAGCATGTTTCCATTCGAAAGTAACCTCGCTCACGGTGTTCTTGGTTTCTTTTTTGTTTATACTCGTGGTTATTGGAGATGTTATACAACAATTGCTCCGCGCTTACCTTCTTGTGTTGTAACTCGAGTTTCCAGGGCGGTTTATAGGTAAGAGTTTCTCTTTTCCCCATTTCCATCAAGGGTCGATGGCGCAGGCCTCGGTTCTACTCGTGCTCCGAGTTATCCCGCAACGTCTAGAGTTATACCGTTGCGTCGGCATGAGCGAGGATATGAGCCCAATACTCATATCTCTTTAACTCGTTGACATTTGAATCACCGCGGCGTTATTATTTGTATTCATTATCACCGGAAAGCGATCGGGTGCGGCCCTGAACTCGAATATTGTTGTTCTTGTGGGTAGTATTTTCCATCAAGTTTGCAACCTATTTATCTCAAAACCCGTTTAATACCTCTACTTACTTGTTTTCCGTGTGTATATAGTTCGGAGGAACTATATATATATAATCTTTACTTCGGGTTTCCTTCACTTGACTTCGCTCTTTAACATTGGTGTATCGAAATGATATTGCTCGCGCACCAATGAAAATCCCCTAGCGGTATAAACCACGACCCATTCGTGTTGTGGTAGAGTGTGAAGGTTGTACCTTCGATTGAGTGCTGTGTATTGGCGCTCAACGGGACTTAATGTTTCCGCGTTGGTAGAGTTTGACCTAATTAGTTCCCTTTATACGGTTTCTCGTTAAATATTATTTACGTTCAACACTTCTTAGCAGCAACCCGAAGGGTTAATTTATGAATGGCTAATTGGTTAAATGCGGATGCTTGTATTAATTGTGTCATGTCGTCGGACTTTTCGTTTAATCTCCTTTCTCCCCGGACATAGTATTAACGGGAGCCGTTACATTAGCGCTCGGCACTGCATTATCTATATATTTTTTTTTCTTGTTCTATTATATATATGATTCTATCGTAGACAATGTTAACTCGCTTTTGGGAATTGCTCTCGGTATAATTGTTGGTATTCATTGCTCTTTCCATTTCGGTATCGTTAATTTTCGATCATTACTCGTATTTTCCTCGCCTAGGTCAATACACTAATCGGTAAGTAACCCGAGCAAGTTTTTTTCTTTGTACTATGTACGCGCTAAGATGTAAACCCAAATTTCTTACGGTCGCACAATATATACGAGTTAAATTAGTGTTATTATATAAAAAATCATTTCGATTTCTTTTTCTCTTTTTTTCTTTTTTTGAGACGGTTCTGTAGGTCGCTATTCGAGCCATTACGCTCGACGAAGAAAAGCGGTTTGTTTTTTTATTTATTTATTTATTAAGAAAGCAGATTTTCTTATTTTTTCTCCTTTTCGAACCGCTTGAATATCCAATGTAGCATTAACGCATCTTACTATAGTTTTACTCTTCGCCGTGTAGTTAGTTGTAACATCATACCTCGAAAGCGGCGTAACATGCGGGTTCATCATTAGCCGACCTCTTCGGTTTTAAATTGTCACCACCTCTTTTGTTTCAGTCACGGCTATAACGGAGGTACCCTCTCATCTTACGCAGTGATAAGCGGTAATGCTTTCTCTGTATGGTTTTAACTTAGGCGGTTATCCCTTACTCTTCAACAAAATAGCAGAAGCGGTACCTTGACACGATCAAATCCTTGCTCGTCGTTGGATGTAAAGTGGAATGCGCAAGTTCCATTATGGATAAAATCTGAAATTAGTTGGTCCATACGGCATGGATGCGCCATAATTTTTTTTGTGAAACGATACCATAACAATAGGGTACGCATAAGTCAATTTCATGCCGTCGCCGCACGTCTCACCTCGATAGACATATATATATGTATATAATGCCGAACGATCATTGCCCTCGCGTGTTTCTTTTATATTATTATGTGTAGTTGAAAGATAATATCGAATGATCATCGCTCTTGCCTATAGAAATTTCCATTTATCTATAAACTTTGAAATGGTATTTTAATTTACCATTTATTAACACATTAATTGTAATGGGTATATGTTTAATTTTATCATTTATATTATTGTTGTAGTTGGAATATATTAATACATTTCTCAACATTTCAATACTCTTGTTAATAGGGTTAATATATATGTACTTATAAAGTAATGGTCTTTTATGATAGTGACATCACTATATTTCTTACCCTATTCCATAGATACGAATTCTTATCGATATCTTCGATTTCTTTGGTTACTTTAATACAATTTTTTTTTCTTCATAAAATTTATATTGACATAGAGGTCTATATACTTGAACCAATCATGGTTTAAAATTTGTATACCTTTCGTTTTGACCTATGTGTCCTTTTCATCATGCAAGAATAGAAAAGAAACACCTCGTGGTATTCCTCCCTAGGTTACAAGTAGAACTAATAGAAAATCCCTTAATAATCTTTCACATCTACATGCACTTTCATCTTTACATGTGAGCATATATTCTTATTTTTGATATACATACAAGTGACACAATTTAAATATCGAAATGATATCCAAGATAATTGTATACTTGAAGTAATATTTTAATATTCATAAAATCTATAACGGTTTACTAGTTCTTGGCGAGCACCTATCTTGCCCAATTTTCGAACTTGTTGCTCCGATACCATTTGTCACGTCTCCCAAACCCCCCTTATCTTTATCGGGATTACTGTTATTATTTAATAACATCCATTTTACCTCATGATTACTCCTAAATTTCTTAACTCCTCTTATATAATAGGTTCATTTTTACTCCGAAGGAGATTCAACATGTCTCTCTTAAGGTCTATATTCGCCATGAGTATTTTGAGGATAGATTCAGGGTACGGGTTTATTAACATCTTACGGTTATACACTACGAGAAATTATATACTCCTTTAAAAGATAGCCATCTATATCTTTACATAGTTATTATGTTGTCCACTCAATTGATTTCTCATCTCAACCCTCCTTATTACCATGTAATCATCTCTACTCTGTCACTAGTCAGTAGTTACAATTACATAATGTCTTGAACCATTAATCCATCTAACGATGGCACACCGCAACTTAACATACAATTCATACATTCCCTAAGGCACTATAACATTGCAATTTCATAATTTTCCTAAAGGATTATAACATCACAACTTCATAATCTCATAAAAGCCTTATAACATTACAATTTCATAAATTGCATAAAGGAATATCATATCAAAATTTCATAAATTGAGTAAAGGAATATAACATCACCATTTCATAAAAACGAGAGATGATTAACACGGACTTACGAGATATCTCCAAATTTATGCATGCACACCTCTACCATGACCGGTCCTCCCAACCATAGAATCCTCTTTATCTCCCAGGGATTCACCCCCGAAGCCGAGAGATCACCTCCCGGCCACGGATCAACCACTAATACATTTCCAGGGATCGGCTTATTTAAGCTCTTACCCCAAAGCATGTTTCTAATCTCGCGTCCGAGAATAGCGAGGATGCTTTCTTTCTGTTTAGCCTTAGGCTTCCCCTCTTGGGGTTCCTTAAAGCCGCTTTAAGCTTTTCCTAAGCTTTTCCCGACATTTTTCTCACCTCTTCCCAACCACTCCTCTTCATTGGGGAAATTTAGATTTCTCCTTAAATCTAAATAAATTTCTTTCAAGGATTTTTGAAAGCTTTTTTGGGGATTTGTTGCCTTATCCATCCTCATGGATTTTGGCAAGTGATCTCAATTCTCTTTTTGGTCATAGTGCATACATAATATTTTATTTATTTTTTCATAATTACAAAATTAACCACATCCACACAATAATCATCCACCGAGGTCCACTTCCCCTTTGGATTTATGTTCAAAGGTCTTATTTGAAAAGCATAGAACTGTGGGGGTGTTACACTATTTTATTTCCATTATGTCTATAAGCACATTTATGTTATTTGATAGTAATGAAATGAAGCATTATTTTTGCTACCTCTCTATGTTTATGGTTATTTATGTATTTATTTGCATTGCTTTGTTTGTCGAGGGCCTCTTCGAGTAATATCTTGATAGGATCCCCGGCTCCCTCGTCTTTCATTTCTTTCCCCATGGAAGGTTGTCGAGGTTTGCGAGGCTGATCTCGCAAGGGTTCAACTAGATCGACCCCTAACTCCTTATACCCTAACCGCGTTGGGGACATGTAAAGGAAAAAAAAGAAAGAAGTAGACCGCTTTGATACCAGCGATCCATATTTATGCAAGAACACAATAGAGTACTGAAATAAATATAAACATAGAGATGAAATAGAAATAATGCTTCATTTCATTAATATCAAATAACGAAATGTGTTCTGACGACATAAAGGAAATAAAATAACTAAGGTGTTGGTAGCGAATCTCGAGAAGAGATGTGGTGCCCTACGAGACCTCTTAAGTGTGTTACAATGAGGCTCAAGGGCCTATTTATTATTGAGAAACATTGGAGAACTCTAAACGTCTAAAAACCTAACCCTAGGAGATAAATCACCAAAGCGTGGGCCGTGTTTGGGTAAATTGGTGTTTCAACTTCCGGGGACGTAACTTTGGCATACGATCCTAGTTTGACACGTATCATACCTCTTGATAAATATCTATTCGAGGAGTACAAATTTTCGATGTGAGAAACATAGATCCATAGACTTGTGTTTCTCCCAAGTTTCCCAAAAAACGTCATTTAGGACCTCAAAACAACTCAGAAAGTTTAGGACCCGAAAAACTTGCTAAAAATAGTAAGTCGTGCTACAACTTGAAAATAGAACGAAGTGATGATGGGGGTTAAAATGGAATAGGTGGGTGGCCACCAATATCCACCTAGGTCATTAAGGCCCCTAAAATAGCCACGAGAGTGCGAGAACACGAAAACCTACTAAAAAATAGTAAGTTCGTTGAATGTGAAAAAGCTGCAAGAATTGATGGTGCGCGTCCAAATGGAATAGGTGGGTGGCCACGAGAGGTTCCTCTACACTTTGTCGGGACAAGCACTCCATTGATCCGACCCACGACATACGCTTTGCTGATGTTTCCATACCTCATGTAACTATAGAGACAAAAATCCACACATGTACTCTGTCCGAGGGTGATAAAGAAAACAAATTTACTAGTTGCATCCATCATGTTTTCCCATAGGTCCATGACATCTTCAACAACGAACATGCCTCATCTCATGGAGGATCTCAACGTCATGGGGACCATTTCTTCTTAAGGAGGGGGGAATAATCCAGGTGGATATTTGTGGCCACCCACCTATTCCATTTGGATCCACACCATCAATTCTTGCATCTTTTCACATTCAACACAACTTACTATTTTTTAGCGATGGTTTTCGGGTCCTGTACTCCCGGAGCTGTTTTGGGGCCTTAATGATCTAGGTGGATATTGGTGGCCACCCACCTATACCATTTGAACCCCCCACAATCAATTCGTTCGATTAAGTTGCGACACAACTTACTATTTTTAGAAGTTTTACGGATCCCTGAACTTCCATAGCCATTTTGAGGCCCTAAACAAGCTGTTTTGGGAAAACACCTGGAGCAAAATGGGTCCATGGAGCGATGTTGTTCACATCAAAAAGTTTTACTCCTTAGATAGATCTTTTTGACGAGGTATGATACATGTCAAACATAGATCGTATGCCAAAGTTACGTCCCCAGAAGTTGAAACACCAATTTACTGAAAAAAGGGCCCATAGTTTTGGCGCTTCATCTCCTAGGGTTAAGTTTTTGGATGTTTAGAGTTATCCATTGTTTATAGATAATAAATAAGCCCTCGAACCTCATTGTAACACAGTTCGGAGGTCCGTAGCTGCCACATCTCTTCTTAGAGATTCTCTGCTAGCACCCTAGCTATTTTATTTCCATTATGTCTTTAAGCACATTTATGTTATTTGATATTAATGAAATGAAGCATTATTTATGCTCCCTCTCTATTTTTATGGTAATTTTTGTATTCTATTGCATTCCTACATAAATCCGGATCAAAGGGCCTCCCTATTGGGATTGTATACACCATTATACCTCGCCTTCTATAACACAAAAAAAATAGCCATGGATTTCTTGAGGGATTAGCCAATGGAAAAGACTACAAATTCCTATTCTATAGTGGCGAGTGGATATCTTGAACAAGTGTTTTCTCTTACTCCTTGTAAAAATAGAATCAAAGCCCAAGAGACAATTGAAATTCCTTGAGAATGGATTTAAATCCACTGATTCCACCCAAGTAAATGGATACCAAAAATTTCAAACACAATACTTGTTCATTTATTGAGGGGATATAATCAAAATAACCACAAAACATGGAGATGAAAGATTACATTTAACATGAATCCAATAGGACAATTCAATCAACTCACATGAGAATTTGATGTTTGTTGTGAGTACCTTCGACAATCACCAATGGACGTGGCAAGACTAGAAAATCAAATTTTTCCATTCCCTATCATATACAATGATATATAATTAACATAATAAAATCCATATGCAACATTAAAATATTGAACAAAATATCTTTGGTTTTTCATATTTATTTTAGTGATAACATTTTCCCATAGTTATAAAACTTACAATAAAAGACAAATATATTGAAAATATATGATCAAAACTTTTTAAGTGATTTAAAATTGGAAAGAAACACAAAGGATATATGTTATAAATATATTCTCAAAATGAAAAAAGGATACATTGGGAAACACTTTGAAGTGAAAATAAATTCAAAAATATAAATTTAATGTGGAAATAAGAGTAATTAAATTCATAAAGTGAAGAAATAGAAGTAAATTTAGTATCTTCATAAATTAGAAAAATACAATATTTATTACTACAATAATTATTGATATTTTTGCATAGTGAAGATAAATATTATCGTGAATTGGGTGATCATTAAAAAACCTAATTAGAGAAAGAAGAGTTATAACTTGAGAGATTTTGATTCTTAGGGTGGTTGAGTAATTACATAATTTTATAGAATTATCTTTTTATGTTCTTATTTGTAAATACAAACTTCCTAAGGGAATATATACGTCATTATTTGATCAATATAGATGATGGAGATTCAATGCTCCTAAAAAATTTGTTTCAAGGATATAATCCATTTAATAGTGGGCTCCATATTGAATTAATTCAATGAAAGGGTGCTTCCTAAGTTGTTCGTTCAACACCATATTCGCGTGTGGGATTTGCATTCATCCTCACACTAACTAAATATTTATTTCTATATTTCTTCTTATTTGAGTTCAATAACTAAACACTCAACCCATATGCATGAAATCATGTACGAGGCTCATGAAATATTTATTTTTCAATTGAAAAAAAATTTCCACCTTCCTTTCCCGGTATATGCGGATTTCCCATGTATTTTGATGAAGTTATGGCCTAAACTGGATTTCATACTGCTCTAATGGATGTCAATAGGAGGAAAATGGGTTCCATTATATTCCAATGCATTTTTTTTTAGTAGTAGAGTATAGTAGCTCGGAGTGGATAGAGAGAGAAAAAACATAGGGGGAATGCCTTCTCTAACAACCCATAGAAAATAAGTACTGAAGTGACTCTATACAAAGTGCCTACTCCTTTGTATTTTTTATCTTTTCCATTGAGACAAAAAGACAACATATAAACCTTTCCTTCCTATTTATTTTTTCTCCCAAAACAATTTTCCAAATCATATCTTCGTATTCACTATGATTGGTGTGTGCTTGTATTTCATTGTTCTCTATTTTTTTGCAAATTACCCGTTACATGCATAAGCACAAAAATAGTAATTAATAAATCCATAAAACTAAGGAAAATAACCCTCATTGTATATATTTCAGATTTCGAGTCTTTTTTTATCAAATATATGGTGACAAATTGTCTAGTGGAATATCCACGATAGTTTATAGACCCAACATATAAATACACTTCATGAAATTTTAAGGAATCATAGCCATAATGTTTAACATTTAGAGATGATTATCACTTGTTCTCCCTCCAAAGCCTTAAAAAATCATCATTAAGGCCAAGATGTTGGCTACAAAGGGGGAGTTCACTAGTGATAACACACCCTAAGCTAGCATTGAACCTTATAGATGGACATTACCCTATTCTTGGACCACTTTTATGATGATGATGATGAATTCAAATCCTTTTTCAAGGAATGGTACACCTTTTTAGACGATGACATCATGCCCTAAGCTTGGGACATCACCCTCATCAAAACTAGAGTGATGACGTGGGCTTTGATTGATGATAACTTAATGAGGAGGAGGATTTTACTTGATTGTACATTTTTTGATGAGGAGATGGTTTGGAGTGAGGAGAAATATTTTGATCCATTCTTGGAACACCTTTTATGGAGATCCTCAACATATAAATATGATTTCATCCTTGGAGGACATTTTTTTCTTATGTGGCCTAAAAGGATAAAGTTTATTGTGTTTTCTTATTTTATCTTTTAGTATGACATAATTAACTTGTAAACACTTAGTGTAGAAATTATATATAATATGCATATATATATTCAAACTCTCTCGATCTCACAATATTTAACTTGCAAAATACAGAATCCTTCAACTATAATTCTTGCAGAAATTCAATCAACAATTGCAAAACACATGAAGCAATAAAAACACACATAACACAGTTATTTACCCGGAAAACCTGAAGCTGAAAAAGCCAACTATATATTATGTAACATGGAGATCATATGACAATCTCATACAAACATACAAAGCTTATCACAAGCTCTCAGTACATTACAATCGTCATACACTAATCAGGACCAATCTTGCAAATCCACACACCAATATTTACCACCTGCTAGCCTGCCTCCACTATGCAATCCAAGCTGATTACAAGGACCAATTCAATGTAATCCCACTCTCATTGACTGCGTTCATATCATTGTCAAATCCAATGTATATATTGCATATATATATACATTGAAGTTGCCAATGATACGAACACAGTCAATGAGAGTGGGATTACATTGAATTGGTCCTTGTAATTAGCTTGGATTGCGTAGTGGAGGCAAGCTAGCAGGTGGCAAAGATCGTTGCATGGATTTGCAAGATTGGTCCTGATTAGTGTATGATGATTGTACTGTAATGAGAGCTTGTGATAAGATTTGTATGTTTGTATGATATTGTCATATGATCTCCATGTTACATAATATATAGTTGGGGTTTTCAGCTTCAGGCTTTCCCGGTAAACAACTGTGTTATGTGTGTTTTTATGGCTTCATGTGTTTTGAAATTGTTGATTAAATTTCTGGAAGAATTATAGTGGAAGGATTCTGTATTTTTCAAGATGTTAAATATTGTGAGATCAGGAGAGTCCGGATATATACATGCATATTTTATAAACTTTCTACATGGAATCGGAGCGATATTGATCATTGGAGCAATTGCAAAACATTGAAGCGGTTAAATTTTGAGCTGGTGGAATTCGAATTTGCAGCAGTGTTTTCTTGGTGTCAAAGTTGAGATGTCTTTCAACAGATCGCGATTGGAGTATGCCCTTGAGGGCAGCTCAAATTATATTTCATGGAAGGACAGGATGGAGGCGGGGCTGGATGACAATGGGTTGAAGGAGTTCATAGATGTTGAAATTCCAAAACCTACTTCTAGCGATGTTGTCGTACTTGACGCATGGCAAAAGAAGACCAAAAAGTGTCGAAGGATTCTGTTGGAAGGTGTGAAGGATCACAAAGTGTCCAGCATTCATGGTAAAGCTTCTCTATTCTTGATGTGGAAAGCTTTGACAGATTTTTTCCAAAGCAAGAGCGACCAGAGGAAGTTGGCGCTCAAGGATAAACTTAGGAAAATAAAAATGGAGAAGAATGACACTATTTCAGTATACTTGACAAAGTTTGTCCACTGCAGGGATGAGCTCGGGAGTGTAGGAGTTAGTGTGGATGAAGAAGGAAAAGTAAGGAAGTTTGGGATTCGAGCTAAGAATATCTACAGACTTGAAGTAGATGGGATTTCTACGGAGCTTCCTACTGTTGGGAAGTGCAAGAAAGACATGCAATTGATGCTTGACAGGGAGCAAGTTTTGCATGTAGGTAAGATTGAACCTTGAGATGTGGAGCAGCCAAAATATGAGGATCATGGAGTGCGAGCAACCACTCATGAAGAGAAATTTTATGCCATATGGGCAGAGGGAGTGCATGCAGCTATCCCACCAGGCGAGAGGTGGGGCGACATGCATGAGTAATCCCAAGAGGAGATTTCTGGGTAGGATTCATGAGATGGTGTGGATCTCATGAATTGAACCTGGCTACGAGTTGCCCACAAAGCAGCAGTAGCATGATCAGTTGGATTGATGAAGTCAGATCAAAGTGACAATGTCGGATACTAGAGCACGGATCAGAGTTGACAACAAGTGCAGAGTGCATGGGTGCAGATTTCAATAGCGTAGTGGTTCCTGAAGACATGTGCAGTTGGTACCAGCAGAGGTCGAAGACTTTGATAGATGTATTATACTGATAGAGTTGTTTGGAGCCTATTTAGTTGTGGAAGAGTTGCAGAGAAGATGCATGGAGTTGCATGGCACTTGTAAAGGTTGCAGGGTGAATGCATGGAGTTGCATGTCGCATGCAAAGACAGTCCTTTCTTTTTGAGAGGGAGTGTTGAAGATTGCAATAATAAATAGTGAAGGAGGCATCCTGAAACATCATTCATGATCCTAGTTGGAAAGTGATCACCTAAACTAGGTGGGGCCCACACCGGTGATTTTTGTCGCAAAGTCTATTTTTAGACTATGTCTATTTTTAGACATGTCGATCATATTCTATGAGTTGTGGGATGCTATTTGTGGATGGTTGGTAAAGTTGGAAAAATATATGGACTTCTATTTTTAGACATATTGGGCAGAATCTATTTTTAGATTTCTAGTCTAAAAATAGATATGTCGAATATTATTAGCTCTTAATAATATTTGGACTATAAACATTATCTTATTCTCTTGGAGCACTTCAGTTAAGTGCACAGATGTGGCACAGGAGCTGACAGAAGGAATTACGCTATTCCCGAGGGTTAAGTGGAGCTATTGCATGGATACTTCAGTTAGAACTCATGTGACAGAGTTTGGTGGAGTTATTGAGGTAGTTGATGGAGTTGTGTTCAGTTTAACTGAGTTAAACATAGTTGAGCTAGTTGTATGTAGTCTAACTGATTGATACACTAGTGAGAGTGGTGTGAATTAATTATTAATTAATTCACTAATTATTAACTCATTAATCAACTAAATAATACATCAGTTAAGTACAGTGCATGGACAGTTTCAGTGGAGACCAGTGGAGAGATAGGTGAAAGAGCAGGTTAACTATCAGTTGTGACTATAGTGTTGCATGATTTGCAACAACCAGTGATTGGAGATTCCAATGAGGATTTCGTGGTCAATATAGGATGGATTCGATTTCATTATGAGCCAATTATTTAGTAGTTATTGTGCAATAGAGGTAGGCTAAGGGCTGGCAAAGATCGGTGCATGGATTTGCAAGATCGGGCCTGATTAGTGTGTAGCGATTTGGAGATACTGAGAGCTTGTGATAAGCTTTGTATTATGATTGTTACATGATCTCTATGAAATATAATATACATATAGTTGGGGGTTTTCAGCTTTAAGCTTTCCCATAAATTACTGTGTTCATATGTGTGAATTTTTATGGTTTTAATGTGTGCATGCAATTGATTTTTATTTCCACATGTAATGATCAATGGTAGAAGAGATTTTGTATTATGCATGAAGTCAAATAGTGTGTGATTAGGAGAATCTTGGATGTATAGTATATCATTTATATAATTTCTACACTTAGAATATTATTTTTAGGGATTTCAGTCTAATTTTTCCCTAAAGTGACTTAATTTCCCTCGGATAGATAAAGGGAAGCCGATTTGGGAGGATCATTGTAACACATGCTCATTACTTCTCTTGGGAGAGAGTGCATAGTAGTTTTTCTTGTCTCTTGGATGCAATGGATCACTAAAGGATAGTGAATTGACTTGGGGAAGATAGAATTTCTTGGAGGTATATTTCCTTCAATTGATGAAGAAATTTTATAGCTAATTGTGTTATTTTATTATGAGTATTTTTTACATTTTGCAATGTTCTAGAATTAGGATTTCTATTATTTTTTCATGATATGTTGGATATTTTGTGGGTATAAAATATCCTTTGCAAGATATGTCACTTAGATCTATCAAGGAAATTTAGAATAACAACCCTTGACCTTGAATCTCAAATTAATTGAAAATATTTAGGTTTTCTTCTGAGAATTTCCCTCTCATACTCCAACCGAGGTCTTTCACTTTTGACCTTACCTTTTCTCTTGACTCCATATATACAAGATTGATAATGCACTAGCCTTTGTATGTCAATCTTTTAAAATTTGTAATGATTTTCTTCTTTTCATGGTAAACTAGGGTGATGTTACAATGAAATTTATATTAAGTAGGATAAAATACCTTAGACGTCATAGCCCTTGGGTTAGATATGCATATCTTAAATTGAAAATGGAAAAAAAAAATATGCATTTTTCAGCCATAATTTTAGGGCTTACATCTAGGGTTTAGTAGTCTATTTTTCCTTTGGTTCCATTCAAAATATGTTGTAATATTTTCCCTCATGTCATTATTAAATATCCTTTGATTATTCATTGATTAATATTAGTGGTGAGATGTTTTCAATAGTGTTGTCATAAATTTTGTATGTTGTAAATTCCCTATATATAAATCATAATTTATAATATAAATAGTTTAATTAAGGTAGCATGTTCTTGGAATATATTTGATCATCTATAGGACTTATATTATGCATATAGACTTCTCCATAGGTTTTGGTTCTTTAAAATTAAACATTTTGAGGTTGGGGCTCGGGAAATATGGAGCAGTTCGATTTAGCCCTTGCTAGAAAAAGTGGATGGTGGATGTTTTTTGAAAAAAAATTGTGTAGATTAGTCATGAGATAAAAATTCCTAAGTGATAATTTGAAGGAGGTATGGTTAAGACTCTTGAAAATAAAATTATCTACACCCTTAACCCAATTTACAAGTTTTCAAGTAATTGTTTAGTCCAAACCCACATGTTTTTTCATGCTGATATAAATTTTAGAATGCATTAATTATAGACATAAAGAGTGTTTATACTAATTTTTCACTTTCCTAACAACTGATAACTAATGAAAAAATTATGCAAGCATTAAAAAAATTTGAGACATTAGTTTTTGGTCAATGTGACCCTAGAAAAACCCCAGAGCCTCTTTCTAAAAAAAATCTTCAAAGGAGGATTTTATTTCTTGAGAAAATTTAAATAAGTACATAAAACATAGTACTTATATAAAATTTTCTTTGCACCATTAGTTGCACTCAATCAAAAAATTTGTATGCACTAAAATTCTTAGATTTATAGAAAATTACATGCCCATAGATTTAGATAATTATCTTTTCCCATCTCCTCCAAAAATGCACCTAGAATATACCTTGAAATATGTGTTGGAAGGTGCTTCTAATTTTTTGTTGAAGGATGATTTTACCTCCTCAAAAATCATTCATGATAGCTCTAAAAAACCTCCTTGATTTTTGATTTGCCTGTAGCTATTGCATTGAAATTCGTGCCTTAAATTTCAGGCCTCATAGCAACATTTTATTCCTCTAAATTTGAGATGTCTTCTCATCGAATTTTATGCCACATATCCTCAAAATTTTTGCATCCTTGCCTCGATTTTTTTCTTCAATTGTAGCTATTGTTCCCCTCAGTTTTTGTGCTACTATAAGACCTCCTCCTTGGAATTCATTCCCCCTTCTCATCGTTGCAATCTCTCCTCCTCCATGAATTTTACCTTATCCTCATTCTATATCTCAAGTGTCAGGTGAAGAATGATTTCCCTTTTCCCTCTTTTGTCACCTTCGAAAATATTAAATCCCTAAACCTAAGATCCAATGGGTGGTATTTCATCCTCAAATATCAAGATGTGTGGATGAGATCATTTCTCTGAAATGACCCCTCTCATACATTGGTGCCATCACTTAAAATTATCGTAGCATCATTTTCAAGTTGTGTACCTTTTCTAATTTTTATCATAAAGTAATTTTCCACTTCACTTTAATATTAGTAAAGTAAACTTAGTACTTTACACATAAAGTTGCTTTATAAAATAGAAGTGAATTTAGTATTATAAAGAATAGATGGTACAACCATTCTAAATACCCCTTCCATGCATGACATTAATTTAACTTATAAATTCCATTTAGACAAAAGTCACTAATGTGCTCACTAGGATAAAAGGGGTAAAAGCCTAGTAACACCTCTCCTTGATACTATTTTCAAGAGTTAATTGTACCAAGGAATTTTTTGTTGAACACCTATCCCATCTCTAAATAAAACATGCTTTCCTCTTGGAGAAGAATAGGTGAGAAAATTTTTTACTTATTCATCAGTGGATAGATACTCATGCTTCACTGCCTCTCCTTAAAGCTAATTCTTGATGAATTTGTAGATGATATCTATATTCTTTGATCAGTAATGAAATATTGTTTGATTGCATCATATGAAAAAATAGACCACAAAGCATCTTTCCAAGCCACAATGCCCCACACAGTTTTTGACTATTTGAAATATTCTTTTCCTCTACGCTACTAAATTCCACTGACCTGTGTTTCCTACTTAACCATGACACAAATGTTGAGCCCAACTAGATACAACATTCAAATTTACTCTTCCATTCATTAACACTTCCAACCCAATATGAGGTTGTGCAACAAATAAAACCGACTCTATCACACGTAACATATTCTAGGCCATAATCCACTTTGTTTGTTATTACTTCAAAAAATTTTTTATAGCTTCATATTGTACTCTCTTGGGTTCCATCATAAATTGGCATAATGAGTTGATTGAAAAATACATATCTGGCTGGGTATTGACAAGATACATCAATGAATTGATCACATGTTGATACAAAGTGTGGTTCACCAACTCAAAATCAGATGACTGCAACTTCTTCTAGTTGGTGATAATAGGAGTAGCCATATGCCTACAACCATCCATACAAAATATTCTGAATCTATCTCCGACATACCTACCCTGGCCCATGAATATATGCCAATCCTCCTGCCAAAGCTCCAACCCTAGAAAATAATGCATAAACCCTATATCAGTCATATCAAACTATGAATCAAGAGATCTCTTGCAGTGATGGATAAGTATGTCCCCCCATGTAATAAACAAGTCATACAAATACAAAACTAGAATGAGTGGATAGTCACTTATCATGATAAATAATAGGCTTGGATCTGCATCACTCTTTTGGAAACCCATATTCTACATGTAGGCATCTATCCTCATATAGAAAACCCTCAGTGTGTGCTTCAGTCCATACACGGGTTTCATTAGCATACATACATGAGAATTCCTCCCATGCAACTCAAAGCCCTCAAGCTACTCAATGTAAACATCCTCCTATTTAACACCATTAAAAAATGAGGTCTTCACATCCATCTGGTGAATCCTTTATCCCATCTCATCTGTCATAAATATGATTGATCTAATGGAAGTATAACAAGAAACTATTTCCTCATAGTCAACTCCTTCTACTTGTCAGAACCCTTGCGCCACAAACTGACCTTTCAACTTCTCAACACTTCCATCTACAACATGTTTGACCTTGTAGAGCCACCTAGAAGTCACCACTGGCCTCCCACCAGGACGTGGCACTGCCTCCCAAAAATCATTCTCCATGGTAGAGAAATACTCCAGCATGGCTTCCCTATAGTCTTGTTGACTTGTGACCTCCTCAGAACTACTTGGCTCTATCTCCAGAAAGTTTTCCACAAATCCACCCAAACTATTTGGTTGTCTTTTCTTCCTCACTAGTCATTTGTGTCTCCCCACTTCCTCCCAAGCCTCCTTCAAGTCTCTCGAATCCATCTTGCCTTCCTCTTCCCTCCAGTAGTCTCTTGAATTCTCCTGAAGCCATCTTGGCTTCCTCTTCCTTACAGTACTCTCCTATGGTTGTATGTGAAAATCCTCAACTAGTGCCTCTCCTCCAAGTGTGGAATGCTATGATATAACCAATGGAGATCCTGAACTGTAAGATATTGTGCCTAATGAACATGAACCCCGTGATCTATTATTTGAGAACTTGTAAACCTTGAAGAACGTGAACCTCTTAATCCCGATGCACCACTAGATGCTCCTGAAACTTTTAATCTGGGCGCTCAATGAGGAGCTTGATACTTTGCCTTATCAACCCCCCGAGAGCTCATCAAAACCCTCTCCTCCTCACATTTCACATCTTGCCTCGGGACAATCTTCCATTGTGTAGGAAGATATATACGGTAGGATTTGTTAGTCTCATTCTAACCCACTAGGATACCCCTCTCTGTAGTGACTTCCAACTTCATCCTCTTCGACTCAGGGACATGTCATTATGTAAGGCTCCCAAAAATTAATATTACACACCTTCTCCCACAAGAATAAAGGAAAAATTTGATCATGCGTGATAGTTGCAGAAACCCTCCTATATTTTCTTGTTTCTTGTATATGATTTCCTAAAATTTGCGCCTCAAATTTTGCACCTACCAACAACAATTTCTACCTAGAAATTCAAGGTTTCTACTCCTCAAATTTTGTGCCACATCTCCTCCAAATTCATGCTCCTTGCCTCAAAATTTGTGTTGAATTGCAGTTGTTGTTCTCCTCAATTTTCATGTTACTGTATGACATCCTTCTCCTTGGAATTTTTCCTCCCTTGTCACTATTGCAACCTCTCCTCCTCCATGAAGTTTCTCTTCTCCTCATGCTCTCTCTCAAGTGTGAAGTGAAAAATGATTTCCCTTTTCCCTCTTTTGTCTCCTTGGAGAAGACTCAATCCCTAAATGTAGGATCCAATGGTTGAGATTACATCCTTAAATCTTAAGATGTGTGGTTGAGATCATTTCTCCCAAATTACCACCCCCCACATACATTGGCCCCATCACTTAAAAGTACCCTGGTACATTTTTCAAGTTGTGCACCTTTTCTATTTTTGCTCATAATGTGATTTTTGGCCTCACTTTAATATTATAAAAATACACTTAGCATTTTACACATAAAATCACTTTATAAAGTACAAGTCACCTAAATATTTAAAAAATCGCTTTATAAATTACAAGTGACCTAAATATTAAAAAAAATACATTGTACAACACTTCTAGGTACATTTTCCACCCATAAAATTAATTTAACTCGTATAAAATTAAAATTTTAACATCATAAAATTTATGAGTTAAAGTGACTAGGTGTATTAATTGATACCATACATAGATTCTTAAAAAAAAGTTATGCATCTTAAAATACGAGATTCAAATATTTACGAATAACTCAATGTATTAAAATTAAATTAAATTTTCAATTTTACCCAAAACCATGTAATCTATGATAAATGCTGAAAAAATCCAAAGAAAATCCCGGATATTCTTCTGAGATAATGCAATACATCTTAACATACTTTACATTCTTTTGCGTTTTGCGTATTCTGGAGAACAACTTAAATTCACTATCACAAAGTATGGTTACCTTATGTATCTTATGTTTGTCATGGACTATAGGATAGGATTGGTGGCTGGATAATAAAGCATGAAGTTGGTAGTTCTTGATATCTTTAAAGTCTTAATCTTAACAAGTCCGATTGAAGTGAGAGAAGAAGTCTAGGCCCAATAACAAATCCAATAAAACTCGTTAATTGTGTTTATTGAGCCTAAATGTAAATATCGTTAAAGCACCTAAACATATGTTTAGAATTCAATTTGAAAGGAATGAAAGGATCTTGGAGTTGCTTGAGCCTTAATGTAAAGCTCGTTAAAGCGCCTAAACATATGTTTAGAATTCAATTTGAAAGGAATGACAATCTGCACCCTCTTCTTTTATCACGGATTTAAAATTAAAATATAAGAAGGAAAGATGTCCTTCAAAGAAAGAAAGAAAAGGATTTTAAATACATGGGTAACATAAACATAGGTTTTAAAACTAAAATGTGTGAAGAGGAGGTACCAGAGTTTTAAACCTCCAACACATGGAGCTGTCTGGGTACCAGAGTTTGGAGAGTCACCAGGAGTCCTTTGGTAACTTGAACAACACATGGAGTTGTTTGGATGCCAGAGTTTGGAAAGTTTTTCAGTTTCTTTTAACAACTTGACTAAACTCCTGGCTCCAACCCATCAAGCTGCTGCCTTGGTCATAGTGCGGGGTTTGGAAAGACTACCAGATCCATTTGGTAACTTGACAAACCTCCAACATATCCACCTAGTAATTAGAGTGCAAGAATTTGCAGAAGCTGCGTAGTGTCAAGAAAATGGTATCTTTGGAATACTTGTAGGCATCAGATTGTGTGAATTTTAAGAGCATACTGTAAAAACATTGGTGTCTTGTAGGCATCAGATTGTTTGAATGTGAAGAGCATTGGAACACTTGCATACTTATTTATATAATTGGTGAATCTTCGTGCCTCAAGTTGTAAGCTGAGGTGTGATGAGCGAGTACTAAACACGCTGTCCCAACCGAAAGGCTACTGAAATAAATTTCTAGACAGTAAATTCAATACAAGTTTTTCCATGTCCAATTTAGGACAAGAATTATGAGAATAGTGATTTGTTTTGGTATGTCTAATTGTATTGAAGGAGAATGGTGATATACTTTTCAATATTGTTTCTGGTGGTGGTTCATCAAATTATTTATTATTTAAGATAATAATCATTTTTTTTTCCAGAACGATGTAAACAGTTTTTCCATTTCTAACTTAGGGAAGGAATTATGAAAACCAGTGATTTATTTTTCTATGTTTAATTATATTGAATGAGTCTAATTATATTGAATGGGAATGGTTCATAATTTTCATTATTTTTTCTTCTTCTAGCGGTTGTTCATGGGATTTAGGAACCATTTGTGCACTAATCTGTTCTAATATTTTATTTATCTGGATTGAATCTTAATTTTCAATTTTCCTGACTGCCAGCTACAAGGAGGAAGAGAGGGATTCCAAGTATTGAATGCTCAAATTCGATGCAAAAAATAGGTTTTTCAATTCTTCTATAGTACTATGCAAAACCAATTTATTGCTATGATAAATTGTTCAAATTAGTTTACCAATAAGATCCATCACCCTCCCCTGTTATCCAAACAAAAATGTTCAGTGAAATTGCATAACCATATCTGAAAGGAGAATGTAGAATTTGTTAAAAAGCTAATCCTAATTTAACTGTTCAAAAAATATCCATAATTTCTTTAATCTGATAGCTCAAAAGAGATTTTATTTATTTAGATCTCAAGCTCAGAACTAAGGGGGGCAAATTGAAACCACAAAATCTAACATTTTGATAGTTAAAACTCACCATACATGTGGCTTGGATTTTGATTTGGTGACCCATATGTATAATATTACCATGAATTCGATTCACCCACTACCCAAATTCACAAGCAATTACATATGATCTCATAGTAATTGTTGCTTTTGAACATTTTGGATCTTCTTCACAGTGTTGGGATTTAGGATCCAATTGTGCATTCAGCTATTCTAATCTTTTATTTATTTGTATTGAATCTTAATTTTCAATTTTCCCAACTCCCAGCTACAAGGAGGAAGACAGGGATTCCAAGTATTGAATGCTCAAATTCAATGCAAAAATTAAGTTTCTCAATTCTTCTACAGTGCCATGCAAAACCAATTTATTGCTATGATAAATTGTTCAAATTAGTTTACCAATAATATCCATCATCCTCCCCTGTTATCCAAACAAAAATGTTCAGTGAAATTGTATAACCATAGCTGAAAGGAGAATGTAGAATTTGTCAAAAATTTAATCCTAATTTAACTGTTCAAAAAATATCCATAATTTCTTTAATTTCATAGCTGAAAAGAGATTTTATTTATTTAGATCTCAAGCTGAGAACTAAGGGGGGCAAATTGAAACCACAAAATCTAACATTTTGATAGTTACAAATTACCATACATGTGGATTGGATTTTGATTTGGTGGCCCATATGTATAATATTACCATGAATTCGATTCACCCACTGCCCAAATTCACAAGAAAATACATATGATCTCATAGTAATTGTTGCATTTGAACATTTTGGATCTTCTTCACAGTGTTGGGATTTAGGAACCATTTGTACATTCAGTTGTTCTAATATTTTATTTATCTGTAGTGAATCTTAATTTTCAATTTTCCCAACCCCCAGCTACAAGGAAGAAGATAGGGATTCCAAGTATTGAATGCTCAAATTCAATGCAAAAATCAGGATTTTCAATTTTTCTACAGTGCTATGCAAAACCAATTTACTGCTATGATAAATTGTTCAAATTAGTTTACCAATAAGATCCATCATCCTCCCCTGTTATCCAGAGAAAAATTTTCAGTGAAATTTTATAACCATAGCTAAAAGGAGAATGTAGAATTTGTTAAAAAGCTAATCCTAATTTCACTGTTCAAAAAATATCCATAATTTCTTTAATCTGATAGCTGAAAAGAGATTTTATATATTTAGATCTCAACCTCAGAACTAAGATGGGAAAATTGAAACCACAAAATCTAACATTTTGATAGTTACAACTCACCATACATGTGGCTTGGATTTTGATTTGGTGACACATATGTATAATATTACCATGAATTCGATTCACCCACTACCCAAATTTAGAAGAAATTACATATGATATCATAGTAACTGCCGCATTTGAACATTTTGGATCTTCTTCGCAGTGCTGCGATTTAGGAACCATTTGTGCATTCAACTGTTCTAATCTTTTATGTATCTGTATTGAATCTTAATTTTCAATTTTCCCAACTCCCAGGTACAAGGAGGAAGAGAGGGATTCCAAGTATTGAATGCTCAAATTTGATGCAAAAATTAGGTTTTTCAAGTCTTCTACAGTGCTATGCAAAACCAATTTATTGCTATGATAAATTGTTCAAATTAGTTTACCAATAAGATCCATCATCCTCCCCTGTTATCCAAACAAAAATGTTCAGTGAAATTGCATAACCATAGCTGAAAGGAGAATGTAGAATTTGTCAAAAATCTAATCCTAATTTAACTGTTAAAAAAATATCCATAATTTCTTTAATCTGGTAGCTAAAAAGAGATTTTATTTATTTAGATCTCAAGCTCAGAACTAAGGGGGGGGGGGGGGAATTAAAACCACAAAATCTAACATTTTGCTAGTTACAACTCACCATACATGTCGCTTGGATTTTGATTTGGTGACCCATATGTATAATATTACCATGAATTCGATTCACCCACTGCCCAAATTCACAAGCAATTACATATGATCTCATAATAATTGCTGCATTTGAACATTTTGGATCTCCTTCACAGTGCTGGGATTTAGGAACCATTTGTGCATTCAACTGTTCTAATCTTTTATTTATCTGTATTGAATCTTAATTTTAAATTTTCCCTACTCCCATATACAAGGAGGAAGACAGGGATTCCAAGTATTGAATGCTCAAATTTGATGCAAAAATTAGGTTTTTCAATTCTTCTACAGTGCTATGCAAAACCAATTTATTGCTATGATAAATTGTTCAAATTAGTTTACCAATAAGATCCATCATCCTCCCCTGTTATCCAAACAAAAATGTTCATTGAAAGTGTATAATCATAGCTAAAAGGAGAATGTAGAATTTGTCAAAAAGCTAATCCTAATTTAACTGTTCAAAAAATATCCATAATTTCTTTAATATGATAGCTGAAAAGAGATTTTATTTATTTAGATCTCAAGCTCATAACTGAGGGGGGAAAATTGAAACCACAAAATCTAACATTTTGATAGTTACAACTCACCATACATGTGGCTTGGATTTTGATTTGGTGACCCATATGTATAATATTACCATGAATTCGATTCGCCCACTGCCCAAATTCACAAGAAACTACATATGATCTCACAGTAATTGTTGCTGCTACAACAGCCTAGATTGCTATACACAATATGTCAAGTACTGAATCTGCAGGAGATGCAGGAACTTGCAGGGCACAATAGGAGGTTCCCTTAGGCTCATTCTTGTATCAAGGTACATTTGAGTGAATATTGTTGTTGTTGGAAGTTGGATGATAATACATACACGAAGTCTGAGGGCAGTGAGAATTAAACCTGGTAGCGATCTTTATACCCGCATCCACCATTTCTAGGTATTTCTCCATCTGGGCAGCTCTGCTAATAACTTGATTCTGTTGCTCCTATAACAAACTAACTGCAAGAAATCACCAGAGGGATCTGAAAACAAGATAAGAGAAGCAGCAAGTGGACACATACTCAATTAATGCCAACCATGATGCTTCCTCCACCATCAGCTGTCATTATGGGCATCCAATTCACTATAATTCAGGGCATCCACAGATCTAACGGCTGCACAGAGATCCAACAGTGCATATACAGTGGCAAACTGTATAAAATACTCTGCATCCCAGTGGCAAACTGCAGCAAATACTCTGCATCCACTTACAAAAACAATAATGCTATGAAACTAATAATGCTTACCTTTTAAGCAAACCAGTAAACATATTAAAAATGGTAAGACAATGTTATGTTATATTTTTTATATGATGTAATACAAATCGCTTTCCAAGTTATAAAAAAAAAAAAAAAAACAAAACATAGCATATTCAAATACACCCAGAGAACAAGGTGCATTGTATAGCCCAGGATAAGGGGGGTTTGAGGAGCCATCAACTTTGTGTATGTATAACAATGTATTGAATATCGATAGTACAGTGGGTGCATTGAATATGAAAATTAGCACAAAGACATCTAAGGGAATATAATGAAGGAAAAAAATATTAGAATAAGAATTATGTCACAAGGTTTGTCAAAATTTTGTAATCTTCAAAAAAATTAAGGTTTTCTTAATATTATTAAACTTTATAACCATTGAATACTCCAAGTTCTAAAGGGAATTTCTAGTTTGTCACTATAAATTGTTAAGAGCTTAATCATAGATTATATTTCTAAAATGAAGTGCAATTCAAGATATAATAGAATCTATGACTTCGCCATCCAGATCCAGTTACGTGTTTATTCTAGTTTGTTTCATTATTTATTTTGTAATGACCTCACCATCCCCTTTATTTTGTTTGGAATCTAATCCTATTTGTCTAATATGAATTTAATATTATTTTGTTTTCCAAGTCTTCTAAGCATACATAATGGTGCAAAAGTGGGAGTTGTACATGAAAGTGTCTTTTCGTCCGAATCCTAGTGAAGCCACTATAAAATATGTGCTTCATATTGCGGCAAGAAATCATGTGTTGCATAGAAATATAGAAGTGCACGAGAGGACAACGACCAATGAAGCTTACTACATTGCCCTTGTTGAAGGGCTAAAGGAGGTAAAAAATTATGTTGTCAATGATATTACAGTTTTCACAAACTCATAGCTCATATGCAATCAGATCAAAAGCATCTTTGAAGTTCAAAAATAGAATCTCAAACCGCTTTACAAGGAAGCAATAATGTGGATTTCTCAGTTTCAATCTTTTAGCATACATTACCATGCAAACATTCATAAGATGTCTACTGATATACTTTCTAGAGGAACGTCAGTTATAGATGGAGGTGTCAGAGATGCCATCGTATCATCATCTATTGCAAGAGAAGTCATTGATCAGCATCAACATAGTTCCCCAATATGTGAATGTGTTGTTGTGATCATTTTCCTTGGGGCTATCATGACATGGTTATTTCACTAAAGAAGAACCATGATTGGAGTCTTTTTTATGGGTGAAAAGTTTTTGGAAAAATGTTTGATATTCCATGTATATGAACAAATGTAATATTTTCATGGTTTGTGATATAATAGTTTAAGGTTATTGAGGTTATTTACACTCAATGTGCTTGTAAATTTCACTGTGGATCAAAATCAATTCAGTTAATGAGCAAAAAGTAATGGAAATTCTCATAAACATACAACTTCACCTCCAATAAACATCAACTAGTGTATGGTGTGTTACCCCTTACATATATTTAGAGGCTTGCATGATGACACAAATGGATATTTCATAGACTACGAGTACATGGTTGTTGCATGCTTTTATGGATATTGTTTCCACTATGATAGTTTTGCTTGCACCCATGTGCTTAGTTTGGAGTATTGTACTATTAGTTGATTGATTTGGATTGAGGAGACCAATCTATTTCATTTTTGGATTGGTCATCATGGCTTTGTTAGTGGTGCTCCTCTCATGTTGCACACTTTTCATTTATGGATCAGCCTTCTAGTGGGTATTTTTTATCTTTCATGAGATGCTTACCTTGGTGATGTTGCACCCTACATCACATGGATATTTTCAACCTAGTAGAGTTATGTTTGGTATATTTTCTCATAATTTGTAGATAACACTACACTTCCACATGGTTTTATTTCAATCTAGCCCTCCAAAACATTAAATGTTATGTGGTGATTCTTGAATCAATTAGAGGAACACCCCAGTTTTTGAGATTTGTTTGGCATTGAAATGCCATATTAGCATTATGTATGCACTGTCCTAGGAGAGTGCTTCTCATGTACTTTCATTTCCACATTGATATATCCCTATCAATGGCTAGATGTCTATGATGTGTCATGATTTGTGGTAGTTTTTTTGTCCTGTTGTAATAACTTTCATTTCCAGCATTCAAAACAGAGTTCTATCTTGCTTTTCTATGGGTTGTTTTAGTTTCCTGAACTTAAAATCATTTTTATACATAGTTTTTCATATCTTTACCCCTATTTTTGGCATAGTTTTTATTAGTTTTAATCTACTTTTAAGAGCCAAAACTTATATGGATTTTTAGTTTACTGTTTTCCAGATTTTCATTTCATTAATATACAACAGTAAGCTACATCCATCAACTAGTATATGGTGTGTTACCCTTTACATTGTACAATTTTTACATTGTAAGAAGGTGTATCTCAAGAGGACAAGTGTCTTATATTTCGGGCTTTGAAGTCAAGGCAAAAATATGAAAAAGAGGCTTGGAGTGGAATGAAAAACATTAATGAAGCAATTAGGAATGTACGTTTTTTTTTTTTCCACAGAAAAAAATCGGATTTTCTATATATTAGAGAATCACAGAGCATATGCAAAAGCATTACAAAAAACCAACCTGATACCCTTCGAGAAGGGAAGTAATAAGGCGGTTACGACTACCTTGTGTACTCATCGCACTACAAAGGCTGCCATAGCAGAAAAAAGACAAAAAGTCATCAAACTGTTCGCTTCCTGTCATTCCTATCTCCCGGCATGATGCCGAAACAGAGATGAGGAAGGTATAAGAAGCCAGGACTTCAGAAAATCAAGGAACATTTACCGGATATTGTGCAATGGTACATAAAAACACTGCTGGGGTCGGTAGTAGTCACTGTTCCGAACCCAGAAAATTCTCAAAAAGCAGCATAATAATAGTTTTGTTTTTAGACTGTTTTTGACTGTTAACACAGGCCTCCTCGGACGAGGAAAACAGCCTGTTTTGTGGAAAGTCTGTCAACATGGTCCATGAAAAATATACAAAAACATTACAGTAAAGATGAAATATAACCCGAAAGTTTTTTAAAACAACACAAACTTTGCAGAAAATAAAAAAACATAATGCTGACAACACAACATCATCCGAACTCTGGCTGATCCAGAGGAGTGTTCACCCCCTTATCCATCTCAGTTACTGCCCAGGTCCCCAGAGCTTGCTGTACACCTGCTTTAGATAGGGTATCGGCCTCCTGATTTCTTTCCCTGTAAATGTGGCAAACAGTAATATCATGAAAAAAACTTTTGATATTCATAATCTCATTAAGCAAAGGAAGTAAAATGTAATTTCTGCATTGTTGGGTCCTGTTGAACCAGTTCACAACATTCTTTGAGTCACCAAAAATCTGAACCTGTCGCATTTGTTTCAAGGAGAGCCAACATAGTAAGAGATGTAAAGACTTGAGTTCTGCAAAATTATTTGTTCCCTGTCCCAGACCTACTGATGCTCGTAAGGATTTATCGGTGTTTTCATGGATAACCAAACCAGCTCCACATTGACCATTTTGATCTGCTGCACCATCGAAAAAAGCCCATGGAACAGATTCTCTGATGTATTCTGTCTGTATGAAGCGAGAGCTAGATTGACCTGATGAGGATGGAATGCTGTCGAAAATGGCTACCCCTGTCACAGCCAATTTCCCGATAGGGAAAAGGAGATCTTTGAATATTAATTGATTTCTTGCTAGCCACATGCCCCAAGAGATCAAGAGAGGTAGGGAGCGGATTTTGTCATCAGAGGTTGACTGCCACCATCGATGCCAAGCTTGCTGTATACTGTCTCCTTCCCATTTGAGAGGTGAATTGATAAGTCTCAAAGTTTCTGCCCACAGACTGGCATTGTAAGGACAAGTTAGAAACAAATGCAGAGTAGATTCCTCATTTGATTTACAAAGAGAGCACCAGCCAGGGCCAATTTTCCCCCTTTTCTGCAAGAAATCCCAAGTAGGTACCTTTTTCTGAAGGATGCACCAGAAGAAAAGTCTGGTTTTTGCTGGACATTTTAGCTTCCAAAGGGGCTTAGACCACCAGGCAGGGTCTTCCCATCCTTGTTGGGACATCATCCATTTGTAGCCCATCTTAGGGGAATAGATTCCAGTCTGTGCATGCACCCAAACTAACTCATCATTTCTTTCTGAAATCCGCACAGAAGAGTTTTGAAGGTCTGTCACATAGAGGCTCCATTCCTCCCTCCACCTTTCCTCCAAAAGAAGATCAGCACCTGTCAGCCACCCTTGTCTCCATATGGATGTTGTCCATGGGTTTGCCACTTGATTCAAAAATTGATAGCCCCTTGCATTCAAAAACTGTCTCAGGTCGTTTGATAGGGCATATCTTTCCGAGCACCCCACCCAGGGGTCACAGCCAATTCTCACCCCATTACCTTCTCCTACTTTCCACGCAAGACCTTGTTCTATGATGTGTGCCGAAGCTACTACTGCCTTCCAAACTACTGAGGCGTTTTTGGAAGACTTTGTAGGATTGCGGACCCATTCTAATACTGAGGCCGGGGCTATGTACTTCCTTTTTGTAACCATCGACCATAGAGAATCAGTCGAGATAAATCTCCATGTTAGTTTTGCTGCTAGGGATTTTGAAAAGGAGGACAGCTGCTTGATTCCCCAACCGCCCCAATCTTTTGGTCTCGAGATCTTATCCCAAGCAACCCAAGGTGTCACATGTTCTGATTTGGTTCCAGCCCATAAAAATCTGCTGCACAATTTATCTATAGAGGCTAGTATACCTTTGGGTACCCACATTAGACTTGCCCAGTACACCGGAATGGCCATCAGAACTGATTTTATTAGGACTAGCCTCCCTGCTCGAGACAACCATTTATGGCTCCAGAGATTTAGTTTCTTTTCTATTTTGATCAGGAGCCATTTCCAATCCTGATTCCTGTAGGAGTCAGGTTTCAAAAAAAATCCCAAGTATTTGAAACTTTCCTGCAGAGTTCTGACTTCAAAGGGAAGAAGTGCCCCTGCGCTACCTCTCTCTTCCAAAGACATTCCAGATACTGTGAGGGTCGATTTCTGCTCATTAACTTTGAGTCCTGTGGCTTTGAGGAAAAGTTCTAGAATGTTCTTGAGAGCTCTACAGTCCTCTGTACTTCCATTGCTAAAAAGGATGATATCATCCACAAAGAGCAGATGAGTTATCCATAAGTTAATAGCCACTTCAAAACCTTTGACTTCGCCTTGCCTTTTTGCCCTGTTAATCATCAAGCTTAACCCTTCAGCTGCCAACAAAAAAAGGAGTGGAGACAGGGGGCATCCTTGTCTTAGACCTCTTCCCGGATTGAAGAAAGATGAGGCTGCTCCATTGATTAGCAAGGAGATGGATGAAGTAGTTATGCAGCTCATGATCCATCTTACTATATCTACTCTGAACCCAAGGTGGGTTAACAGAAGGCGCAAGTACATCCAACTTATTCTGTCATAAGCCTTTGATAGATCTATTTTTACAATTGCCCCTTTCTTTCCGCTTCTTTTTAAGGTATGCAGGGTTTCTTGGGCAATACCCACTGCTTCATGAATCTGTCTTCCATCCAAGAAGCCAAACTGCTCTGGAGAGATATGTCTTGATAAGAAAGGCTTCATTCTGGAGGCAATTAGTTTGGCAATGATTTTATAAACACAGGTGCAAAGGGAGATTGGTCGAAAGTCATCAAAGGAGGTTGGCTGATCTGATTTGGGAATAAGGGCAAGAAAAGTAGAATTGAAAGGTTGATAGATGGCTCCAGTGGATCTCGATTCCTCCACCACCCCAACTAGATCGTCCCCCAGGAACTCAAAGAAATGAAGAAAAAATTCTACTGTCCAACCATCTGGCCCAGGACTTTTGTCCTTCTGCATTTCCTTGAGAATGTCTTCCACTTCCTGCTTAGAGACAACTTCCATGATAGAGTCATTTTCTTCTTCCTCAACATATCTTGGGAAAAATTGAGCAACTCTGATGATCTCTGCTATGGAGACTTCCTCTGGAGCTTTGAAGAGATTTTTGAAATGATTTACTCCAAGGGCTGCCAACTCTTCAAAGGATTTTGCCATTTCCCCGTCCTCTTTTTTCAGTTCCCAGATAGTGTTAGCTATCTTTCGACCCTTTGCATAATTCTGAAAGAACTTGGAGTTTTCATCTCCTGCTTGCAACCAAATAGCTCTGCTTTTCAATCTCCAACTTTCCTCCCTAAGCTGGAGAATTTTCCTCCGAGCTGCTTCCAGGTCTTTTATTCTCTTCCGGGATTCGAAAGATTCATAGCCAATTCCATCCGACTGTTCCAGAAGTTCCAGCTCAAAATTTAGATTCTTGAGTTCTTCTTCTTCCTTCAAGTGCCTCTGTTTCGCCCAATCTTTTGTTGCTTTCTTCATTCGCTTAAGATTATTACAGAACCAGGTGCTTCTGCTTCCCTCTTCTTGAAAGGTGTCCTTTCTCCATGTATCATGGAAGAGGGCTTCAAAGGAGGCATCCGTCAACCAGGCGGAATTGAATTTGAAAGGGATTCCAGGTTTTCCTGTGGTTCCTTTTAATTCGAGAAGAACAGGGAAGTGGTCCGAGATACCCCCTTCCCCAACCCAGTGTCGGAAAACTGAAAGCCATTCCACCAGAGGTTCACAGAGAAGAAAGCGATCAAGTCTTTTGCCCACCCAATCTGCTCCAACTCGTCTATTCCTCCAGGTGGGGCGCAATTTGATCAGAGGAGCATCCACCAGAAGTGAGGATGCCAATTTATTTCTGAAGAAAGAAGAGAGGGGATCCGAGTGTGCATTATCTCCCCAGGACTCCGAATCTCCAAGGGAAAAATTCAGGTCACCCCCTATAATGAGATTGGGATGGGAGAGACAAGAGAGATTGAAGAAGGAATTCCAGAAGCTTTCCCTTTCCATACAGGGCCCATAGATGTTTAAAAACAGGATAGGAATGCACAACTCTCCAGAGTAGAGTTCCGTGGCCAAACAGTTTGGAGATCCCCAAGAGGAGACTTCCTTAAGCTTCCTCGAGTTAAAACCTGTTGCCACACCCCCCGACCTGCCTGAGGCATCCAGAGCTGAAAAAACCCAGCCAGGCAAGAGCTTCTGAAGGGAGCAAATTACATCCTCACTTTTCCCCATGGTTTCTTGTAGATAAATAACATCAGGATTATAAGAGTGAACCAGGTGTTTGAAGGCTAGCTTTTTCGGCTGGCTAGCTAAGCCTCTGCAATTGAAAGAAAGAAGGATCATCAGGGACAGGGGGGGGGTGGTGGCTCTGCTCTAAGCACCCCAGGAAAGGTTTTCTGCTTCCCGTCGGCTATGTCCATGACGGCTTTAAATTGGGCTTTTGAGAGATAAGATTTCCTGCCCCTTAATTTCCTTGGTCCTAATATAATGGGGTCCGAGGCAATACCTCCTACTGCCATACCCTTGCCCCTTCTATTAGCCAAGGGACGGAGATTATACGGGGGATTGTCCAGGGATTGAGCGCAAGAGACATCAGCCAAGGTAACACCCTCACAGGGCTCAGCAAGAGAAAAGGCCACCTCTGGGGTTGGATGAGCATCCACAGGAGAGGAGGGAACAGAGATAAGCAGGCTATCGGAAGACGCTTTTGAAAGATTAAGTGCAGAAAAATCATTAACAATCTGCCCCGATGGACCAGGAAAAAACGAAAAAGACTGTAAAGATGAAACAGATGAAACATCACAAGAGGAGGATAATGAGATCATACCCGCCAAAGACGCCCCAGCGAGCTCGTCTGAAGGAGGAGCTAGGGAGACCGGCGGAGTAGCCTGAGAGTTATAAGCAGCGATGCCTTCCGGAAGGGGGATCTGATCCATAGAGACTTCCGTTGTTCTCATCTGCTCAACTACAGTATCAGGGGCCTTTTGCTGGACCCCCCGAAAACCCTGTGCAGAAGGTCCCTGGGCGCTGAAGGATTTCCAATGTCTGCGACGGCGTCGGTGTCCCAGTGGACATTCCTTCGCAAGATGGCCGCACTGATGACACCTTAAACAGCGGAACGGAAGATTTTCATAGTCCAATATTTGTAAGAATTCCATTTCCCGGTATTTTAGGGTCATTGCATCCGCCAAACCCTCCTTTGGATTTAAGCTTACCAGAACACGTGCCATACTTCTATCCTTGGTTGTGAGGTAGGATTTGTCATAATCCAGGTATTTCCCCAGCGTATTGCCAATTGAGACGAACACAGATTCCGTCCAGAACTGAAGGGGACGTCCCGGGACTTTAACCCAGACAGGTGACTCGGCCATTTTCTCCTTCTGCGCATCAAAGAGAGGCGTCCATCTACGAAACAGAATTGGGCGCTTCCCAAAGCTCCAAATCTTTTCGAGAACCCAATCCACATGTGTTTTGCTCTCGAAATGTAAACTGAACCATCCCCTTTCCAGAACCAAGATCTCAGTAGGCTTCCCCGGAGCTTCATTCCACTCTGTATTAACCCAATTCTTTATGTATTCAGCCGAATACTTTCTGCCTCTGACGTGGCCAACCAGGACAGTCTCTGTCGCGTTCATTGCGTCCTCTATGCCAATGTCTGCTCCCAAGAGGCAAAGTGGACGATTTTCTTTCTTCTTTATGGGCTTGGACTTCTGTCGTTTGTCCCCGATGACCTCCTTCGAAATGCCGATTGTTCCTTCAGCATTTGGGATTGGGGCTTCCGGCAGATCCACAGGTATCGACCCTTGACCCGCTCCTTCAAGGACGACGGGTACTTCACCTTCCTCAACCGACCTCGGAGGGTTTCCTTCGATCTTCTCCGCCTCTATCGCACAGTTAATAGAAAGAGGGTTTAAAGTGCAAGTCGTTTGCCAAGTCGTTTGCCGTAAACTCTTTGCAACCCCATCACCATTTGTGGCCCATATCTGTCGATTTTGGGCCCCGACGGCTTGTGGTAGACTTCTTGGCAGTCCTCCTCCCCTTTGGAACCCGCCTTGAAAAACTGAAACTGGAGGCCTTGGAAAACCTTGCCATGGATGTACTTGATCTTGTAGAGGTTCTCCGACCTGAACCTCTTTCCCTTTTGCTTGTGAACTTGTCGCACCTTGAAAAACGAGAGATCCTACAATATCTTCCAAACCACCCGAGAGATTAGGGCATGATGTATTACCTTGTTCGTTGTTCGCCGAGCTGATACGGGAGAAGAGTTTCAGAAATTCCGCCCTATCTTCGACGGCTCTTAGCTGTCCTTGACTCTCCACAGGGATCGCTCTCTCCTTCCCAAGACCATACCACGGGCTCAGAATGTCCTTATCTCGACGTCCCGAAAGAGCATTTTCGGAAAAAACCTCGCTGCTGGGACCAGGTAGGGCTGAGTTCTTTGGGAAGAACAAATCAAGGTTCTTCGTTGATATCTCGTGACCCCAACACGTCAGGAGGTCTTCCGGCGCAGGGTCGAGCTCCAGGAATTCACTATCGTAACCCATTATAGCCGCACCTTAGCAACTAAAAACAAAATAACGCTTGGAAACCGCCACCGATTCGGAAAACTTGTTGTTAAGAAACTGCTCAGTAAACAAAACAAGTTACATGAGTTAACTTCATCCCAGGGTTGAGAAACTCGATCTCCCGGTTCCAACCTTTCCTCCTCTGCCTCGGGTTCTGAGAAGATAACGTCGGTTCAGGTCAGCCGGTACCCAGCCTGACATACTAGCTGTCGCCGTGATCATTGAAGTGCCAGAGTCATCATTACGGGGGCCGAGACCTGAGAGAAACGACCGCCATCGCCCTGTGCTCCATCAATTAGGAATGTACGTTACTATCAAAATCAATTCAATTAATGTGCAAACAGTAATGGAAATTCTCATAAACATACAACTTCACCTCCAATAAAAATCAACTAGTGTATGGTGTGTTACCCCTTACATATATTTAGAGGCTTGCATGATGACACAAATGGAGATTTCATAGACTAATGGTACATGGTTGTTGCATGCTTTTATGGATATTGTTTCCACTATGATAGTTTTTCTTGCACCCATGTGCTTAGTTTGAAGTATTGTACTATTAGTTGATTGATTTGGATGGAGGAGACCAATATATTTCATTTTTGGATTGGTCATCATGGCTTTGTTAGTGGTGCTCCTCTCATGTTGCAAACTTTTCATTGATGGATCAGCCTTCTAGTGGGTATTTTTTATCTTTCATGAGATGCTTAACTTGGTGATGTTGCACCCTACATCACATGGATCTTTTCAACCTAGTAGCATTATGTTTGGTATATTTGCTCATCATTTGTAGATAACACTACACTTCCACATGGTTTTATGATAATCTAGCCCTCCAAAACATTAAATGATATGTGGTGATTCTTGACTCAATTAGAGGAACACCCCAGTTTTTGAGATTTGTTTGGCATTGAAATGGCATCTTGGCATTATGTATGCATTTTCCTAGGAGAGTGCTTCTCATGTACTTGCATTTCCACATTGATATATCCCTATCAATGGCTATATGTCGATGATGTGTCATGATTTGTTCTATTTTTTTTGTCCTGCTGTGATAGCTTTCATTTCCAGCATTCAAAACAGAGTTCTATCTTGCTTTTCTATGGGTTGTTTTAGTTTCTTGAACTTAAAATCATTTTTATACATAGTTTTCCATAGATTTACCCCTAGTTTTGGCATAGTTTTTCTTAGTTCGAATCCACTTTTAAGAGCCAAAACTTCTATTGAGTTTTAGTTTATTGTTTTCTGGATTTTCATTTCATTAATATACAACAGTAAGCTACAACCATCAACTAGTATATGGTGTGTTACCCTTTACATTGTACATTTTTTACATTGTAAGAAGGTGTATCTCAACAGGACAAGTGTCTTATATTTTGGGCTTTGAAGTCAAGGCAGAAAGATGAAAAAGAGGCTTGGAATGGAATGAACAACATCAATGAAGAAATTAGGAAAGTACGTTACTATCAAAATAAATTCAATTAATGTGCAAACAGTAATGGAAATTCTCATAAACATACAACTTCACCTCCAATAAACATCAAGTAGTGTATGGTGTGTTACCCCTTACATATATTTAGAGTCTTGCATGATGAAGAAAATGGAGATTTCATAGACTAATGGTACATGGTTGTTGCATGCTTTTATGGATATTGTTTCCACTATGATAGTTTTGTTTGCACCCATGTGCTTAGTTTGGAGTATTGTACGATTCGTTGATTGATTTGGATGGAGGAGACCAATCTATTTCAGATGATCGCAAGAACCCTCAACTGTTTCCTTTTTTGATAATGGGAGCTGAAAAAATCCATACAAGTTTCAACCAGATCTTTCATCTTTTGAAACCCAATTCATTTTTAGGTCAACCAGACTTCAAAATAATTCACTCTAGCTCATAGAATAGGCCAAATAACTCTACTGCTTAGATAAGATACCAATGATGCTGATGATTTTTAGATTTATGGTCACAAAATTTCTTCAATCAATATCACAATACTGGAGAAATGGAGATCAAATACAGGTGTATTATTTCTGAGATTAAAGGTCAAATTTATACTGATATTTTCATCAAACAGTAAAGGGACTAGATCACCAAAATATGCACAGGGCTTTGAACTTGTGGGGCAAATATTGAACATAAATTATGAATGTCTGTGATACAGAGAATGGGAGCTTGAAACCAAAGTTGGATCATAGTATTTGAATGAGACCGAAATAGAACTTAACCTTTGTAGTGTCGAGAACATAGTCAAATCACAGTGTATGGAGGGTCGAGCCTTCTCTTTCAATCTTTATGGTGTAGTATCACATGTAAACTGAATAGGCAATTTAGGACAGAGTAACTGAGCAATTTAAGACTGATTCATATACCTGTTAGCTCATGATGATAAGAACCATATTTTAAGAATGATTTAATTGGCTAAGAATCTTATATACATATTTTTGACATTCTACTCACATCAATTTCAATCAAGAAAAAATGTGGATTCAGTCTTTCTTGTATACAATAAATTATTGTAGTTTGTCATTATAAAAAAAAGTGAAAGAAATTACCCAATGAAGAAAGGGAATACAAGATCATTATCAAATTTGCAAGTACTCGATTATTGGAACACTAAAACACTTAATCTATATAGAAAGGATGAAGTACATGTATATATTTTCAACTTATCATAAGATGGAACAATTTCAAGCTCTCATCATCCTAGTTAGGGAAACCAAGAAAACCCTAACAACCAATTTATCCTGGATAGGGATCACACGTAACAAAATTTGGTCACTACACCAAGAATCATCAACAAAATAGCATCATCAACTGCATTGAAATTTATGTCATGAATTCTAGTATGTGGGAGATTAAAGAAGAAGACGTTGCAGTTTCTCTCATAACTTGTTTGAGAAGCGTACAAGTTGGCTAACCTTTATGTCCTTTCCTCAACCCTGCTGATTTATTCTGCCCTGGTTCAATATGCAAACATTCATACACCACATTAGCAACATCAACAACAACCATTACACAATTTACGAGAAAACTAAGAACAAATACCTAGCAACAAACCTGAAAAATCACCAATTTGTGTGTTGTCAATTAGCCAATCATGTTTGAATGGAGGCTGATCCATTGAAGAAGTTATTGTATCTATAAGATAACAATGCAATTTTCATCAGAGAAAATAATAGAATTTTTATGGTAACTTTCTCCCTATGCTTAAGTTTCCTTGGTTTCACTGATGATTTGTGTCCAATACTAGGTGGAAGATTAAAGATATTGTAATGGAAATATTTATTTATTCTATGAGATCTAATCATCCCATTACTTCTAATTCTTGTAAGATTACCCCCGCTTTTGTTACAATAAACTTTCACAAAACATATTTCTTCTTTAACCTTCCATTACAAATGGTAACAATTCTTAAATTCTTTTCAGGGAGTATTTTGTCAAAGGGTTTTACAAACACTTTATTATGTTTTTCTTAGAAAAATACCTCTTTAGTATGCACTACAGTAAAGGAGGGTTCTTATACTTTTGAAGGAGTATATCTCTGTAATCTGCAGTTCAGTAAAGAGGGAGGGTTCTTATACTTTTGAGATAGTGTATCTCTGTAATCTACAGTGCAGTAAAGAGGCTTTTGATTCACTGCAGTACTTTGGAGTTTGTTTTGAAAGAGCTCCTTTCAGCGTATTTTCTCAGGCTTATTTATCTATCAAGGTCAAGTATTCAAGATTAAGTTTGGTTTGCTCTCTTTATTGTATACCCTAGATTAGTAATCTTTTCTATAAATAATCTCTCAAGGCAAACAAAGGAAATAAAATTTGGAAAATGACCAAACTACCCACACAACCTCCTGCATTCTTGGTTCTTTGTTCCTTTGGTGCTAGATACCATAGAACATTTGCATGAGACGTTCTTACCTAACAAAAATATTCTCATTTTCATATAGTGCATACCCCTCACTTTACCAATTCTCTTTTATAGATTCATATAGATTATAGCTTACTCCTTAATGGTCTGATTTCTATAGTGAATGACCAATTGGTTGAAAATGAATTGATTTAGAAATCAGACCATTTTCTTAAATCATTTGATGACATAAATAGCCCCTACCAACCTGGTGAAGCACATTCATTTCGCAAAGTTAATATTTCCCAATCTACCAACCTTCTGTGCTTTTCGAATAATAAGCTTTTTATGGTCCAATTCTGCAATCAATGAATCAGACCCTTTACCAGGAAACATTTGATTAATGGGTAAATTACACTCAATTTTCAAATCAGGATTCCTCAATGAATTGGGCCCTCTCAAGGTTGGCCTGCCTTCTCATTCAAAATAATATATCATCATATTCAATACCTCTCATAAATGAACCTCATTTCAAACCTGTGTAAAGTTCGGATGCTCTGATATTTTTTGGAATAGTTTAATTTACAAGATCACCTGACTTAGTTTTCAAGAGAAGACTTATAATATTATTGCTGAGACAAATTATTTCATTAAATCATAGCCACTTTCGTATTTTGGGTGGAAAGGATAGTGGAAATTTAAAAAATTGTGGATAAGAATCCTAACACAAAATGGAAAGAAACTGAATTGCAAAAGATGAAATTTTTAAATTTTAAGAATTCATTGTGAAGAACCATAACGTAATGTAGAACAACCATGAGATCTCAAAACATAAAAATTGTAAGCATTGTTTCTTGCTTGTTTTAAGTTGATTGTTATTTATCCATCTCAAGTGAATGCTGCAATTTCTCTTCATGTTTTCCTTCTTGTAAGAAATGATTGTCTGCAGTTGTTGTTCTTCGTTGAAAATATCATGTTCCATATTTAATTATTTAAAATAATAAAAGGAAAAAATGATATCTGAGTTTCAATAGCCAGGAAAATAAGAAGTTATATGGACACCGCACTTCTGAAAATTATAGGATAGTCATACTAGAAAATCGGTTTCCAAGCCATATACAACAAAATCTCAAATATTTGGCATGCCTTATAAATGATAGAGATGCAGTGTATTTGAAAAATTCATCTTGATTTTGATCCCAACATAGACACTAGCTCTTTCAATATCTGGAAGTTTGTTTCCCTTGATAACTGTATTGGAAAAAAAGAGGTTTACAAAGCATATAATACAAAATCTGAAATATGTAGCATGCCCTATAAATGATAGGAATTCAGTGTATTATATAATGAGTTTCTCTTTGATTCTGATTCAACCGTACACTAGCTCTATCAATAAATGGAAGTCTGTTTCCTATGGTGTTGGGGCTAAAATGGTTGACATAGTGCAAATGGAAATTTTGATCCGCACTTGTAGGATTGGAAACACAGATGAGAATCCAAAGAGTAATCGATATCTTGTAGAATAAATATATATGGTAAAAAGAGAACCTAGTCACTATCATCTCAATGTGGTTTGTCTAAAGTGCATCCAAAACCACAGATTAAGTTTGCAAACCTGAAGAATTCTGGTCCTCAAGTTGGGAGGGTTGGTGCTGTTGCAAATGATAATGGCATGTCTAAGCCTCCTGCTACTACGAGGCAGGAAAAACATGAAAGTTATGGAAAAGGGATATTTGAGAGGAGAAACCAAGATGTTTCATATTCCAGTAACTCCAGTAATGTTAAGAAAGATGAAACATTGGTTAAAACACAACATTCTGAATCCAATTATGAGTCTGACAGTAGAAGATCACGCTCTTACAAACTCTTCGATTTTGATAAGTTCAAACAAAAGCTTTTTCAGGAAGCACATAAATATTTACAATCATTTTAATGGATCAACCTTCGATATAGGCGTACACACAGATCACGTACATGGGCAGCAATCGATTAAGGTTTCAAGCTGTTGTTCTGTTGTTCTTCTCATTCTATGGGCTTCAGAAAATGTTGTTGGGCTTCAGAGAATGTTTCATAGATTTGAAAATCAATTTCGAAGTCGATTTCACGGGCAGTGGGAGCTGGTAAGGGTGGCGGAGTTGGCAACGCCATTAATGCGTGCATGCAGCCAGCCTATTGACGGATAGAGTGTTGACGAAGGGAGTAACGGATGGGAACTAATGGAGCGTAGACGTCACGGTGACCAGCAGAATAATGGCTCCCGGGTCCCACTATACTCGATGCCGGAATAATGGACTTTTCGGGGATTGGAATCTCCCAAAAATTCGCATTATAGCTTACTCCCATTCAAAGTGGTGTTAGGTCGCATAACTTTGAGAACTCGCATATCTGGTGATAAGTCACATGTATCAAGGAATAAATCATAATTCACATATTTGGGGAAGTTGAACTCACATATCGGGCGGTCGTAATTTGCATAGCCAGTCGAGACAATTCTCAAATGTTGCATTTATAAGTCGCATAGCTCACCACATCACTAATTCAATAAAGATAATTAAAAAAATATAAATATGAAATAAATAAATAAACTATATATATTTAATGAAATAAAATCAAGCTTAAAAGTTAAAAATAAAGAATTAAATAAAAAGAATTAAAAACGTAAAACCTAAAAAGAAAAATATACTAAAACTATGTGAGTAATAAAAATAAATTTTAAAGTCTATAAGAGAAAACATTAAACCCCAAACATTTATAAAATAAAATATAGGGAAACAAAATGAGAGGAAAACTTAAGAGGAAGGACCACTATTTAGAGCAAAGAGATTTCCACTCGTCATCCCTATTCACCCGTAATTGTTTATGTTTTTTAATTTAATGAAAATTGTTATTTAAAATTAAAATTACAATACCAATTATTATATATTACAATTTTTTATTAAGAAAAAATTATTATATATTATGATTTTTTATTCAAAAAAATTATTATATATTACAATTTTTTTATTAAAATAAATTACAATAAATTTATATGAACCAAAATTTATCATAAATCTCTTTTCAAAATTTATAGATATTTCTATATAACACAAATATAACCCAATTACATGGAAAATTAAAACAATTTACTCATATTTATAAAGTAAATAAATGTTAAAAATGAAAAACATTTCATTGTAAAAAAAACATTTTGTAATAATATGAAATCCATCACACTATTAAAGATTTTGGCAATTTTCCTCACAACCTAAAAAAAAACAATTTCTACTAATACCAAATCCATTATATTATTATTTATTTATTTATTTGTAAAAATGGGGCCATAAGAGTATTGATTTTAGTTTTACACTATTAATAATTACGCCGTAAGGCGTATTTATTTGAAATGAACTTTTCTACCTGCCTATGTGTACAATTGGTGATCATGAGATGTGTTGTTAGACGATTGAAGGAAGATGAGCCGTGGATATAAAATAGTTAAAAAAAACAAACATAACCCAAAACCTTAATCAGTCAGTCATTCGCTGCAGAGCCGCATTTGCTGCAGAGAAGGGGCAGCTAGAAGAATGGGGAGGGAGCGCTGCAGCTGCAGTTGGAAGAACCAGCAACAGTGGTAGTTATTAGATTGTTCTGGTAGTTTTTAGATTGTATTTTAAATATCTTTAGTTTATTCATTGTTATCTATCTGATTTCCTGTTTTCTGTTACAGTGAAGAACTGAAGTGAAGAAATTTGCTGCTGAGCGAGTGCTGCTGCCTTGCCTCTGAGTGCTGCTGACTGCTGCGTTGCCTGTGACTGTGAGTGCTTTCGACTACTACAGTTTCTCTCTATTGGTGGTCACCGCTGCTAGGTATGGCGTTCATATCATCTGTTCGTTAATGCAGTTTGTATCCCATTCAGAACCATAGATCTATTCAGATGAGGGCATAACTTCTTTAACCTTTTCCCCTCTCCCAGTTGCCTTATTGAAATTCGAAGCTGTAATTGCATTTTAACCTCTTCCATTTCTTCTCACTAGCACTGTATAACCTTTTATATTTTGTATAATTCAGTCTCAGCTATATAGGTTTTAGCCAACTATTCCGAGGGGCCTTGAGAAGCTGGGACATCTGAAACAATAGAAGTAGAAGCTATATAGACATGATTGGCTTGAGATTCCTCCAACTCTTTTATATGCTTCTGCAAGTTACTGATTTAATCATGCCTTTCCATAAGCACTGTCAATAATTACTCCTCCTTTTCCACCTGTAGCATCTCTGTTGTCTGGGCATGTTCATAGGTTAACATCTTCAATTTCTTTCTTAGGGCTTGTGTCTCTGCTTCTTGATTCTGCATGAGAATTCTGATAGCCTCTCTATTCTCAGGATCCACTCCCAGTTTAATTATTAATCCTTTGTATTCTTCAATTTGCATATGTTTGGCCGTAGAATTAATGTTTTCTTGTTTTAGCTGGTCAGTAACCTTTTGCAGCAAATTTTCAATAATTTGTTGAACTTTCAGAATCTCCCATTTGCACAGATGGAATTTTGAGTCCATGCCCAAGCTAGATCAACAAACCAAATTTCTCCTAAGATATCTGTGCAGAGAGGACAAGGGCCATAATTCATTTCTAGTTTTGTCATTCAAATACCTGATAATCTGATTGTCTTTTGGGATCTTGTCTTTCAACTCATTTTTTTTTTTTTTTTTAGTGGTTCATCTTTGATGAGCGAAGTTTTCTGTTCTGCAATAATTCTAATATACCCCCAAAAAACTCTTATCTCATACATTATTTCATCCCATATTAGCCAATATGATTAAAGGTACTTATCCCCTTAATTTTTTTTTTCAATTTATTCTTTTCTTCCAAGGTTGTTTACTAGTTAACTATTGCTCTATTCTTATTTTCTTTTGCAATTCTTAACAATTGTTCCTTTTTATATAATTGCATTTTAACCTCTTCCATTTCTTCTCACTAGCACTGTATAACCTTTTTCATTTTGTATAATTCAGTCTCAGCTATATAGGTTTTAGCCAACTATTATGAGGGGCCTTGAGAAGCTGGGACATCTGAAACAATAGAAGTAGAAGCTATATAGACATGATTGGCTTGAGATTCCTCCAACTCTTTTATATTCTTCTGCAAATTATTGATTTAATCATGCCTTTCCATAAGCACTGCCAATAATTACTCCTCCTTTTCCACTTGTAGCATCTCTGTTGTCTGGGCATGTTCATAGGTTAACATCTTCAATCTCTTTCTTAGGGCTTGTGTCTCTGCTTTTTTATTCTGCATGAGAATTCTGATAGCTTCTCTATTCTTAGGATCCACTCCTAGTTTAATTATTAATCCTTTGTATTCTTCAATTTTCATATGTTTGGCTGTAGAATTAATGTTTTCTTGTTTTAGCTAGTCAGTAACCTTTTGCAGCAAATTTTCAATAATTTGTTGAACTTGACATGCTTCCAGAGGCACTGGACTCTGGCTCTTTAATCTATGAAATTTTATTACAGGTTAAAAAAAATACATGTGATCCTAATACGTCTAATGGTATTTCCATCATCCCTATGGTTAAAATTGAATAGCCAATAAATAGATCTATTCAGATGAGGGCATAACTGTGAATGAGATGTATGCAAGGTAAAAAATATTCTTCTGAGGTTCATGTACTTGAAAATTAAGACAGTAGTGAATCGGATCAATTCTTTTAAACCAAGTTATTAGGAAGTGCTGATCTATGAAATTGCGTTAGTTAAATTTCTCAAAAAACAGTATGAAAGGAGTGTCATTTAAACCAAGTTATTGTGCCTAAAAACTTTTTAGAAAACAGAGTTTCTGGTTTAGAATGCCTTTGAGTGACAATAACAGATGTGAATCCTAGGCAAGGGCTCTACTATTGAGTCCTTACAATTCTTTCTAGACTTGCTTGACCAATAAAGTATGAACAAAAACGTTTGAATCGAAGAAACCCCATCCTCCATAGTCCTTCAGTTTAGTCAGAATCTCCAATTTGCACATATGTAATTTTGAGTCCATGCCCAAGCTAGATCAAAGGAAACTTGATAGGATAGCTCTGATCTTAGATATGATAGCAGATGACATTAAAAATAAATGTTCCTAGTAAACAATAATTTGTTGAATAAAAAATTGAATAAGATCATCTTGTATGTGATGTTGCAGAGTGAAATCCACCTAAAATCCCGAAATTTGCAAGGAGTAGAACATTTCAGAGTTAGAGCTAAAAAGGTAGCATTTATGGCACCTATAATATGTCCAAGTGTTATGGACCCTTAAAAAATATCAAATATATTTTTTCCCATCATTGAGTCAAAGAAGTGAATAAAAGGCAATAAATTTATAAATTCTTAAGTGGGAATGAGAAACTGTTTAGAAAACAGAGTTTCTGGCTTAGAATGCCTTTGAGTGACAATAACAGGTTAGAATGCCTTGCACATTGATGGACTACTGATAATTGAGGGTCAAATATGTCTCCTCCTCAAATTTATAAAAATAAAATCCATTCCACATTATGTATACAGTATATGTAAACCAACCTTGACTAAAATGAGGCAGATGTAGGACCAGTCCATATAGTCATAGACCTGCAAATCCACTTTCATAACAATAGTTTCCTTATTTTTGGTATGTATAGTGTGAATGAATTCCCATGCCATAGCAATGAAATAATGAATCAAACGATTGTTGAACAAACCAAATTTCTCCTAAGATATGTGTGCAGAGAGGACATGAGAGATATGTCTCACTATCACCTTAGATATCATCTTGTATGTGATGTTGCAGATTTCTGGTTTAGAATGCCTTTGAGTGACAATAACAGGTTATAATGCCTTGCACATTGATGGACTACAGATAATTGAGGGTCAAATCTGTCTCCTCCTCAAATTTATAAAAATAAAATCCATTCCACATTATGTATACAGTATATGTAAACCAACCTTGACTAAAATGAGGCAGATGTAGGACCAGTCCATATAGTCATAGACCTGCAAATCCACTTTCATAACAATAGTTTCCTTCTTTTTGGTATGTATAGTGTGAATTCATTCCCATGCCATAGAAATGAAATAATGAATCAAACCTGATAATCTGATTGTCTTTTGGGATCTTGTCTTTCAGCTCATTTTTTTTTTTTTAGTGGTTCGTCTTTGATGAGCGAATTTTTCTGTTCTGTAATAATTCTAATATACCCCCAAAAAACTCTTATCTCATATATAATTTCATCCCATATGAGACAATTTGATTAAGGGTACTTATCCCCTTAATTTTTTTTTCAATTTATTCTTTTCTTCCAAGGTTGTTTACTAGTTAACTATTGCTCTATTCTTATTTTCTTTTGCAATTCTTAACAATTGTTCCTTTGTATATAATTGCATTTTAACCTCATCCATTTCTTCTCACTAGCACTGTATAACCTTTTTCATTTTGTATAATTTAGTCTCAGCTATATAGGTTTTAACCAACTATTCCGAGGGGCCTTGAGAAGCTGGGACATCTGAAACAATAGAAGTAGAAGCTATATAGACATGATTGGCTTGAGATTCCTCCAACTCTTTTATATGCTTCTACAACTTACTAATTTAATCATGCCTTTCCATAAGCACTGCCAATAATTACTCCTCCTTTTCCACCTGTAGCATCTCTGTTGTCTGAGCATGTTCATAGGTTAACATCTTCAATTTCTTTCTTAGGGCTTGTGTCTCTGCTTCTTGATTCTGCATGAGAATTCTGATAGCCTCTCTATTCTTAGGATCCCACTCCCGAGTTTAATTATTAATCCTTTGTATTCTTCAATTTGCATATGTTTGGCCGTAGAATTAATGTTTTCTTGTTTTAGTTGGTCGGTAACCTTTTGTAGCAAATTTTCAATAATTTGTTGAATAAAAAACTTGAATAAGATCATCTTGTATGTGATGTTGCGAGTGAAATCGACCTAAAATCCAAAAATTTGCAAGGAGTAGAACATTTCGAGTTAGAGCTAAAAAGGTAGCATTTATGGCACCCTGTAATATCTCCAAGTGTTATGGACCCTTAAAAAAATATCAAATATATTTTTTTCCCATCATTGATTCAAAGAAGTGAATAAAAGGCAATAAATTTATAAATTCTTAAGTGGGAATGAGAAAGCTGTTTAGAAAACGAGTTTCTAAACAAAGTTTTTCACTCTTTCCATTTTTCATTTTTTGTACCTTCCTTATTTCTGCAATAGTTTGGGTTCTATTTGCTACCTCCAAGGGCCATAATTCATTTCTAGTTTCGTCATTCAAATACACGATAATCTGATTGTCTTTTGGGATCTTTTCTTTCGGCTCATTTTTTTATTTTTTTTAGTGGTTCATCTTTGATTAGCGAAGTTTTCTCTTCTGCAATAATTCTAATATACCCCCGAGAAAACTCTTATCTCATATATTATTTCATCCCATATGAGCCAATTTGATTAAAGGTACTTATCCCCTTAATTTTTTTTCAATTTATTCTTTTCTTCCAAGGTAGTTTACTAGTTAACTATTGCTCTATTCTTATTTTCTTTTACAATTCTTAACAATTGTTCCTTTGTATATAATTGCATTTTAACCTCTTCCATTTCTTCTCACTAGCACTTTGTATAACCTTACCCGATAATCGATTGTCTTTTGGGATCTTGTCTTTCGACTCATTTTTTTAATTTTTTTTGAGTGGTTCATCTTTGATGAGCGAAGTTTTACTGTTACTGCAATAATTCTAATATACCCCTAGAAAACTCTTATCTCATATATTATTTCATCCCATATGAGCCAATTTTATTAAAGGTACTTATCCCCTTAATTTTTTTTTCAATTTATTCTTTTCTTCCAAGGTTGTTTACTAGTTAACTATTGCTCTATTCTTATTTTCTTTTGCAATTCTTAACAATTGTTCCTTTGTATATAATTGCATTTTAACCTCTTCCATTTCTTCTCACTAGCACTTGTATAACCTTTTTTCATTTTGTATAATTCGAGTCCTCGACTATATAGGTTTTAGCCAACTATTCCGAGCGGCCTTGAGAAGGCAGGGACATACGAAACAATAGAAGTATAAGCTATATAGACATGATTGGCTTGAGATTCCTCCAACTCTTTTATATGCTTACGCAACTTACTTGATTTAATCATGCCTTTCCATAAGCAACGCTAATAATTACTCCTCCTTTTCCACTGTAGCATCTCTGTTGTCCCGGGCATGTTCATAGGTTAACATCTTCAATTTCTTTCTTAGGGCTTGTGTCTCGCTTCTTGATTCTGCATGAGAATTACGATAGCCTCTCTATTCTCGGGATCCACTCCCCGGTTTAATTATTAATCCTTTGTATTCTTCAATTTGCATATGTTTGTGTGTAGAATTAATGTTTTCTTGTTTTAGTCGGTCGAGTAACCTTTTGCAGCAAATTTTCAATGATGTTCAAACATTGAGGGAAAGCTATCATGATGTTCAAACATTGCAATGCATATTTGAAGGATAGAGTGTCCTTGTTTTCAAATATTTTTGCATGTCTTACGATCCGGACTCCCCATGTGATGGTGAGGGGCAAGGCTTTGAAGGCTTTTGATTATTTGTTCTCGGGGCAATTTTTTAAGGCCTCTGTAATAGAGGTTCCTTGACATATGATATCAAACTTGTGAGTCCTTCCAATTATTTCTAGACTTGCTTGGAAAGCACATAGGTGAATGAAATGTATGGTTATTTTAAGATTAGATTCATGTAGAATACATCTTCATGGCCCTCATAGCTTATTTGTTGATGTGAATCCTAGGCAAGGGCTCTACTATTGAGATACAGTTGTCAGTTTAGGACAAATGCCTTTGCAATAAATTTATAAATTCTTAAGTGGGAATGAAAGCTGTTTAGAAAACAGAGTTTCTAGTTTAGAATGCCTTTGAGTGACAATAACGAGGTTAGAATGCCTTGCACATTGATGGACTACTGATAATTGAGGGTCAAATCTGTCTCCTCCTCAAATTTATAAAAAATAAAAATAAGATTTCAACTAAACAATTAAAAAACACACCTCGAAGTATTATATAGAAACCATCGTTCATATCCTCTGCTTTCCATATTGCTAGGCATACTATACGGAGTGCCAATTCCTGTAGTTTGTTGCCCCCTGTCTTAAGTTTCTCCTTTGCTAGCTCGGGAGATTGCATGAGCATACCTATGCAATACATTTCGATCTTCTAAACAAATCTCCAATATATTTTTAATTCCATTGAACATAATATCGAGATAATATGAATATATGAATGATATGTTAAATAAGTTTAATGGAAATGGAAATTTAGACAAAGGCACTGGACTACGGCTCTCGCGATTTCGGCTATTGCAAAACTTGCTACTTTCCATGCAAAAATGGATTGTCTTGTATACTCCACACATTGCATTAGCATAATCTTAAAGCACAAGAGGCCCTTGTAATACCTCTAAGGTTATAGATACATAGAGAGATGGATGCCCAGAGAGCGAGAGAGAGTCATGATTAATTGTGTTCCGAGAGTCATGATTTATAGTGTTCAAAGTTTCTAGGACGGAGAGTGTGGAAATGCACATGGGGGGATGTTGTGTGGAGACACTCCCCAAATTTAGGGAAATTCAAGGAGACAGAGATTTCGGGGGTCCCTAGCATAAGGGGGCCTCATCTCCAAAATTATTAAAAAAAATAAAAATCTCAACGAAACAATTTATTCCATGGAAACTCATCAATATGAAATGGAATCTTTGCTTACAATCTTTTTAACCATTTTTTTTCAAATTTCTGTTTGGGTGTTTTGAACAAAAATCGGGGGAGCTCACAGTGACTAGTGGGAACAACGATAATTAGTGGCCAACTAAACATGATAATTATTGTCATCTTAGCTTTAATAATTCTATTATTTTCTTTTAATGGAAGTTTTTTTCAGCCTTCTTTTTTTGTCTTGTATACTCCACACATTGCATGAGCATAATCTTAAAGCACAAGAGGCCCTTGTAATACCTCTAAGGTTATATATACATAGAGAGATGGATGCCCAGAGAGCGAGAGAGAGTCATGATTAATTGTGTTCCGAGAGTCATGATTTATAGTGTTCCAAGTTTAATTTTAATTTTATATATAGACATGATAGTTGGTATGACATTTCGATATTACATGAATTGATGACAAAACATCAATTTCATACATTTTTTATAATGTCAAAAACCTAAGTTTTGTTTTCATTGTTTCAACATTTTATATGCCAAATTCGGAAAATAAGCTATCATTTTTAAAATATAGCTTTAACATTATCTTTATTACAACTTAAGATTTGGATTAAGTTTTAGGTTATCCTTAAGGTCCATTGTTAGTTGAATTACTTAATATAAATTTTATTTTGAGACTTTGAATAATATTTACGGTTTCATATTAATAAATCGAAGAAAAATTGGTCACCTACGACCATCCTTAAATAACCATTACTACATTAGAGAGAATACTATATTTCGGAGAAAGATTATGATAGTTTGGTCAAAATTTCAATTTTATATATAGACATGATAGGCTGGTATGACATTTCAGGTATTACATGAATTGATGACAAAACATCAATTTCATACATTTTTATAATGTCAAAAACCTAAGTTTTGTTTTCATTGTTTCAACATTTTATATGCCAAATTCGAAAAATAAGCTATCATTTTAAAATATAGCTTTAACATTATCTTTATTACTGACTTAACATTTGGATTACGTTTTTTCGGTTATCCTTAAGGTGCATTGTTAGTTGAATTACTTAATCTAAATTTTATTTTGAGACTTTGAATAATATTTCACAGTTTCATATTAAAAAAGCTCGAAGAAAAAATTATTTTCCTATGTATTGTACAATATTCTTTCTAACACAATCATTATCTTTATTACAGACTTAAGATTTGGATTAAGTTTTAGGTTATCCTTAAGGTCCATTGTTAGTTGAATTACTTAATCTAAATTTTATTTTGATGAGTTTTCAATAATAATTACAGTTTCATATTAATAAACCGAAGAAATACTCTTTTCCTATGTATTGTACAACATTCTTTCTAACACCATCAACATTTTTATGATTTAGTTTTTTATATTCAACATAATCATTAGTTTTAATTTAACTAATATTTATATACAAATTATCCATAATTTTTTATATATTAAAATTTAGATTAATTTACGTAAAACTAACTTTTCAAGCAATAAATATAGCTTCATCCATGATTTCTAGGAAAAACATTAGTTTTACATATAGGCATATTTTTTTAAATCACATACATTATTAATTTTTAACTTACATCTACCTAATAATGGTCCACTTCGCTCTCTTTAACTTCTCATGTAGTTCTATAGGAATCGTAATTATACATCTAACTAAAAACAACATATAAACAATTTTAATTATTCTTTTATATTCCTTTTCGAGAAAATGGCAACGAATCTTCATCGAAAATGATATTTCCTCCATGCTCTCGGGGAAAAAGCTGATATTCAACCATTTTTACAAATCGTTGAACTTGAACGTATTGCATCAATGCAAAGTTCAACGAGTATGATACCGCACTCGCCATCTCTGATGGAACACATATGAAGCGCCTTATGCTTTCGATAACTTACAATGACCTCGTTGAAAGAAGCTTGCTTCAGAAAGGTTCAATTATACATGTCAGAAATTGGACTACATCAACTATTGGTCCATCAATGTAAGTTTATTACAAAATTTTTAATTAAACATTACATATTTCCTTCATATTAATTTTCAGTCTAACAATTCCTCTTATTACTATCATTTACCATGTAAGTCTATAATGTTACTAGACTTTGAAATTTGTACTACATCTACACCTTTATTTGGTATTCCAAAAAATTTGAGTATCCCCATCACTTCTGAAGAAGAAGATCCGTCGTCATCGAAACAACAACCTTCGTCGAAAAGGCACTGCACCGTTTCGGACATTCCTCACCGCATCCATTACACCATTCCAAATTCCAATCAAAGCAATAAACCCTTACCATTCAAGCTGGTGCATAAAAGGATATGTTCAAAGAAAGACACCTCTTCGACAATTCAAAAAATCAATATGGTCTCGGTAAAGTGTTTGGCTTCGACCTCTACGATGCGAAAGGTGGGGAAATACACATTACATGTTTCAACAATGTTGTTGATTCTTTCTTTGATAAGATCCAAGTTGGAAATATATACATTGTCTCAAAAGGCAATGTGAAAATGGCTAATAAACAATACAACCAATTAAACAATGAGTGGGAAATTTTGTTAAATGCTACATCTACGAGTTGATCATGTTGTGAATGAAAGAAGATCCAAGGCAATGATGCATTTCAATATAAAATCAATCAATGATATCGAACAACAAACGTCAACTCAATTGTTGATGTTCTTGGTATTGTTACTAGCATTTCCAATCCATGCACCATACATAGAAAAGACGGCTCGGGAAGTTACTGAAACAAACAGGTAAATCTTGAAGACATGTCGGATATAACATGGATGCAATCTTTTGGGGGAGATAATTTTGATGGAGTATCAAAAGAAATTTCCAACTTATGTGCTACGAGAAATAATCCCATCATAGTAATCAAGTCCGCTCGTGTTCTTTGAATTCAATGGAAAAAAATGTCGGTACTACAACAAGATCAATTATTCTTGTAGATCCCGACATTGAAGAGGCTAATATCCTAAAGTCATGGTTTAGAAAAAAGAAGGTTCCAAAGTACAATTTCTACACCAATCGACAAAAAAAATATTCACCCTATTTTGGCCATCAACCGAAGAAAATAACGATTGCGTATATTCACAATATCATCCCCTTAGATATACTGCATTCTACCAAGTCAAGGGGACAATAACAAAAGTATACATGAACAATTTGTACTACCTATCATGCCCATCTATTGTTGATAAGAAAAAAATTCATGAAGAAACTTATTCCAAAGAATTCAAAGACATGGTATTGCCCTAAATGCAACACCGAAGTAACTGACTCGTGATTATAGATACTTACTAAAGATAGATGTACAAGATCACACTGGTCGAGTTGCTTTCAACGAGTTGCTTTTGAAGAGGCGACATCTACAATTATTGGAGTTAATGTAAAGGACTTCTATTTGTTATACGAGGATCCTGATGTAATAAAGGAAATTGTCTCCAAAGCAATGTGGACAGACCACATCTTCACACTATCGGTGAAGACGAAACATTTAGAGACATACCACGCTTGAAATGTGTTATCATCAAAGAAGAGAGCTTGCAATTCTCAACGAGAATGCAAGAACATCATTCAAGCAATCAATAAAATCTCAATATCATAGATAAATATGATTACAAGTACTATTGCCTTATTTATAATTTGTATTATCTTCTTCTAAAAAATATGTTTATAAAGAATATTCTTTCATACGCCTTTCCAAACATATCTCTTATTGTTTACTCATATATCTTCGGAAAAAACATCTAATTGTATATAATTTCATTTAAGGTAATTCACCATACTTTAACTTCTTCCCTATTAACAAATCAACCAACTTTACACATTACATGTCCAATTAAATTCATATGCATCTTTAAAATACTTAAATATAATCTGAAACATATTGTTATCAACTCGTTACACATCTTATTATCTCCCTCTACGACTAGAAATTACTAAAACTTCATTTCAAACTTCAATTTCTTTTTTCCCCTTCCATAAAATAGCATGGTTATTGTCTTGCCAACTAACATCGTCACTCCATCTCTCTTCCTGTAGGCGCATTAACTTATCGGAATGTCTACTACTTCTAATGATGAATGTGTGTGAAGATACTATGCGCAAATAAAGAACAAATAAATGCACTTGCCGACGTGCGGCTTACCATGCTAAGAAAGCCCTCAAAGATTACTGAAACAAACAAAAGGCAAAAAGAAAAGTCAAAATTTATCATCAACAACATACGATGGAAATTCATAATTACCATCAAATCATTCTCACTCCGAAAGCAATTCTCTTTCCCATTTTAAAAATCGACCATCTTCTCGACAAACCGATCCACCAAATTCATCCAAACCTCATTCGCCCTACAGCCTCCATTACACATGCTTTCAACAACGCTCATGATAATGATGTTCAAACAAATTCATCCATACCTCATTCAACCCCTCCATCCATTGCACATGCTTTCAACAACATTCATAATATTGCTAGACAACATGAATTCGTGCGAGAATTGATAGGCTTGCACAAAAATCAACATGCTCCATTTTTCTTGAATCTTATCTTGGAATCCATATCAGCATGTCAAACCAAATATATTGTTGCTATAGATGCATTGCTAAAAAAAATTCACCGTTTCTCATTAGCAAACAACATGGACCACTGGTCCTCAACCACTGTCCCTGTTTGCTCTTTCACAAATAGAAGAAATGCTTATTGCTAGGGTTAACCCTATCCTCCAAGTAACACATGCACGTGGTGGCGAGTATAAATACAACGGCCACACAATTTTCTTTCCGCAATACATTACTGAAATAACATGCATGTTTCCATTTTCGTGTTGAAGACTTGGATATTTTAATCGTTTTCGAAATCAAAGTAATGACCGTCAAGCTTATGATCGCATTGTAAGTAGACATCGAGTTCTCGCCGCATTAGAATAAAAATTGACAAATGATCCTTACCATAGGAATGCTTGCATTGATAACAATGCACTATCATCCTTACGAACTCCCAACGATATCTCCTCCTCCATTCACCATTCCAATACCACGGATCCAACTTCCCAAGCTCGTCAATCGAAACACCAATTTCCCCTTACTTGAAGATTCCATGAAAGCAATACCCACACCATACATCATCATTCATTCCAACTATACCTAATAGAAATACATAAATCCAAGAAATACGACATTATTTACAATCATACAACCACCATTTTGCTACTACAATCCAATGGCCACCAATAAGCTTATCTCCAATCAATGAATACAACACGAAAGGTCTAATCTCTATGGCTTTCCCAACACTATTCCCCACGTGAATTGCACTACCTAATCAACCAAGAATAAAGATAGTGCAATTACATGAATACGCACTTCATCTCTTGCATTACCATGATAACAGATTCAGCAAGCACCTCGCTCAGCTACTACATATACAATCTGATGATGTGTCATCGCGGTCAAGCAACAACATCCTTCTTTGTAAAAAAAACCATTGGAGATGGATTCCCAACATCAATCCAAGAATTAAACATCCGATTAAAACAATTTCAGGATGACAAATTGGAAAAACAAGTGATGCGTCGGTAGCTCTCTACATGGCACAAGATATTTTTGGCACAAAGATAAAAATGAACTAACATACATGATATCTCAACTCGGTTGCCCTAACGTTCTTCTTCACATTAGTCTGGTGATACAAAATGGCACGATCTTCATGCAATCATGCGTGGGATTCCACCTCCCTGATGTTCCGAGTACAACACAAATGGAGAAATGATAACATTATCTCTAACCCCCACTTAACATCGCTATATATGCACCAAATATTCACAATATTTCATGAAGTTATATTGGAGAAAAATTTGCAAACAAAAGACTACCGGTACAGTATCTACTCTACCACATGACTTACATAGTTCCCTATACATCAAGCTCCTTCTATTTCAAAATTTTCTAAAAAAAAACATCCTTCGCGGTATGAATGGCAACATAGAGGATCAACGCACATCCATGGCTTCCTCTGGATACAAAATGCACTTGATATGGAGACTCTTAATTGGGATAACATGGAAGTAGTTTATTGTGCTAAAAAATTCTTCGACAAATACATATCGGCTTGGAACCCTCGGCTTTCTACAATTTCCGGCCCAATCATTTTCTCAAACAAATGTAGAAGACCCTTGCTTATTGTCTACGTCGGATATTATTAGAAATAATCCTTTCAATGATTATGTCAACTTATCAATTGCATTGAAAGGCACACAAAATGCACCGAAAACACATGCTTGAGGAAAAAAGGCTCGTCATTCGAATGTCTTGATGTAAAGCACCTTGGGAATTACATGCACATTCCTCCTTGTTCATTGACTCCAATGGCCAAAAAGCATACACTCCGCTCGCAATGATGATCGACTAAATACCCATAACCCTACCATCCTATCTATACGGCGTGCGAACATTGATTTCAACCGGTACTCTCAATCCACGTCGTTCGAAAATATATTGCGAAATATGCATCCAAAGCGAGAAAAAAAATTCGAAACATTCCATGACATGCTATGTAGAATTGTACTTGGCTTCACCCAATCTTGACCCGAAAGCAACATATGCATTCCGAAAATTCCTTGCAGAAACTCTTGTTGATCGTGACATAGGAGCACAAGAAACTCGTCATATGATATAGAAAATCACCACTAACATTGTGCGCGTCGCTCCTTCTTCCATTTAAATGTAAGCCAAAAAATCTATATGCACCTCCCGAGAGAATAACACCACCGCTCCTCCATCACCACACTTCATAGATACATACATCCATCGACCATCTCCCTTAGAATCCACATCACTTATAGAAAAGCAAGCAAGATCATGGTCATATGAGTCCTCGTATGTAAGACAAACAAATGGAAACAAAGACCCCAACAAGCAATTCTTCGTATCATACCACGTTATTCCTCAATTCCATAAACGACCAAATCTTCTTATGCTGACTTCTATAGAGTTGAAATTATGCTTTACAAACCATTTCGCCATATCGCTGAGTGACATAGGAAATTCTGTCTGAAGAATTTATCAAAAATTAGGGGAAGCATTTCGTCCATTTACAAACCATGGCATCAACATCGGACACTATACGATATCGATCCTCTCGCAAATGACAACACAACTACTTGAAGAATTCCATCCTCCAAAAAACGATGGACCTAAACGAATGGGAATTACTCTCTCGGTTGTACCCTACGGATGAACTACTCATAAATGACATTCAAATGCTTGGTGTTCATTGTTTGGATGATAACCCATAACTCGGAATGATACAACTATTCCATTGCATCTCCAAGAAATAGGCGCACAATTCATCGAGAATACTCGCTCTCATCCATCGCATTATTCAAAAAATATAGATACTCTACGTCCCTCGACTCATTATCTTCAATGCAAAAAAAAGCTCTGGATATTATTCGTGCTCACTCCATTAAGAAGGATATCTTACCTTCTCTCGTGAATGATAATACAAGGCAACTGCTTTGAATTGGGAAATCCCTTCTTATAAATTGCATCGGAGAAATGCTCATAGCACTTCTGGCAGCTCGGGAACCTTCACCAATCATGATCCTAGCCCCCTACGAGTGTTGCGGCATTCAACATACAAGCATCGACAATCCATTACTCGCTCTCCATCTTCCAATAAAAGATCTTACACCATTAGAAGGCAAGGTGCTCTTGCAAAATTTCAAGAAGAGCTTAAGAATATTAGGTACATATTAATCGATGAAATGAGCTTCATCGGACCTAAAGCTTCTTCACCCGGGTTGATCAACGGCTTCGTGAGGCATTTCCATTAAAAAAGAAACTTACAGGTTCAGCGAGTTTACTCGATTATATTAGTTGGTGATCTCGGACTGATTTACCACCCGTCCAAGACATACCACTATATGTAGGGACCGATCATGGAACGACATTGTGGAACACATTCACAACAATCATCACATTGGACAAAATATTTCGTCAACAAGGTCAAAGTCGTGCTCGGGTTCTTTTCGAAACGTCCTCCAAAACATTAGAAATGCAAATCCAATAATTGAGGACTACAACATCCTTATGATGCGAACGGACTCTTTCTTGTCTGCAGCTGAAATACAGTCATTCCATGATTCTATACATCTATTTCCAACAAACGCTCAAACATTGGACCACAACAAGCAAATGATCAAATCTTTAAACACTCCAGGTTGCAAGATCAATCGCGAGAGGACGAAAATACATACTCTACATTCTCTTCGAAGAAGAGCAATTACAGACGAATTATATACCTTTGCAAAGGACAAAAAGTAATGTTGACTTCCAACCTTTTGGTTTCAACGGGGCTTGTTAATGGTTCCCTTGGGGAAATCATATCCATCTTCTACAAAGAAGCAACTTCACCTCCATGACTTCCAACATTTGTAGTCGTTGAATTCCCAAAATACATCGGCCCTACTTGGGATGAAACAAACCCCACTCACTTGCCGATTCACCGCAATAAAAAGAAATGGTCGCACACAAATTCCACTCAAAATGGCTTGGGATTTAACTATACATAAATCTCAAGGTATGACTACTATACAAGCAACGATAGACATTGGAAAAACTGAACGACAAGGCCTCACATTTCTACGACAATTTCAAGAGTCCCTTCACTACGGAATCTATGAATTTTCCACTGCGTCGGTTCGACCGTTTCATGAAGCGAAAGACAACAAAAATATTGCTCGCGAGAAAACAAGCGAGAAGAAAGCGTCTCTGTTCAATGTCTCCCTCGAGACGACCAACTCCATTCCATATAGTTAACATCTCCAAAAGGTTTTCCATATCATCGGCTCCATATTTCTTTCATAGCGTATCATTTCTACCTATTACCAAAACTTAATTCGAGTCATTACCAATACATATTTTACATTATTACATACTGTTTTATATTTCTTAACTATTTGCTTCTAACATTTTCTATCTTTTCACACGAACATATCGACTCAAATATATCACGGCTACAAAACTACGTATTCCATATATAGCATCTCTAAAAGGTTTTCAAATATTATCAACTCTATAAATTTTTAAAAAACACAACATTTCTACCTACTAACATTAACCTAATTTACTAATTGTTAATAAATGATTTAAAATATACATTCTTGATATAATGCTTACCTATTTCCATCTAACGGGTTTCTTTGTTTTGAAACGAACGAGATGGACTCCCTCATATCGCAATTACATAACTACATCACGGAAATACATGCAACAATTCATTCATTGCGGGAGATACGAGAAAGATTCGCGCGCGGTCGAGAAATCCAAATGTCCCACTATACGGATGATGACCAACGATGGATTTATTAATTAAAATGAAATCTAGTATCAAACGTATAATCCACATACATGAATGAGATAAATTGAGAAAAGCGAGAGCAGAATGGCAATCAAGAAATAGGCATCTGCAATTCCAAATAAATCTCCAATGGTGTTCGATACGCCATCGATCGAAATTTGCATCTACGTTGAACGTTTCCATTCATATATTACGAGGTAACTTCAATTTCAATCATTATAATTTATCTACAATATAATTCACACAAAACCTCATTGAAGTCAACTTGAACAAGTTATTCTACATTTTCAAATAAATATATATTCCTCTAATTTCTCATTTCTTTGCGGGTTCCTTACTACATCGGCGTATCTCTCTGCGCTCTTCACTAAACCTCAGCATCAATCATCCTCTTCATGATATACTTGTAGTCTTTTACAAAAAAATACAATTTCATTGCAAAATACTAACATGCAATGTACATTTCTACAATTGCAAACTCTTCAAAATTACATTTCAAACATTGTACATTCTACAAATTTCACGTAATAGAAATAAATTGCCATATTTCTTTTCAATCATTAAAAAACAATCTCCATTTCAAACATTATACATTCTATATACATATCTCCAATGACATTATAATATAACTTTCTTTTCAACAATGAAAATGCAATGTCTATTTCAAACATCATATATTCTGTATACATATATCCAATGACATATATATATCAAAATAATTACAGACTAATCTCATTCTACCATATTCCTTACGGCGTTTCCTTTGAAAACATTAGGTGCAATTGCTAGTTTATTTATTTTTATAAATTGGGCAGAGGAGGGTATTGATGGTTTATTCATTTATTACAAAATTTGGGATAGAGGTCTTTTATCCCTGCGAGTTAGTGTCACTCTCTATACATTGAGGCTTTTTTATGATTTGATGTTTATATCTTATATCTCGAGCGATACTGAATAGAGCAACTTAGTTTAAAGGAGGACATAGAAAAAAACAAAAATACTATATATATAAACAAAACTAAAATAAATAAGTAAAAAAAAATACGGTTACATACCATTTTATAATAGTCACATATTTTCACATTAATTTGCATTATTAATGGAAATATCAATATATAAATGATAACCCAACAAACAAATAATCCTTATAAAAAAATACAATAGAAACAAATAACTCTCTAAGAAGGAGAGTGCACACAAACTCAATTTTTATTCCTAAAAATGTTAAAACTATTTAAAATCAATATATTAATTATATAAAAAGTATATAAATAAAATTTACAATTACTATGGATGTAAAGGGAGCTCTCTCCTAAGGCCATAGTGTAAATGTATTCAACACCATTGAAGCTTGAAAGTTGTAAACAAGATTTCCAAAAAATTTATGTTGGATTTTTTCAAAATATTTTAGTAATTTCGATTATTTCTCGAGACAAATGTGACCTCGTTAGACTAGGTCACATAAATTCTATAAATACCAAAATATAATTAACATACGAACATAAAACACAAAAAAGATAAAAATAAGAAGCCTTTATAAAGTGCATTGGAACAACACCACACATCTTACTATAATAATACAAAAAATAGTTAATATGCATTTCTAATCAATCTACACGGTAAGACTATGTAAAAGCTTAAGCAAATTCTCTACTTCAACTAATTGGGTGTCCCAAAATAGTAATAATTTAGCTTATGCAATTATGTGTGTTTATATGTCGAAGAAAATTCAATTCGCTAGTGATGGGGGAGGACTAAGTGTAATTGAGTGCCATGAGAGATGAATATTGATGACAAAGTGCTAAGAATTTGAAATGTATGAGAAAGAGTATCATGGAATACTAAAAGTATCCATACATGTTATGAAAATTTTTAGATAATTAATTATAAATGGGACTTTAAAAGAAGTGTTCAAATTTTCGACCATGTGAAGAAAATTATCATTGATAAATGTTGTCCATCGTTGCGGAAAAAAATAATTATAGAGAACAATTTAAGACAAGGGTCGGAGCTTAACAATGTTAAGATATTTGGTGATCTATGTTCCATATCCATCATTCAAATACATATAATTGGCTCTGTTACCTCTCGTAGTGATATCGACATTATGATATTCAAATATTTGTCTTCCGGATCTATCATTCAAATCCGCACAAATGATTTATTTACCTATATTATGATACTGCGATAAGGAAAGCAGAGGTATTAGCAACTCCATTACTATCATATTTTTCAGCATTAGGTTGTTCATTGTTAAAATTTAATCTTGATTTTAATTAGATGGCTACCGTATGTGATTATTTGTTTATTTTTATTGAGTTATTTTTGATGATTAATCGATTTCTAGATTTGCAACTATCAAACTCAAGTATATATTTCTCTCTAATAGAGCACTTTCGTGAGTTGATATCATAATTTGTGCCTTGATTTCTTTGTCCATATTTTCCATAGTATCAAAAGAGAGTTAATCCAAAGATGCATTACGCCCTTTAGGAGTGATGAATGTTTAGAGGGAGTGTTTAATTTGTTTCACCCGAAATCACTCTTTCATTTTGTCACTATGTCGAGTAAAAAGAAATTGAGTCATGGACTTCTTGTTTACTTTCCTTGATAACAACTGAAGGAAATTTTTGAATAATATGGAGCTATTCTTGGGATTATTTGTATTTTTTGCAAGGGATGATTTACTAGGTTTGTAGGGGTTTCTACTACTCCTTTGAATATCAACACAAATCCACACGATGAAAGCTTTCCCACCTATTTGCTGAAAAAATGAGAAAGGCTGGCCCTAGACTCATAATTTCATACATTCTCTTGTCACATCACCTTCCTATGCCATGTATCATACCACATGTACCTACCATGTCGACCTAGCACTGACCATTTTATGAAGCTAATAATATTCAAATCTATCCATTTCAATCAATCCTTAAATAGTTGTTCACTTGAGGACTTGTATTCTTGGATGGTTTGGGTAAGTGTGTAAATACTAGAATTCTACAAAAGGAGGCATGGCATTTTTTTGTGTCGCTACACTATAGTTTCAAACCAAATTTCTCTTCATTCTAGGAGATTTGGATGAAGTTCCATATAAAGGTCTCAAAAAGAGCTATCCAACAAGAAATTTTTCATGCTCTTTTGAATAAGATAACGCAAGGAAAAATAATTGTGAATATAGGCTTCACAAATAGCTTCGTTCAAGACTTCAAGCTCAAAAAACATGTAACTTACACTAAACAATCAATGATAGCAAACACATAAAGCAACAATGACATTAATAACATCATGAACATGAAAAAAGCTCCACTACGGTTGAAATGAATAAAATTACATTCAACAATCTCCCCTTTGACATTGATTGCAACAACACTAGATATTTCTAGTCATTAATGTCTTTGTGCGTGACTCTCGGTAATGGCCTTGCAGTCATTTTGAAAAAATATGTGAATACTCTACTTATAGTCTTAATTATGGTACAATCCTATAGATAATGTAAAGGTGTCACTTATATGCTTATTGTAAATATTTCCTTAGTTGTCTTTACATACATATTGAAAATAATACTTTGTACATATGCTTGTGCTCGTTTACGTTATACACGTAAAGTGAGTAGCATAAGCCAAAACCTTTATCTAACATTACAATTTTCATGGATCAACACATGTTGTAATATCAAATATTTATAGATACATCATTAAAAAATAACAAATTATGTGTTTTAAAAAGGATTGTGGCAATAAGGGGGTTGGTAGACAAGATTATGGAATTTGATATAATGGTAGACATAGATTCACCTTTTAAAAAACTATCATGAATAAAATAAATCTCATAGTATGGGTAGAGTAGAGACTAGTAAAGACCATGTATATAGTAGGGGATTTGTAGGTATTTACCCTAATCACTCAAACTTTGGATTTTATTAAATTTTAATTTAGAATTCAACTCAAAAGGCCTTATGTATACGAGGTGTTATATATATATTGAGGTATGCGCATAAAAAATAATTCTAAGGAGATTTTCGGATGGATAGGGAAGGAGGTCATGAGCAAGGAGTACAACCAAATATTTACGGGGAATTTAACTCATGGTGGGGAAGATTTTTCTCTTGTATTCTATACATTCGTTAGAGAAATTTTGAGGTAAGAAATGGGCCTAAAAATAAAAAATGTACCACCAAAATAAAATTTATAAGAACCAATAAGATTCGAAAGATGATGATGTAAACCATGGGGAAGGATCACCATTTTTTGGAGTAAAAAATAAAAAAAACATTACAAAAACTAAAAAAAATTCCTTTCAAGCTCGCATTTTTAGCTTATCTTCATACAATTTTACTCAAATTTCAAGCATGAGCACTCGTTGCATGCAGAATTTAATTCTTAGTCCAAAGGAGTTCCCATGTTGCATACTTCTAAGGAGGTTGCTACACAAATAGAAAAATACATGAAAAACATGATTGCAATCAGGTTTTTTCATGTATTTCTCATTTGTGTGTGAGAGGGTCCATTGAAACTATGAAAGATGCATAATCCTTTGATGAGGAAATAATTTTTACATCCAACAATTTCTCCAATTCAAAATTTGAGTAAAACCTTAGGGAGATAAGAAGAAAATAATAATTCAAAAAAGTAATTTGTTTATTTTTTTTATCCCTCTAAAATTTGATGATGTAATCTAATAATATTTTATTATTTCCAATATTGTTTTATAATATTGTTTGGGAGGCGAAATTTAGACATCAATATTTCTCTAATGGCGAACTAGTTCGGGGAAGGAGACATATGGTAGGTAGTGGAAGAAGAAGGAGGCCAAATGGTCCAACATTTATTAGCCTACAAGGATGATCGAAAATGACTAGGCTAGGATAGACAAGTGTGACTTGTCTATTAGCTGCTCGAGAGAAGTGAGAAATCTAACTACCCAAAGTCAACATTCGGATAATTGAAAAATGGAGGAAGTCGAGCTAAAGGGATAGGGAAAATAGGAATAAAATTTGAGGGAGAAGGAAATAGAGGGATAATTGTTGAATGTGTAGTTACCAACAAGGGTTAAATGAACAAGTGATGAGAATGTGCACTCACCTCGCCTTTCCACCCAATAGTTGTAGTCATAGTTCATACTCTAAACATAAACACCATCCTTACTATAACTAAGGTATGCACTTTATTCTTCGGTGGTGGTTTCCTAGATCAATGACATTATCCCTTTATCATTTTATTGAAATTTTGTCATTTTTTCCATTATCGTAATGAAAATGGTGTGGATTATTCCTCTTGGCTAGCGAGTCTCAACATGATTCTTTTGTAATGATAAGTTTATGTTTCTAATAATATCGGAATTTTCATTGAAATGATGCTTGGTTTATCTAAAGCATATGAGCTTTTAAATGTTTAGACTTATTAAGAGTACTTGGATTACCAAATATATGTCGTAGTTTATGCAATGTTTTATTTGAAAAAAGATACTGAACTTATTAACACCGTATTTAACAAATTTTTCATATTTTTGGTCCATATTGAATACTTATGCCTTGATATATACAATTCTTTGTGTGGTTCAAAACATACGAATTTGTGCAACATTTAAATTTCTTGATACTTTAAGAATAATATGGAAGAATTTATGAAAGTTACGTGAGACCTCAACCAAGGATGATACTTAAACCCTAAATAATATTTTGTATTCAATCAAAATGGATGTGGATGTGTCATTGTAAGAGAATCACTTAACATCAAGGGAATTATAAAGTAGTTGTTTGTCATTGTTGCAAACATGGGTGGAGAGCTCCTACTTTGGAATCCCTTAATGACTAGTGGGTGGAGGTTTCCAATCCTTGGCTACCTTGGAATATCCTTATTAGGTATTCAAAGACTGTTGTATAGTCTAGGCTCAAAAAAGTGCAATAGAGTGGAGATACTAAAGAGGCAAGCACAAGGTGGAGGAGAACTGTGGAGTCCTTGAATTAAGTGAGGGTGGAGGGACCTAGCCTATGGAGCCCCTCCTTTGGCGGTGGTTGAAGGTGGCTTACTGTAGAGTCCTTGAGCTGACCTAAAATGGAGTAATTTTTTTTAGAAGGATGGAGGTTAGATTAGACCTCTGAAGTCCCTAGCGGTATGGTCATTGGGACTCTTGTGGCTTGTTTTCATTTTTGTTTAATATATTTTTAAAAATACAAAAGAAACATATAATTTAGAAAATAGGACAAACTATGATCTTTCGATATCTTTGAATAACAATTTTATTTCTATATGTTGGAAAATTAACATGTTGTTCAAAAAGGTGTGAAGGTGGGATCAAATTTTGGATTAAAACATAGTGCTAATGATCGAGCGAGGATTTAAGGAAATGAAAGTTAATCCGGATCGGCGGAAACCCGCGGGCACAAAGCTGCCCACGAGGTTATCGGTGTTGGTGCCTCCACATTTGACTACTGCAAAATTCTAATGACCATAGATCTACAACTAGAAATAGCTACGGGGGCGACCCTTGCCAGTGAGTTTGTGGTATGCCAAAGCACCCCCGCGGTAACGTATGAAGCCCATGAGCGCAAACAACACATGCCACCAACTAGGAGCCAACCCATACTGTCACATCATCTTGTCATTACGTGTACTCGGTCAAGCATTGAATTAGCATTAATGTTCAAAATCCTATGCCATCTATATAAGGTGGCGAAGTTATTTATGTTCTTCCTATTGGTTTTCATTCCCAATTATTAAAGAAGTCACTTTGATTGCTTACTTTTGCACTTATTAATTCGCTCCACTGAACTAATTCATGGCTAAATAGGCGTCTTTTTTACGGCTCTTCTAGCCATATCCCTCTTATGGACCTGAACATGACGCTGGAAATACGGTGTGCACCATTGAGCATTTGCCTTCTGCCAAAAATTCCTTCTAAATGAGAAAAAGTTCCCCCATTTATTCGACCATGGTCGAGTCGGTGTTTTGTCTGCATGTGTTCCTAAAAATTATATTTTTCACAATTTTTTGCATTGGTTAGTGTACTGCATTGTATCCTAGAAAATGTTTTCTTATGAGTTATTGAGGGGAAAATTTTTCTTCAAGTCACATCTCAATTAATCTGTCAAACCATAGTGTTATCCCAAGTACGAGTCTTATGTCCAATTCTTGAAGAATCATTGGCGGCATTATATGATAGTCTTGCGGGGAAGGAGTTTATAGAGAGGTTCTCTTCTTTCTAAAGCTTGAGGAAGGAATTTTTTCACCGGATGATAAAGAATTCCCTTTGGATATTTTCGACACGAGAAGTCAAAGCCCGATACTACAATTCTTTTCAAAGATACTTGGAAATGAGGATGTTACCCAAAATGATAGGTAGGTTTCATTGGGTTATTTTCCCTAATGATGAAGCCTAATGTGGTATTAGATATTCCCTCCTACTAGAAAGAGAACATTAACACTCATCTTATGAGCATGTCCCCTCAGTGGGTCTTTCGGGTTTCTGCTGTTTTGCTCACTTATTTATTCTTGTATCAAAATATTAGAGGAATTTGTACATTTGGGGCTAAATATTATGAAATAAAATAAGAAAAACGGTAAGAATATTTTGGATAGATATAATAATAAATAAACAAAAATAATGGAGGGGTGTTTGATTTTGCTTGCTTATTTCATGCCTATTTCCTATAAGGTCTTGAATGGACTTACTCATCCATGTTTTGTACCAAAGCCTAAGAGTTTCTTTAGTTGAGTGCTAATTGTAAATTTGAGGATTTTTGTGTATGATGATTATTCATAAATTAGATTGTATGGGCGGGATTGAGCCTTATAGATTACCTACATGTTTGTCCCCATGATATTGTTTTCCGTAGATTTTATTAGGCGGTGCCTAAATTTAGATCAAATAGATTTTGTTCCTATGAAGAAAGGCCATTTTATTTAGTTTTCCTATGTTTGTGGAACCATTCATAGTGAATATGAGGCAAGAGACCAAATGAAACTAACATGATGTTAGAAAGAATGCATTTGTTACCGAGTGAGAAATGGGTTGATGATCCACACAAGGCAATCTCTAATAGAAGAGTTGAAAATGGTTATTACGCTTTTGTTGATGATATTAAGCTTGAAGTAGAGAAGTTAGATAGAAAAAGGTTTCTGCGAGTCAAATAGTATGATCGGGATTTATGCGGGAGATACGACGAGAATAAACATATAACCATAAATAAAAATATTTAGCGGAAAAATCATTTCATTTTCATTAGTATCCAAGAGCTGGGAAATTTGCTTACGAGACGGAGAATGGAAATAAACTAGCTAGGGCATTGGTAGCTATCTCACGAGAAGAGATGTGGTGGCTACAAACCTACGGGCGAGTTAAAATGAGGCTCGAGGGCCTATTTATTGTTAGAAACAATGGAAAACTCTAAACATCCAAAAACCCTAACCCTAGGAGATGAAGCGCCAAAAATATGGGCCCCGTTTGGGTAAATTGGTGTTTCAACTTCACGGGGACGTAAATTTGGCATCAGATCTCCGTTTGACGCGAATCATACCTCGTTAGAAATATATGTCAAGGGACTACAATTTTTGAGTGAGAAACATCAGTCCATGGACCCATGTTGCTCCAGGGTTTTTCCCAAAAAACGTCGTTTAGGGCCTCAAAACGGCTCAGAAAGTTCGGGACTAGAAAAAGCTGCTAAAAATAGTAAGTTATCTTTGAAAACTAAAAAAATGAAAGAGACAATGGTGGGGCTGACATGAATAGGTGGGTGACCACCAATATCCACGGATCATTCATCCCCCCTTAGGAATAAATGATCCCCATTGCGTTAAGTTCCTCCATGAGATGAGGAAACTTCTTTGAACTTGGTCCTCGGTGAACCACTTTCCTTGGTGTAGTAGTTGGCCATATTTGACAAACCTGATACGGTTGGATCTTCTATTAGCGAGTGTTCTTTATTTGCATGTCCATGATACAATATTTGGTGGCTTGTTCCATGCGATGTGGGTTTAACTCTATTGGTGTGAGTTGTTCTACAATGTCACGGGTGTTCGGTAGAGGTGGGAAGTAAGGATGAAGCGAGTCCACATTGAATACGGGTGCAAACCGGGGGAATGGTGGAATATTGAGCTCGAAGGATTATTCCCTATAGCCTTGGCGATGGTGTATGGCCCGTATCGGGCAGTTGAAGCTTACGGTGGGGGTCAATGAGGGCACTTCTTCTACAAATGTAGCCACACTTTGTTGCCCACCTAGAAGTTGTGTAGCTGCGATGTTGATCATGGCATTGCTTGTACTTAGTATTAGCTTTTGTCTAATATATCATGAACTTTTTGTTGGTGGATGTTTTGAATGCGTTCAATGAAACTATTTTCTTTTTTCAACTTCGGCAGGCTAGACATGAGGCGAAAGTCGGCCTTAGTAGCTGCAAGTGCATGGCTACATCAATGGGACATAGTGGCTGGAATCCCAAGCCCACGAAAGATGTCGCCAATCGAGCTATGGAGAGCCGATTATAAATATTTTGTACATAGGGAAGGCTCTTGTCCCATGTGCGTGGATGCTTAGAATTGTACATGCGCAAAAATGTGTACAATCATTACTGTTGATGACCTCTATGCGGCAATATGTTTGGGGATGGAAAGTTGTGGACTTGGTGAGATTGGTGTCCGGCATTGACCGGAGAAATTTTGGACAAAAATGTGCTAAGGAACCTACTATCCCGATTTTATATGATATCTTTGTGGGATCCCAAGGTGCACCCACACTCGTTCAAAGAAGAGTATAACGGTGGCTCTGTTGCTTGATATTCTTCTTGCGAGCCGAAATAATGGCCATCTTGAGAATCTATCGACGAACCATGAAAACACGAGTCATTTCCATGCTTAGTAGAAGGTAGGCGCTGACATGTAATCCATGGAGATGGATTCCCAAGGTCGACCTAGGAGTAGGTAGCGAAGTATATACGCCTTGATTCTTGATGGTCGGTTTGGCAATGGCACAAGAAATGCGAGGATGCGATGTGCCTCACGACATCTTTTCGAAGGTTCAGCAATAGAAATACTTTTGTAGTATTTGCTACTATTTTCTCGACTCTGAAATTCCCGGCGACTTGGTATGTTAGTGTGCTTCCCATATCATCTTGGCACGCTCGCTTGAAGGAACACAAAGGTGTCCCAAGTGACATAAAGTGCATCTTGGAGGTGAAAATTTGGAACTTGCGTACCCCAAGAGTTCCTTGTATATGTGGCTAAATTCCGGTTCACTCTCGTAGAAAGCGGCCAATCAAAGTCTCGTGCCCACAGAGTTGAGATGGTGGTGAGCACCACGATCGGTGGTCGGGCGAGATGGCTTGCAACATTATTGGTGCTACCCTTCTTCTACTTGATGTTCAAATGAAACTATTTCAAATATGTGGACCACTTCGTATGGTGATCATTCTACAACTTCCCTTGTGTGCGTATGAACTAAAGTGGTGGTCTTTGTGGATGATTATTTCCTTCCCCAAAATGTAATGCTTCCATTGTCGACAAGCTTGCACAATGTAATACATTTCTTTGTCATAAGTGGGGTACTTGCGAAATGTGTGAGACAATGTATCACTATGATATGCCAACGGATGTCCCTTTTTGAGTAACAACCACCCCAATAGCATAGTCGGAGGCATTTGTCTTGATCTTAAATGGTTGTTTCAAGCTTTGGTAATGTGAGCACTAGGCCGAGAGCGGAGGGGATTTTTTCAATTTCGTAAGCACCCTCTGTGAGATTTCCGACCAAAATAATTTTTTCTCTCGCTCCTCCCTTTCGACTTGACTCAAAGGGCCAAGTGATATGAGAGAATCCCAACATGAACCTATGGTAGAAAGTTTAGCAAGACTCGAAAGCTACGAAGCTCAATTATAGTGGTTGGGGCTGGCCAATCTCGAATGACTTTGATCTTGGTTGGATCCACATGCACCCCCCTTTCATCGATAATGTATCACGAGATATTGAACCTCGGTCATGCCAAAAGTGAAATTCTCCAAATTGGCACACAACTTGTGTTGCGATAGTGCTTTTGGAGGACTTGTCGGATATGGTGGAGGTGCTCCTCCCAATTACGAGTTTGAAGATTAGAATGTCATCCAAATACACCACTACAAATGAGTTGGTGAATGGCCACAAGATGTAATCCATCAAACTCATGAAGTTTGCGGGAGGAATTCGTCAACCCGAAAGGCATGAACAACCATTCAAAAAGGCATTTCTTGGTTTTGAAAGGCTGAGTCTTCCACACATCAAAGGGTTCAATTGGTGCTGGTGATACCCGGACTTCAAGTCGATCTTCTTTCAAAAATATTTTTCCCCTTTGAGTTGGTCTAGAGAGGTCATCAATCTATGGGATTAGGTACCTATTCCCATACGGTGATCTTGTTCGGTGCCCAGATAGTCAATACGAGTCTCCATGTCCCATCCTTCTTTTGTACCAATATGATCGAGCTCCCACGGGGCGGTGAACTTGTTCGGATGTGACCTTTTTTGCGGTAACTCCTAAATTTTCCTCTTGATTTCATCGTTCTCGAGAATAGAGTGCCAGATAGATCAGTCCATTGGGTAGCGGCGCACCTGGTGTTAGATCGATTGGGTGCTTGACCGACGGTGCGGAGGAAGCCCTGCTGGGTGAGGTAAATATGTCCTCGTACTCCTCCACAACCTTGTCCATTTGATGTTGTCATGAAGAGGAGCCTGTCCGGAGGTCGTGGCCACAGTCTTCTTCTTTCCCTAGGGGCGGATCATAAAGGAAAAAAATATCTTGGTTTTCGGAAATGAGCTTGCTTGCATTGTTTTGCGGTAACCAAAGAGATAGTGGCGAGGGAGGTGGTACCTTTGGTATCTGTACAACTTATGTTCCAAAGTAAAAATAACTGCAGAGGCCGATACTCATACACGGCCATGACACTTTCAAAATTATGGTTGTCCTAATAATACATCAGAAACATCAATAGGAGCAACATCACATAAAACCTCATCATTGAAGGGCTTGATGCTATAGGGACGGCGACAACGCTGGGCGGCGTAGAGATCCGTACTTGGTGAAGCCACGCGATGGTGTATGGGTGTGGAAAGAGATGTTCCTCCTCCTCTAGATCTTCTAGTTCCTCATCGGATATTCAGTGGAAATAGTGGCCTTGGGCTTCGCATCAATAATCTATTTTCCATTTTTCATTCCCCTTGTCTGAGTTCGATTCGAGTCGGAGCATGCATACGACTCGAAGCCCTCATATCGGCCACTAGCTGGTAACTGGCCCGCACGGTCACTTTTAATGTTAGTGGAGCTCTTGATGGAACTCACACCGTCCCTTGTCCTTATTTAGCTTTTTATGGTGTTTTCTTTGCTTAGAAAAGCTGACGAGGGTTGTCTTGGTATACCATGCCTTGGCTCTATCCTTTTTTCTTTGGTTTGGGAGCACCTTTCCCTTGCTTTTTGATTCATAGATCCAAATATCGCTTCTTCTGTTTGAATTTACGCTCAATCTTGGTAGCATAACGGTATGTCGTACCAAGCGAGAGATGTCGAGGGACTCCATTTTCTCTTGAATGTATCTATGCGGTGGCAGCTGTGATACTTTAGCACCGGAAATGTTTCTCTGAATCTTTGATACCGAAATTTATGCGCGGGGTATGGAATAGATTCGTTAGCTCATGCACATCTTGATCCCTTTGTTGTCGTAGCGTGGTCCATTGTACGTACTTGTCCTCATAGCTCCCCAAGAGATATTCTTGTTCCTTGGTGGCATATTGGAAAGAATTCCAAGTTGGTACGGTGAGAATAGAGACGGTTCAGTCGGTCCTTGTTCTCATAGTAGGTTTCCCACTAGTCCTTGACATGGGGGGGGTAGCTTTGAGAATTTGCAAAAATAATCTTCTCCCGGTCGGAAAAGTCATGAACCAAGAAATATCCTTCTAATACATTCAACCATCTATCTACGACATCTACATCTATTTAACCCTCAAATATGGGAATGTAAAAAATTTACTTGTACCTTAAAAGGAGTCACACCTTGAGAGTGAGGTGCTAGATGTAGAAAGCTGACGCGCGGTGGGCGATCGTTGAAGGATCTGAAAGCAAAGTTATCCATCACCACATTCCATTGTTTTTCAAGGGCCTCCTCGAGCAATATTTTTTATAGGATCTCCTACTCGTCATATTTCTTTTCATCCCCCATGGGCATCGGTCGGGGGTTTGCAAGCACGATCTTGCAAGGTTCCACCAAATCAAGCCCTAACTCCTTATGCAGAGCCTGCGTTGGGGACATGCGAAAGAAGGATCGAGAAAAAGTAGAGCAGCTGCTACGATACAAATGATTCGGATTTATGTAGGAATGCAATATAATAAACATATAAACACAAATAAAAAAGATGCGACGGAAAAATCACTTCATTTCATCAACATCCAAGAGCGGGAAATTTTCTTACGGAGATAACGGAAATAAACTAGGGCTGGGGCACTAGTAGCTAGGATTTGCCCTGCGCGAATACGGATTTTTAACAAAAGAGAGAGATGGAACTAAAAAATATCCTATAAAAGGGGTTGGGATTCTTTGTCCCTTTCATCCTCTACAGGAAGAAGTTGTGCATGTATAGTTCACACAAAAGGTGTTGGACACCTGCTCACTACGATCATTGCGGTAGTGGACGAATTCCTCTATCGTTTTAAAAGTCATGGGCTTCCACCGCACGACGGCCTTGATCTTTAGTAATAAATATCCTTCTACTAGAAATAAGACATAGTTGGTGGCTGGTGCCCTCCATGTTAGCACATCGAGTACAAATATCAAATCATAGTGGTTTGTTTCTCGGCTTGTTCCACCTAACCATGTGCTTTCTTTACCTTTGTACGTTCTTCTCTGAGTTGAGAAAATGTCGCATCCTACTGTTGCGGAAAGGTATGTGAATTTATTTAACGAGTTCACGATATATGCGCCGGACACCAATTCCTTTCTACATTGTGCTAACTCATGCTTGTGTTCGAACTAATTCATTATAAAATTTTTGATTGGCGAGCCTTTTTCTACCGAGACGCTTCCTACTTGTTTGGGTTTCCTTTCCTTTCTGTAAATTATAGCGTAGTCTGCACGGAGGCTTCGATGAGTGTCCACTAGGTTTGTCTATACCTCTATCTCCAGAGGGTGTTTTCCAAATCAGTTTTGTATCTCAACCTCGACGAGTGTCTGCAAAATGGTGACAAACTTTGTTTGGGTTTCGTGGTGGTCAATTCTTTCTTAGGCTTACGAGCCACCGCTTACTTCCTTCAACTTCTTTGTCAAATGTTTGATAATTTTCTTTAACCTTTTTGTAAGGTCTTGCTCATTTTATTTAACTTATTTTCATCTAAATTCTCTTATGGCCTAGTTTTAGTAGGAGACGGAGGAGCGACAACCTCATTTCCGGGGAATGGTGGTGCCGGTTTCGTGGTTGTCCTCGATGGTATTTTCTACTGTGCTCACGGAATTTACTTCTGCATTAATTCTCCAGCTGGGTGAGATATTATTCCCTTCAAGCATTAGAGGGACTATCTCTATGCTTGCATCTTGTTCTAAGTTTATGGTGTCTCCTAACTGGTTTTCCGATTTGGCGACCCCTTCTTCCTGCTCTTCCCTATTCACCCCATCATTTTCGAGAGGATACAAAGCCCTGAAATCCTGTGATTCATCTTGGTGGGGTAATATCTCAGTGCGGCCAGAGCTACTGGTAGTGGAAGATTGGTTTCGCAGTTCCTATTTCTCCTCAGCTTGTTCAGATGGGCTTCTAGCTTCACGAAATGTCCTCATTTTCTCCGGGACTCGGGTGATATCTTCCTCATAGTCTTGTAAGGGTATGTTTTGAGGGCTCGTAGGTGGTGAATGTTATGGCCCTACATCCTCTAGAAATTTTGAGGTTTTAATTTTTTTGTAATTACGAGTATCGGACCGTCTTCGCTTGATTGGTTCGAAGTCGAAGCACGGGTCATATTTCCCTCTTATTCCTCTAGTTATGTTCATTGCTAGTTTGATCGATATACATCGGGAGTTTTCCTTAAGTGTCTTCATGCGTTAACAAAGTCATCCCAAGATGTCCCTATTTGCCATAATTGATGCATGAGGATTAACATTGATTAAAGCCATGTTTGGATGATGAACGCTTAGGGGTTTTATCATTTCCCATTCAAACAATAGTGTCGTGTAATACAAAAATTTAAGAAAGCGGCAGATTAACTAAAATATTTTGTGTAAGAACAACTAACAATTTGAGTTGACGGGGTTTTACCATGTCTTGGGGTCCATCACATGTGATGAATCTGCGGATGAATGCTATAAATTCCTGCCATGGTTGTTATAGATAGGTAGGGTTAATCCCTCTTCCTTTTAATCCCAACGGTTCTCCTGGATCTCGGTATGCTGTGATTGCTTCTCATAGAAGAAGGTGCTTTTTCGGCCCATGTTTCTCCTTTCTGACTGGTATTCCAAAGACTTTAGTAATGATATCTTCAGTGAACGGTATAATCCTTCCATTGAGCACAGTACGTCCCTCCTGTAGGTTTACGGGGAATTCAAATTTGCTATCTCTATGTCAAACCCTTGTAAAGTCTGTGTAAGTATCGACCATGACTAGCTCGTTGGAGAATGGTGTAGAAGTGCGTACGAGATTGGGAAGGTCGTAGGTTCATTCGGAGAGAGTTTCCACCCATGGTTGATGTGTTTTCTACGAGCTAGTTTCTCCTTACAGTTGTGTTTCCTTTCGGCCTTGTTGGTTAGAATACACGTTTTGCATGCAAAGAAAAGAATTTGTAACCTTCTACAAAAATTTAGGTAACTTCATATCATAATTGCAATGATCCTTTGGTCTTATTAGTGTATCCAGAAATTTGTGTAGGGAATTTGCATGATTGATATCTTTATGGATATTTACACCTCTCAAAATAAGGGCGTCCCGTCGCTTAAGTAGTGAGATGGATTTGATCAAATCATGGAATCCACTCGAAAATGTTGAGAGTCAGATAATCATGGTACGTACACGATAATGGTCTTTCGCGACCTTTGAGCTCAAGGAGAAAGAGGAGTGATTGTAATAATTATGAACGTGTGCAATATAAAGGCCAGAATTGGAATTTATCATAAGTGTATCTCATGCAAAAGTGAGTGAAGAAGGGAAGAAAAGCGGTACATGCAAATTATTTATGATAGGATGTCCTTATTTAATGGTATGGTGTGACGAGCGTATGAATGTGAAAGATAATGATTGGTGCCATCATCCCAAAATTCAAACATGAAAGCATAATTCATTTATAGTTACTTATGCGGTAAAATAATATTATCACTAATTCAAGTAGTGGGTTTATCTTGGGAATGGATGGAAATAGGAGATAAGGTATATGTAATATTAATTGGCTATCGTTGAAACATACTTTCATACCACAAAGTGAGCCATTTCTTTGCCCGGCGAAAGCATTTATAGCCTCGATAGAATTCGCTATATTAACACGAAAAATGAGCTAGAATCCTTTACGTAAAAGTAGTTATTTTTATAATTTTATGGAGATATCACGCAGTGCTCGTGTGGTGGCCGGATAGTCACGGTGGCACTAATTTGGAGTTGTAGCAGTGATGAGGTCGGCTTGTGATGAGACCTCTGTCCTTCAATCGGTTGAGAAGGTTATTACTACACTGGTGTGTTGGCCATTGCGGGAGTGTCACCTACTAAAGCTTATGCACTCATGGTAGGTTGGCTCATGATGAGACCCTATTCTCTCTTAAAAATTTGCATATAGACACGTACTTACTTTTTTGAAAAGTAAGCATTTCATTTTATGAAGAGACCACTGTGTTGGTGTGGTAGCTAGATAGTCACAGTGCCATTCACTGGGATTGTAATAGAGTGATAAGGTCGGCTCGTGATGAGACCTCATGTTCTTCAAGAAATTATATCTATCAAGAAGGTCATTACCCTGGTGTGTTGGCCATTATGGGCATGTCACCTGCTAAATGCTTATGATCATAGTAGGTTGGATCATGACGACATCCCCTATTCTCTCTTAAAATTTTTATGTAAGCATAATATTTGTTCTTTATACATGAATGGAGCCTCATTAACTCAAGAGTTAGGGATGGTGTGAGAAGTAAAAGAAGAATGGTAATATAATTAATACTTCTTATTCCTGAATCCTTATGTCAAAGGGAAATACTACTCGAGTGTGTATAAAAATATATTGTTATAAGACTATGTATCGTGTAATAAGATCTTTTAATAGGAGATGTCTTAGCCGTTCATTGCATATATGTACCATGTCATCTTCTGGAGTATAGATTTCCATTAAAGTTTCAAAGGATCATCATTTTAGTAATATTTATGCTTTTATCCTCTTCAGGTGCCAATTTCCACTCAGAAATGTGTTTTATAACTGGGGTGTGGGATGAGGATAGGCCATCACAGAAGAATCATTCTTAAAGAGGGAAGATCTGTTGTTCAATCCGATTGAACATCGATAAATAAACACTCCAAAGGAAACGATTTGTTCAATCCAATTGAACAACAACTATTGAAATTGGATTGAACAATAGTCATTCAAGTATTTGAAACAAACTAACGATAAAAAACACAAAAAAACATGGTTGTTCAATTCGATTGAATAGCAGTTACTCAATTGGATTGAACAACGATCATTCAAATATTTGAACATCAAAAAGGGAAAAACAAAAAAATATTCTTTTTCAATTTGATTGAACAATAGTTGTTCAATTGGATTAAATAGCATCGTTCAAAGATTTGAATAGGAAAAGAAAAAATGCAACAAGGAAAGCGGTTATTTAATCCAGATTGAACAACAATTGTTCAATTGGATTGAACGTAGTCGTTCAAAGGATTTGGACATCAAAAGTAAAGACACAAAAAAACGGTTGTTCAATCCAATTCAACAAAATCCATTCAATTGGATTGAATAGAAGTCATTCAAATATTTGAACGACAAAAAGAAAACATGCGAGAAAAAACACGACTATTTCATTGAGCTATTCAATTGGATTGAATAGTAGTCATTGAAAATATTTGAACAACAAAATTAAAAACATAAAATACAAGTTTGTTCAATTTCGATTGAACGTGGCATATTCAATTGGATTGAATAACAACCATTCAAAGATTTGAATGACAAAAGAAAAACACAAGGGTGATGAAGAATGTATAAAGATTTAAAAAATTGCGGGGAAATTATATACAATATTTACAAAAAGAAACAACAAGCTCTTATGTACTTAAAGTTGTGGGGTTGTCGCCACCTTACTAGAATTTGGATAGTAGGATCATTGCGTACTGCTTTGGCGAAAGAAAGACTATTTTGTAAGAGTTTCATGATAGAGCACACTACTGTACTAGTTGACTCGAAATGTGAACAGGACCCATCTATGGTGGTCGAGGTGAGGTACCATTGTTGTGTACTTCTTGAATTTCATATGGATGAACCACCTTGTTTTGCAAACTTCCCGGGGAAAATCTTGAAATACTGGAGTCATAGAGAAGTGCCCAATATCCTTTCTATAATGTCTTCCTTTTAATGAGGTTGTCATGCGACTTAGCTCGATTTTTGTTTGTATGATTGTTATGTCGTTGCGAGCCGGTAGTCATATTTCATCTAGTTCATTTATTTCTCTAGAGTCTTTTAATATGGGCCTCCATCAAGTCCATTACTACCTCCTGGGTTGTCCTTAGAATCTTTACTTCGAATTCAATAGGAAAAATAGGCTCTCTCCCGAACACCGGATGATGCTAGAGAATATCCGGTGGTGTTTCGCCATGTTGTGCGGTAAGCCCACAAGGCCTACGGTATTCCTAGTGGCCCGAGTCTCGACGATGTGCTAATATTGTTTTTAGTAAGAATTTGCCTCAAGGACTTTGTTGGTACTTTTTGACCTACCCATTTTCCTGCGGGTCGTGAGAGACATGACTCTATGGATGATATGGTGATTCTTCGGGGTGTGTAATTTTATTACCCACGAAACATTGCCCCTCCATCAGTTATCATTTCAAGTAGTAGACCATATCACACAAATATCTCAAAAATAAAGTTAAATCATAGTTTCTTTCTGTGGCTCTTGATAAGGCCACCCTTTGTTTCCACCCACATTGTTACATAATCTATGGCAACCATTATCTAGATTTTTACGGTTCGATGGCGGGTTGAATGGTCCAACTAAAGTCCGGTGCCCATCGTTCAGCGGTTCTACTACCAATTGTGGTTGTATGTTCCATTTCATCGGCTTAGCACGGGTGGCCCATTCTTTAGCAACTATCGTGAGACTTGGACATATTGTTTTCATCTTTAAAAATCATAGGTGAGTAATAACCCAATTGTAACACTTTGTGCATTATATCGATCGCGAAATAACCCACGAGGTTCATTGTGTCAGGGCCGTAGGATGTCATAAATATTATCTTCCGAATGCATATGTGTATATGCATGTAGACTCCTATATGAAAGAGGTATCCACAGATCCGAGGGAGAACCTAGCCTTTGCGTGTTGTACAATCGAGTTTCCATTCCCTTGATGTTAAGTGTATAGGAAACTTTTCCTCTTGCCCAAGTAGTTTTCCAATTAGTAGTTTCTTTGCTATGATGAATAGGTGTTCGTCGAAAGCTGATATTCCATTGCTATGTGTCATCTATCTTTGGAACCCTAGATAGGAAGTCGGCAACTACGTTCTCCTTCCCTAGATGGTCTTTGATAGTTATATCGAATTCTGCAAAATAAACAACCAGACAGGTTATTCTCCCATTTGTAATTGGTTTATTGGCTAGATATCTAATGGCAGAGTGATCGGTATACGAGATAGCTCGGTTATATAATGTCTAAATCTATCGATAGCATAAATGAAAAGCCAATAATTCTTTCTCGATCTTTGTATAGTTTAATTTCAGTAGGAGTGAGATTTTTCCTAATGTAATAAATAGCATAGGGATTTTTATCTTCTTCTTCACCAGTGCTCCCAGTATTGTTGTGTCGGATGCATCCCGAAGAAATGTGAAAAGGGAAGCTTCCGGTTAGGACTGCGTGAGTATCGGTACCATTGAGACTAGTTTCTTTAAATATGTATAAGTAGTGTCACATTTATCATACCAATGGAATTCAACATTTCGAGTTAATGCATACAAAGGGTTCAACGATTTGTGAAAGTATTATAAACGCTATGATAATACCACTGCATATGAAAAGAAAACTACATACCTTTGTCGCATACAAAGGTGGGTTTAATAAAGGATTACTTCTATTTTTGATGGGTCTCCACCTGTATTCAGTTTGCAAAGATGTAGTGTCCTAGGATTACTCCTTTGTCATCATCATGTGGCATTTTTCATTGTTTAAACATAAGCTGATGGCAATACATTGTTGCAATACCTTTTCTAGTGTTTCCTAATGCTTGATCAAAGTCATCACCATATGAGTGAATTCATCCATGTAAATTTCAAGTCCCTCATTTATTAAATCAGAAAAAATGCTGAGTATGGCTCTTTGGAAGGTTGTTGGGGCATTGCATAGTCCAAATGGTAATACTCAGTAGGAAAATGTACCCCATGGGCAGTTAAAGGCTGTTTAATCCTCACCTTCAAGGTATATATGGATTTTATTGTAACCGTTGAACCAGTAAAGAAAGGGAAAGAACCATTTTCCTGCCTATGTATGGAGGACTTGGTAAATTAAAGGAAGGGAGAAGTGGTCCTTTTGTGTTGCTTTATTCAGTTCTCTGTAATCCACACAGATTCTCCATTTCTCATTCTTTTTAGGAACGACTACTAGAGGAACCCATTTCTTTGCTGAGATAGGATAAGATGAAATTCACATCTAGCGCTTTTGCGGCTCATCTTTTTACAATGTCTTTTAGATGTGGTTAGCCACCATTGAGGTTGTCGAATAGGCGAGGCCTCCTTGACAGTATAGATGTGATGGGTGCATAGTTGAGGGTTCTATACCCTTCATGTCTAGGTAGTCCCAAGAAAACGCTTCCTGATACTTCGTAGAACGTTTATGAGCCTTTTCTTTTCGTTACTATCCATGAGTTTTGCATTGATATTTAAAATTTTCCCTGGCTCAATTTCAATGGGTATGTTTTTGCATACGGCGGTTGTGGGTATATGTTGATCATCGAGGTCTACCAAGGGATATTCTTGTGTTTCATCTTCAAAAAATATTTTTAACATTTGGCATTTCAAGTTTTTTAGATGTAGATGGATGATTCATGAAGTTATTGATTACATCGTCTTAAGTTTGATCCTTAAATTCAAGAGCCTCAACTAATGTCGAGAGGTGGACGAATATTTTGTTTCAAATATGTAGGTGGATGCTTGTGAATGTTTACCGTGTGTAGAATTTTGCTTGGTGGGAGGGTAAATGATAATGTTTTTTATGTAATCTCCTCTAGCAATGGTCATGATTCCTATCCGGCGGGCTTATGTAAGCATCGATTATTTTGCCAACCAAGGTCGCAAAGTATCGATGGGTGTACGTCAACCTATTCTTTGGGTTAATAACTAAAAGAGTCGGGTAGATATTCCCATGATCTAGAAACTAGGATGTCTTGTAATATTCCTTACAGGTCGATATGATCACGATTAGCAAGTTTCAACAAAGTAGCTATGGTTTCTAAAGCTAGATATGCCTAGATTTTTCGCAAGTCCATGTAGTTAAGATATTAATGGTTGCCCCTAAGTAAACTAATGTGTTTGGAAAGGAGTGGATAGAGATTTTCACAGTACTATGGGATTCTTGTTCCTCATATTTCACGGGTGTTTCCTTACGAACTGATAAGTCGAGATAGTGCCCCTACCACATGAACGGTGGGTGCAGTTTTTTCTTTCCTTACCCTGCTTCTTCCCACACGGTTCTTTAATTGTCTTGGCATAGATGGGAATGTCTTGTATGGCTTTGTAAAGAGGAATTTTAATGCCAGGGTTTCTGTAATTCTCTCGGGATGTCAGAAATCTAGAGACTATTGGTCTAGGTAGAGTTAACCTAGGGAATGGAGGAGAAATCCTAAGAATTTTAGGTTTTTCCTTGTTCAATCCATTTCCTTTCACCTACTCTACTTTTGTTTCGATCATAATTTTTTGTCTAGGCATTGTTGAAGTTCTAGATTCCAATTGTGGTGGGGGTTGCATCTCTGGCTAGTGAGATAATACATCTGATCTCAACCTTATTTCATTGCATTAGTTTTTGTTTCGAGTTTTCGTTTGGATTTTCTCGCAATATGAATTAGTTGCGAGCAGGCCTATGGGGTTAGGATTGGGTTAGGTCGGCAATTGAGGCCAGGTATGATAGGCGTAAGGGTTGTGTTGTATTGGGTATGGAGCGGGTAGTGTAGGTTGATTTTGAACCCACTGTCCCCATTGGTAGGTTGGTCATTCCCGAGAGGTTCTTTGCCGGTTTCTGAGGCCAATTTGTGGTTTGTGAAGGGGAGGTTGGCCCACTGAGGTTTTATAGGAAGTGTTTGGCCAATAAGGGGGAGGAAAAGGGAAAACTTGGCCAATTATTCCAAAGAAGAGGGTTGTGTTGGTCAAGGTGGCATAGGAAATGATTGATATGGACAAGTAGAGAAAGGTGGTTGATTCTACGAAGCTACTACGCGAGTTTTACTCGTTAAACGGTGGGGAAGAAAAGAGCCAGGCGGGGTCTTGTGGCATACCTGGTTGTGCTTAGCCCTTTGGAGATGCTAGTTCATGAGATAGAACTGGTTCTATCTCTTCTTCTACTTCTTTAAAAATTTCTTCGGCCACGGAAGCGAAGGATAATGTTCCATAGCATGGTCTTTGGTGCAAATAGTGCATGTATGAACCATGTCTAATGGACATTCCCTTTGGTTGTGGTTCTTCCAACAGCATGGGCAAATGACAACCAAGTTTTGTTTTTCTATAGCTTGCTTCTGCTTGGCTTGGAGGATATCTACCTATGTTGTCAAGGTGCCTAGGATGTCAGTTTTGAAATCTTCTAGATTACCAAACCACTGCTCTGGTTACATTTCCACGCGAGGCTGCCTAGGATCCCTTTTAGTTGAGTCTCAGTACGATTGCTCTATTTCGCATACTACCCCAGAGGCACACGATACCGGTGAAATAATATCATCATATGCTTCTTAGTAGATGTTTCCTTTTCCCATTATGTTAAGTGTTTCAACCCATTCTTCTTTCATTCCCTTAATCATTGTTTCTTCTAATATATCTTTAGATAGTGCAGTATATGGAGACCTTTGTAAAGTATGTTGAAATATTTCAACGTACTCTTCTAATGTCTCATTGTCTTTTCGATACATATTGAAGATTCCATCTTTTAATATGAGTCAACAATAATCTTGATATCTATTAAGGAAAGAGTGTTCTTCATTTGGTCCAGGTTATTGATGGTTCCTCCATTGAGCCCCCATGAACCAACGTAATGCGGTCCCTTTCAAGGTAGAGAGAAATAATTTAAGTTTAGAGGGTCGATGGTGTAGATCATCCCCTACATAAGACAACGAATTCAAATAAAAATGCATCGGGATCTTTACGGGAGTTCAACCCATGGAAAGGCGGGGATGTTTTGTAAGAAAAATGGCTTTCATAGGGGCATTTGCGGCATGATCAACAATGAGGATATTCCAATGTTGATGTATGCCTCTAATTCTAGTTACGATTGTTTTCCATTTGATCAAAGATATGCAATAAACTTTGGCAGGATTTATTATTTTTGGAGGGAATAAATCTAGGTGGAATCGAGGGTGGATGTGAAGAAGCCTTGCGGCAGCACTTCCACGTCTAGGATATCGAGTGTCTCGTCTCGACCACTCTCTTGGGGGATCCGGGCTCTAGAGTTCTTAGCTATATGTTACACACGCGGGTTTCTCCCTTTCCCTTCCTATAAATTGCAAAGAAACCTACCTCTCTCGAAGGGGTCGGCCATGACGTGATCAGCAATCTAAAGGCTTTGTTCATACCCTTCATCCTCTTTGTGAATCTCGGTGTAGAGTTTGCATATGGTGAAGACTGCTTGCTTGAGAGAGTGCGGTTGGACTTTGAGTAGGAATGGTTTTGGGTCCTACGGATGCCTAGGATTAAACTTTATTAATGAGTTTCATCTATATATGTTGTTCTACCAAGGATCATCGATCCTTTGAGTTTCGTAGACTTAAGAAAATGATTTTGATTTTTTATATATTTTTCTTCCTAGCCATAAAATAGAGCACCTATTACTAGCTTATGTACAATTGTTGAGAAGAGGGGATCGGAGAGTAGGCGTGTTTGCTTGTCGATACGCGAGGTTCTTACCTCTCGTTTTTCAATACCCAATTATTCACGACAAAAAAGAGAATAAATGAAGGACATCACTCATTAAACACTCTCACTAACGACACGAGAAATTTTGGCTCCGATTAGTTGATTACATAAAATTGATGCTTCTCATTCAATTGTCAATCCGGGGGCAAGTCTTATTATTTCAAGATTGTGAGAACGGTATATGCAAGTGATATCAAGAACAAACTACCCTATATTTCCAGAAGAGGATTATCTAATTCTCGAAGTTGATCAATTCAAAGGGAGATGGAATTGTAAAATTTAGTTTAACTATTATGTCTAAATAAGTGCAGAAAAGAAAAATCATGGATTGAGCAACACATTGGTGAATTGAACAGTAGTCTTACTGAATCCAACAACAAATTTAGTAAATTGAACAACAATTTCTTATCTAATTTTTCAATGGAATTCTCTTTGTAAATTAAATAGATGACATCTCTCTAACTCAATTAAAAACTAGACGCCTTACAGTAATGATGGAAAGGTCCAACTCTTAGCTATGTACAGAATTGAACAACAGTCATGCTAAACTAATGAAACAAGTTTTAAAGGATTGGGAAATGATAAAATCATCTAACAACTATGAAAGCATTGATTGTAAGTAGGGAAGCATGAATAATGAACTATTCTAATGAAAGAGAAAGTTGTGGTATTTTATGTTTGTAATCCAACCAATTAAATGATATTTCACAAAATTCATTTGATGATTGAAGCATAAATTATTTAATTGAACGTATAGCACAGAGATTAGTTTAGAAACTCCCAGAGCTCAGCCCAAACAACCAGAAGTCTACTGCTACAAAAAACATAGAAATTAATTATAAAAAAATGCCAAAACCTTTATTAACCTGAAATTTAATACATTGATATAACAGGAAAATCCCTTCCACGATGCGATACGTCTATTACGGGAAGCAAGTCTCTCTCTATCTCATTCATCTTCGACCTTTTAAAGGTGATTTCAATAAGCGGTTACGATCTTTTACAAACGACAAACATCGCTGCTTTGGTGAGATTTGTCATGGCTTGAGTTCTTCGGATGTGGATATGCATTTTTGTCTCTCCTCAACCCATGGGATTCATTATGATTCCATTAGTCTCTGCTATCAGTATGTCTTCTGGTTTTCATTGATTCGATACGCTTTGTTTCCCAATGAATAAAGATACGATAAGTGAAATTCCCGTTGTTAAAACTATCCCTTTTACGCTAGTTCATTTGTCTGATTTTTACATCAATCTTCCTTTCCTTTCTTGTTAGAGGAGGAAAAAGTCCTAAATGTGTATAATAATTCAAGGTAAAGGTAGGGTGAAAAATGTACCTTGTTATTTAGCCCAACATGCACAACACACGATGTATCTGAAAAAAACTACTCAAAACCTCCATTATCGGTATATTACATAAAGTCAATATCATGAAAAAATACAATGTTATTTTACTTTAATAAGAAGCCTCACCCTCTAACAACTATCTCACTCTGATATTTCTCTAATATGGCACTCATCTAAGTAATTTTTCTTTGATATTTAACCTTTTCTTACAGATATACCGCCTATCGTCCTTCGTAGTCTTGGGCCAATTGAGCCCTTATTAATTACGAAAATCCCAAATTAATGATATTTAAATTCATCTGAGCCTTTTGATGACCTCAAGCATGATCTATACAATTTTCTAATTATATAACACATGGTTATCTTCCCTTTAACTCGGAGTCTCAATTGGGCCTTCCTTTGTATGGACATGCAACAACAATTTATAGTGAATTACCGAGTTACTTGATTGATCATTTGCATGTTAATTAAATTAGAATTATTTCACTAGATCTATCACTATATCACTATCTGGTTCTCGATTAGAAATAGTTAAATGTTTTTTAACTTAGTTATTGAGTTAACTATTTACAAGTGACAAATAATTGTAATTGGACCCCTAAGTAGGAAAATCCTCTACATGCCTCATTTTTGACACCTCCACTCGAAATTACTAAGTTAGCTCTATTTTTTCGAGCTTTCGTTAAGTAATACAAGTTTGTCATGTGATGCAATTACAATTTCTCTTCCAATTTAATTAAGGGAAAATTAAATCGAAGCACTATTATACCATTTACGGGATACCATTTTCAATATTTCTTATTGCCATTATCAACATTTAAGATGACGATTATGAAATTGTTTCTGTCCAACTTGAGATAATTCAAATATTTGAAGGTGAGTCTTTGGATGATTTTCTTATTAGATTTAGATTAATTTATTTCTAGTTTCAATCTGAAGATTTACCTCTGAGTTTCCATTAATAGGATGGTTTATAAATTTAGTTTTTTTGTATTCCAAATCCACATAATGGAATAGTTTCAACCTTTTATGATTTATTTAATGTTTCTATGATGATAACTAAAAAATCATATACTAAATATACACATGTTATTCATGATGAAATTGCATCAACCATGTATGTTAAATTCCTACAAGTACTACATATTTCCTAGAGTGTCAATGAACACAATAATTCTCTCTCGCATGTTATAAATTCACAATCATAGATTTTGAAATCTCTTGACAATAAAATTCAAGAAAGTGTGGAAAAAAACTTGAAGAATTCACTTTTAATAAATCTAAAAAATATTAGGAAATAAAATTCAAAAATCAACAAGCTAATCAAAAATAAAAATCATTAATTTAAAATTCTAACAAAGTGCATTCTCTCACAAAAATTTCTTTATTTTATCATGTTGATCAGCTATAAAATCGAAGTCAGCCAAATACGAATATTCAAGAAAGCATGATCATCCAAATGAATGAACATGAATATGAAATTTACATTGCAGAAAACGTAAGTTCATTTCTTCCAACAATCACGGTACTTTTTATCTCTATATTTTTGCTAATTGTGATTTATTTAACTTCAATCCAACCAGTCCTCTTTGAATATATGAAAGTCTAGAGAATAAATAAAATAATATCGGTGAAATACACTTTTTGTAAGGAAAAGAATATTTTAATGATCTTTCTTTCAACATTGTTCAAAATGTGCTAAATTATTTTCTTTGGTTATGATACATTCTATGCCGAAGAGGGAATAACCACTGAAATCATTAAAGTTATTTATCAAGATTATTTTTGAGCTGGAGGGCACCCAATCAATTCAGTCATTTTATAATTACCCACACTCTTGATAATTCTTATATGTTTCAAAATTAAATTTCTATGTTTGCTGACATTACTATTCAAGAGCTTAATTTTGAAATTCCATTATTTCATGATGAATTTCCCATTCCAATTTATGGTTTTTGAAAAGTATTCAAGTTTTTATTCCTACTCATAGTACTAACACTATCCCTTTATTCTACGAAGTAGTTTCCATTAATTCTTTTTGATTATATTGTCCTGCTAATTCTTGCTTTATACTTCAAATGAGTCCCAACTATGTTGTATTGATAGTTGTAATAATATTTTTAATTTTTATTTTTTTATTCATTATTATGGGGATTTTTATATTTATATTAATCTTCCTCTTTTCTATTTTTATATATCCTATCTTTGGCATATTGAGCAGTTAAGTTTTGAACATTTCATCAAGTATATTTCTGAAATGAAAAATGAAATTCAAAGTGTTGGTTATGACCAACAATACATTTTTATCTTTCAATTCCATTCATGTTTATGTTTTTTATTTATTTTTCTCTTATTCTAAAAATCATTTTTCCACATGAATAAATACTTATGAATGCATCAATACAATGTCTAAAAGCTATCTAACTCAAATAGATCTTCTAACATATTCATTAAAGCTTCCATATGCACTTCACTATTCGATTTCAAGGTTTTTGGAAGATTCAACGTATGGAACATTGTTAATATTTCACCATATGTGCATACTATTAATCATTTTATTTAGGCTCTAGTAAATAAATACACATCATTTTATCTCTCATTATTACCCTCTCTTCTTTCAAATTCACTCTCCAAATCCATATATATATATATATATATATATATATATATATATATATATATATATATATATATATATATATATATATATATATATGTTTATGTCATTGCCTCAATAGTTTCTAGTCTTATCTCTGTTTTGTTTTTCATGGCATCTTTCATTTTTCCTTGAATCATAATAATTCAACTCAACCACAATTTAACATCCCAAAAATAAATTCTTCAACATAGCTCCTTTAGTGTTCCTTACTGATGCTCCTTTTATTTTTTAAGTCTCCATTCAACTCAACCATACCACGATATTTTTTCTCATTTGCATACCTTTTCTAATCCTATTCACTAGTGCATACATTTCCCTCTTCTTTCTCCTTCATACTTTTTTTTTGCTCCTGCATACCTTGCGACTCCTTTTCCATCAATGACAAAAATTCCATCGAAATGCAATTTTATCAAATGACTATCCAGTTTTTCCTTGAACCTTATTGTTGTTGGACAAGTTGATTTTATTTTCAAGTATCATACACTTTATTCCCCCCTATAAAATGACACAAGAAAGAAATGTAGTATGGAGAACTATTACAACCATTGAAGTAGTAGATAAATCCAACTGTATGCATGTTTATTTCTATTTTGAATGTAATAAAATTAATTATAATATAACTAACAAATATTTATTCCATTCAAAATCATGTTTATTCAAATTTCATCATGATTATCAAAGAAACTATGATTACAATGCATAAGTCATAAACATCATTACAAAACAACTATATTTATTTTAACTAACTTTCTCTAGAGTTTCTTGAAAGCGTCTGCTAGCTCAGTGGTTCCTTGTAGATTTCGCTAGAATAGGTATTCATTTCATCTCTTGGTTGTGTGTTGGGCCTTATATCTCTTGGTAGGTGTTTGCTTGATTGGGTGCTACCATGGTTGATCTATCGGTATGGTTGTGTCGATGCTAGTGTTGAAGCTAATTTCGATTGTTGAAATCATGTCTAATTTTGATCAAGGTCTTGAGTTGGAAATTCCCTCTACTAAGGCCTCTTGCGATATTTTTACAAATCCATATTTGATATACCATTCATATAGTCCATCAGATTCCTACACACTATATCATTTGAAGTATGTCATAACAAAACCCATATGATAGCTCCTATCAAACTAGTAATGTATTCATAGTCAATTATAATTCACTCTTTCAAAATATTATTGAGAAAGAATAGAACTTCAAAATGAGAATTATATAATTTTATAATCTCCTTCCCCTATAGAGTGATATTTCTCTTCTAAACCCTTGTGGTCTTCTTTAATTCCGGCTAGGATTTTCATGAAGGAATCATTGGCAGACTCCTAGTCATTATCAAAGAATTTTGGAGATTATTTTGGTAAAAAATCTCACACATCCTTTAAAATATTTCTTCCGTCCATAAAGTCTTTAACCTATTATCTATCCATCATCACTAATTCATTTTTTTCTTATTATTTACTTTTCACTTGTCACCCATTTATACCCTATTACGATTGATATTTTTCCATTTATTCCGAGTTATTGTTAGAAGTTTGTTATATTTCTCTTTCTCGGAAGTTCCAACTCGGTTGCCATTCTCTTAATGTGTTGCCACACCCAAAGGAGTTTTTGTATTTGAAATTTCTAACCCTTGTCCTTGATTCAAAACTAGAAATTGGTACATTTCAATTATATTGGATTCTTTTAAGGCATCCAATTACTCACCTAAAACAAAAAAAATATTTCTCATGTTTAATACCGCCATGAGTAGATACTTGGTAAGCTAATACGAACCTCACAATTTCAATACTTGGACTCAAATATTACCAAATTTGGAAAAATTTTACATATTTTCGAGCTCAAGCTAGATGTTGTCGAGTAGAAAATTCAAAAAATGTGACCTTATTCTCCTTTTATTCTAGCTAGGGGAATGGCATGTGTGAGGGAAAAAATTTGGCAAGAAATTTCGTATGACATCATGTGGACATTAATAAGTGTGGCTAGACATATGGAAGGTTGACTAGGAATGTCTTGTCACGGAGAGTGATATTTGGGCCCCTCTACACATGAGTTGATCACATTCACATTGGCGCAACTTTATGGTGTGGAAAGGCCAAAAGCAATCATATGAAACACCTTTCGGCATTGTTGTATGCGAGTGTACGAATCGGTTGGGTTTGTGTTATGCTATGTTAGTGTCAAGAGGAGGTGGGACATACCACGTGGAGGGAAGGTTGCAAGCGACTGAGTCTACAAGGGTTACTTCATGAATGACTAGACATTAAGAAGAGTAGACATAACGTGCAAGGTGTGATGAGGAGACATTCTAGGAGGAATTTGATCACTTATCACGGAAAAAAGCACATGCTTAAAAGTATAAAAATAGTGGTAAATTCCTTCATTTGGATCATCCCATATAATTAATATCATCCCGATCAACTATTGGTTTCAACTACCTTTCTGCATCTAGCATACTTAAATTTAGATGGTTTAAATTTTTGATAGGCATATATATAAATAGATGAACTAGATTTGAAGGACATATAAAACATATTGCATTTGGAAAATGTTGAAACAAGAATTTGATTGATTGAGGTGAGTAGGTGCGTATCTCTAGCGTAACATTAGACTAAGAGAAAACCTAAAAAAATTTCATTCACAATATTAATATTGTTGTTGTAAAAAATTATTTTTCGGGAAAAAAAGTTTCCCAAAAAAAATATTTTGAATATTTGATTTTTTACACTTTGTAAATATTAATGCTATTTATTAATCTCAAATTCTAAATTTTATTATTATTTTAATTCTAGTGACATATAAGATGGTGCCAAAGTATTATATGATACTTTTCTAGGAACTCTTTTTGTGCGGTTTCAATGTATACCTTAGATTTTTTGAGTTCTCTGGGTGTTAACGTATTAGATTCGCCACCACAAAGGCTTCGAGCTCAATGCAAAACATAGGCATCGACAAGAAATGTATGAATATTTTTATAGGTAGATCTCTCATTTGCATCTAAATTACATCGGATCCTTGATCAAATACACGACACACATCACAAATATCATGACATCATGTGCTAACACAAATGGATCATCAAATTATGTCCTTCAATGAAATTGGCTACAATTTGATTATTTTGAATCATGGTAGGATCACGATAGTAGTTTGAAACCTTCTTTTTCAAAGGAGAAAGAAAAAACCATTATTGGTGAGTTGAAGACTCTTAAGATGGCATAGGAACATGGAGGATGTAGTACTCGATGCATCAACTAATTTGCCTTGGACCATTTAGAATTTTTAATGAATAAATGAATGCAAAATAAAAATTTAATTAGTTGATGCAATACACAAATTTCCTTTTCAAATATTGTGAATATTTGATTTTTTTCATTTTTAAGGATTAATACGTAGTTTTAATATTAATAAAATGCTATGTATTAATATGAAAGTATAATTTTTATTATTCTAAATTCAATAAATGATTCATTTGTAAGCGTGTTCTAGAAGAAACAGGTATTCGTGAACATCAAATCAAAGTGAAGTTAGAATAAATATGTATTCTTGATATAAGTAATGACATCGTGGAGATTAATGTAACATCTTTCTTGCCAGATTTTTTTCAAAAATATTGCAAATTTATTTTATTTTTATTTCACAATTTGTATAAATAATGTATAGCTTATACTCATTAAATAACTATATATTAAATGAAAATTTAAATAACTCCCAAATTGTTTTGATAGATTTATAAATAAAGTGTGGCATAATCACGTTTCTTCTGCTGGAAACTTTGTAGATATGGATGGATAAATCGGTGGATGGGGTTCAAACTGCTGACACCTTGGCATCTACAATACTTATCATAAAGTCCATATACTAATGTTGGAATAATACATGTGATTCATTGCACAGTACCACCATATTTTGCCACGTCAAGGGATACCAGCAAATGTTCTATTAGAAAATTTTCAAAGAAACATTAAACGCCTCACTGATACAAAGTCTTTTTGTTTCCTTTGATCATTCGGTCGGTTGTTACTATCAACATAAATAAACCAAAGCAACGAAGTCACAAAAATCAAAGCACGGATTCAAAATCTTTCCAATCACTAGGTAATTTTACTAATCACTCTCTTGTTCCTATTCATATCTCACGCAACTATGAGTACAAAGTGAGATGAGTAAAACCAGATCAAAAAGCTCCACATCCCTCAACTTTAGCAAAAAATTCTGAGATGCCTTTAATTAACTGAGATGTTAAGGTCATGGAAATACAATGTGAATTCAACCTGTATGAATTGAAAAAAAATTCATTCCAAAGTTTTCAAGACCTTACTGATGGTTTTTCTAAAAATCCCTCCCTACCCCAATTTGTGCTTCCATAAGGATATCACTTTCAGAAATTTTCATGTGGTGTTAAAATAAATATTCACCTAATAAGAGCGCCATACCATAATTGCCGAAAAACGAAAAATTCCTATCTACTAACTTCTAAGGAAATTTTAAAAACTCTATAGATTATTTCTCCTAATTCACTTCACTTCATCCATTTTCTAGTGAAATATTTTTGGAAACTTATTAGAAATTAATCGTTAACGAAGAACTCTAATCTTTGAATACTTTTTACTAAACAACGGAATTTTTGGAAAGCGGAAACTATAAATTGAAAATGAGAAGTCTAGCGGGACCCCCAAAAAAACATGAAAAACAACCCAGAAATGAAAAGTGTGTATATCCGAACGAGGAATTATTTTTTTAGGGTTAATTTGCAACATTTTTAAAAAATGGCATGTCAAAACAATTTTTCATGTGCCAAATAAATGGAAAAATAACACTAATGTTGGTGCTATAATACCATTTTTTATTTTTACGATTACAATTTAAAAATATTTTTAGTAATGACGTTAAATAAAAAATAATGGGTTTTTAAACACATTTAAATTCCAATAATTTATATCCATATGATTTAACATATAATATCATGAGTAAAAATCCCTAAAATTCTAATTGTTTTCCACCATAATGTTAAAGATCAGATATTTCACAATTTGTCACCCATATAATTAAGAACCATTAACTTTTCAACATATTTCTGCATATATATGACCCAACGGAAACATAGATTATTTCTCAATTTATTTTTTCATTGTAAATATTTTAGACAAATGAATTCATGATAATTAAAATATATAATTCAACAAAAAATCAAAATGACTCATAAATTCATGTAATATCATATGGAAGTTAAAAATTTAATTTTTATTACTCAATGCAAACATAATTTATATAAATTTGTCTTACACATTCTTCAAAAATAGCTCATATTTTATCGCACACATGAGAATTCAAATCTTCGGATGAATGACTCGATGTAGATGAAGATGTTCCATACTCTTATCTTTCGATAAATAGTGCCCCATATGAGTCAACATGCATGCCCACCACTTGAAGTTTCACAAGTATTCTAGAGCGATGATTGGGTTCAACGAGACTCCATATCAACATTGTTTCTTGGTAGAAACCTCTTTGAGAATCTCTTATCATCCTAGAGTGAAAGTTCCTCTCTTTGTTCAGTGAAGTCATAAACAAGTATGTCAACTTCCTCCAAATTTTAATAGGTATGCATGATGACGATTTATATTTTTACTCTTTCTTTTTCTCTTTCCACCAATTTTTTTGTCAACTACCATATTTGGCTTGTACACACCATTGAACGAGTGTGTGTTTGTGGCATACCAATGTACTTTAATACCTATAACATCTTCATTTTCTGTAATGACCTTTATAACCTTAGAAACCCATAATGGATAGCCATGTGGATCTTAATGTGCTAACACTTGTATCATGCAACCCTCCTTAATATTCTATACTGAGGCCACATGCAAGGATTTCATGGCTTCACTTTGTGGATGAGATCATACGGAACCAATATACATTTCACTTTCCTCCACTGTGTAGAATTAATAATACCATGTGATTTTTGTTTTTTCAACAATGTTTGTTTCCTCCTTGTTCATTTGACACATTTTGTGCCCAAATAAATGGAGTCTTCAAAATCATATCTTTATTTTTAGGCTTAGAAAGGATATCCTCACGATCATTGAAAAATGACTCCCACAAAATTGAATCGACAACATCAAAGTACTCATATGTATATATAATGGATATTTTATTTTTTCCGGGAATTCAAAATAATATATATGTCTCTTCTATATTTTGTGTATTATGAACTTCAACAAGCGATTATAATAACAATATATTTGATGCAAATATTGGATGATTTGGAATGAGCTTCAAAACTTCAAACACGATAACGATGCGATGTAGGTAGTTGAGAACTTCTTGCCCCTAGAAGTGTTTTTCCCATCAAAATTTTTGATATGAAATCAATGATGGAAGCTAATGTCATTAAGTTGTTCAATGCATTTCTCCCCACCATGCAATCCTAGAATAAACACTTTGCATGTCCACGGATTTCCTCTAACACATGAAGGATAGGCTCGACATATATGATTTCTTAATATATTCAATTAATGATGGAAATATCCCAACATCCTTCTGCTTGAATGTTATTGAAAAATGACTGAACATATAAATCAATATGGTCATGAGTGTGCCCACAAGAAGGAAGCCAACCTTTTAGCTTATGAAAATTTCCCCAATTCAACAAGGATGTTTAGATATCCATCTGATTTTTGTTTTCATGACAAGTGTTGTCTAATTGTAGATACAAAATTTCGGGAAGATTACCACACCAATGAAAATCACTCTTGGTGACATTTTCCCATTCAAGGCCATGCAAACGACTAAGTGAAACATGATAAAATTTCCCTATTGAAAATTTTTGGGTGTGCAGACAAAATGTGGTAGAAGTGTTATATAAACTTGGAAGTGTTACTGGAAACCATCCTTTATTTCCTCGAACTATGAGATGGTTTTCCCTTGTCTTGAATCTAAGAGATGTGGTTTTTACTTTCTACGATATTTGTTTTGCTTATGGAAGAATTTAGTGTTCCAATCTGCAAATTTGGAAAGCTCCAAGTATTTATTGATTTTTAGCAACACAATATTCTTCTTCGCTTATGAGAAGAGAGTGGAGTGCCTTAAAAGTATCAAGATATTTGTGGAACTCTATATAAGTTACTAGGGAAGCCTCTATTTCAACTTTAATATATGCCAGTTGTTGTTCCATGTCTCTTATTGAATGTTTCCTTCCCAATTTATTTTCCTTGAGCCATTTTTAAATATCTCCTTTAAGGGGTTTGATTTTGTTTCCCAAATAGAAATTGGGTTTCTCGCCACCCATTCAAACCAAAAATTTTAAACCAAATCAGAGAACTCTTGAGAGTATATCCAAAAGGCGAGAGAGAAGTTTCTGTGGTTTTACAATTACCATGGTCATTTTCTAGAAATTAGAAACCATCTATTGAGTATGCTTTCTATGATTCCCCAGACATTGTTATGCGTTTATACGTAGATGGCCATAATTTTCAAATAGAAATGATATACTTACTATGTGGAAAGAGTTTGTTTCTAGAGAATATTCAAGAACTAGTGCAAGGGTATTTAAAGCCGCACCAGTGATTGTTGTTTTAAAAAAACTTAATCTATAGTGCACTATGTTATATGCAAACTGATGTGTGTTTATTGATAAAAAGAAACACGATGAAACTTTATTAATTTATATGCACTATCAAGAAAATTCTACTAAAACATTCTCCCACCCACCTGCTTGCTACAAATAGATACTTGTGGTATTTTTATAGGGGCCTATAAAAAAAACCTCCACTAGAAAGTCATTTCCTTGTAGTGATGGAGGTAGTTTTAAATTTGAAGAGGCCACATGGGAGATGGAAGAAGAAATGAAGAAGGCTACTACAAGGAAAAAAGCTTCTATGATGGTTATACCAAAGTCTTTTAGTGTTTTTATAAAATTGGCGAAAATTGTAAAAAAATCTATTAAAAAATCTATTTGTGGGAATGGATTTTTTTAGCGGATCCTATAACAAAACTTCATCAAAAATGAAAAAAATACGCGACCCAAAGGTTTGTATATTTTTTTCTTCATGAAATTTATGGTAGAAGAAGCCTAGATACGATACTTATACAAATGCACTAGGCTTTATAATAATTAAAAGCATCAGAGAATTTAATCAAAAGAGCACAAGAAATTGAAATGTATACCACCTCGGTGATTACAAAAAAATTCTCGATGTGTTCAAAGTTAAACAACACTAGACCTTGAAATTTATATCGCGGGAGTGATTATATGAGAAAAAACGCACTGGTCATTCTTTGATGAAAGAACGAATGTGGGGCATGATAATTACGAGTCCTAGTGATTTCTCTTAAAGATGCAACACCACAATATGTTGTCTCATAAAGTCACCAGCGTGTTTTGTTTACATAGAGTGTACGGTGATGTTAATTTTAATAGGGCAGGAATGGAAATAACATTTTGTAGAATGAGGGTGTTAATTCTATGAAAGCACTAGTGTGTTAAGAGTTACAAAACATAGGGGCATTAATTAATAATAATATCAGTGCTTGAAGACTTTAAAAGCCCTAGTGTTTGTTATTTTTTTGAAAAATCACAGACTATCTTTGAAGAGATGGTGTCATAGTGATTTTATTTAAAGTAAATAAAAAGGTGAGTTTTTATGTTATGGATACACCGATGTTTTTTTATGAGATTTTATCTGGAGGCGTGGACCCGTGACAATGAAATTATTGTAACTTTTTAAATTCGTTATTCATTTGAGAAATCACCATATATATTATAAAAATAGTCATATAAATTAATATTTTATTTGTGCAATTGTATATGATGTTTGGATTAATTTGTTATATTATGAGATTCCACATGTCTTAATTATAATATTTAATCATCCATATATTTAATCGATGGTGTAACATTTCACAGTGACATTAGATAACACAATACAATAAATTAAAATGTATTTTATTATATACTAATAAGAGGCTCTGTGTCATACAAAATGGGATTATTATTGGCAACACTATGTCTATGTTTACATTAAACACATTTCTAATTTTCACAAAAAAAATATTTCAAAAAATAAAATAGGTTGCATTGCTATCCAAATAGCTCATCATTCTTTGTTGGAAATGTTGTCAATGCTTGAGTGACTTCCATGACTTGGGTTATTTAGAAGAAGGTTTTGTTGATAACATCGATTGTTTTCATATTCTTTATTTTTTTCCATATGTTAACATAAAAATAGAGTGTAATGAGCGTATCTACATTGATGAGAGTAATGAAAATATAAATAAATAATATACATCAATGTAAATCGAATAGCAATAGAGTGTAGCAAGAAGTGACTCATAAACTGTGCACATGGTTTCAAAAACATGTCTCATGCCTTGTTGCAACAAATTTTCTATAGGCGTAGTCCCATACTTTATTTCATGCATGTCTTAAACCTCATTATAAATCATATATTTGATAAAAGGAAAATTTTGTTCTATTAATTATAAAATAAAAGAAGTAAAATGACATAGATAATTACAAATTCCATAATATATTTCTGATACTCCAACATATACTCACAACTGTTATTTGATCCAATGTCAATCAATTCTTCTGATGGCTCTTTTTTCTATGTTGGCACCTATTTGAAGACAACCAAGGATGGTTTTTGTAAAACAACTTAAAATATTAAAAACTTAAAACTTGATTTGTTATAAGGAAATATTAACAACTACTCACAAACTTTCAAATCAACATTTTATTCCATGTGGTCATGTTTTATGTGTTGAATGAGTTCCACCTTGTTTTCTTTACTGCAATTAAAAAATTGAAAATTAATATTTAATTCTAAATTAATTTTTTCTATATACAAATTCAATCATGATTACATAATTTGAAGCATGTTGTTCTTGAGATGTATCCTCTTGTGATGCAATTATTTCCATTTATTTGACCCTCCCCTTATACATTTTTTTGGTCATTTCCATAGGTATGTTTATTATATCATTGTATTGATCATTTTTTATTTTCATAATATTCGAAGAAAAACTAATAAACTTTCTTTATAATGATATATGAAAAATAAATAATATAACAAAATCAATATGAATAAATTAATGGTTTGGAGTCATATATACATATAATTTTAAAAATTCATTTTATAAGATATGGAATATTACTTTTTGAATGAATCATTTTTTTGTTGTTGTATGTTTTTTGTTGTTGTGTGCCAAATGCTTATTAAATAGTAAGTACACAAACCCATTAAATATAAAGTTCCTAAATTGAAAAATCTTAGTTATGAAGTGGTAGTGAAAGTTAAACCCTAATGTGAAATTTTGCAGGAAGAAGCAAGAGTTTAAGTATTGATTTTTTTTGTTTTATTTTTCTAAATTTTAATTAAATTTAAATAGGAATAGAGATCTTAAAAATTACACTACTAAAATATATAGTAAATTTTTAATTATACAAATTTTCATTTTTTTTTAGATTGTGAATAAATATAATAGAAATTGTAAAATATTTTAACAACAAAATGTAATATTCTTGTTATTGAGAGTTTTGAGTGAATCACTATACCTTTGAACTTCTAATCTTTCAGTACATCCACAATATTTTGCAACTTTGATCTCATCTTCTCTTCCAAATTATCTCTCTTTTTAATCAAACTGTGTCATAAATTGTGAAAATTTTATTCATAAAATAAACAATAAAATTGAGAACTTATTATGGAGATTTTTTTAGATTTTGATCATCTAAATAAATTTTTTTCTATTCTACTACAACTACAAAATTTTCATGATATATCTCTCTTTCAAATTACTCCCTTGAAATTTTGGTTAAAAGAATTAAATGGTGAATAACCTTTTACCATTTAAAAGATTTTATGAAATTAGATTTCGAAAAATCAATTGCCGTTAGTTTTTTAGATTTAAAAATAGGAAAAAAATTCCTGTTTTTTTAAATCAATTTCTTCACACATGGAATGTTCAATACTCAAGCGCACCAGTGTGTTTATATAAAAATCACACTAACGTCTTCGGGGGGGCATATTTTTTGAACACACTCACATGATTGAATAATTTTACTTTATTTTCGAAATCCTCAAATGGTGCGATTATTTTTTTTAATGCAATGGTGTGGTATATATTTAAAAGAACAATAAGGTTATTTAATTCATTTTTATTTTCTAAATTTAGGAAATATTTGCATATTAGTGTTGTTTTTTTGTCTAAACATACCATTGCATTTTTATGTCAAAGGGCACTGATATGATAACTTTTTTATTTTTGAATATCAGAAAACAATGTGGGTATTATTTAAATGCATCAGTGCATTTTTTATTTTTATTTTCTAAGTAAAACTATATCTATTAAGCATTCAAACTAGAGTTACAATTCTCATCCTCATAAATGGATGAATCCATGATGGAGGGAATAGGAAAAACGCTACTGTCTAAAACTAGACTGCCCCTAGAGGGGAAACCAACCTTGAAAATCCAAATATAATTGTTGCCCATAGCAGGAAACCGACCTTAGTAGTAGTAAAAAAAGAGATAAACAGAGCTAAACAAAGATAGCAGATAAACCAGTAAATGGATAAATTCGAAGGGTGAACTATATGAGGAACCTTCATGTGAGTCATTGGGGGGAGGCGATTCTTTAAGAATGCGGTAGATATATCCATAATCTAGAGTGTCTAGGCCTTGGTTCACATCCTCAAGTGGTTCATGCGAAGAAGAAGGAAGGCCGAGGCGCTCCTCTGATGAGTCCGTAGAGGCGATATCCTGCAAGAAGGCTAGATTATCCAGAGAGGCCATCACATTTTGGTCATCTTTCTTCGGGGGGGGTGCCCGAATGGCTCAACCCCGTGATTCATTTCTCCGCAGCTAGTTCAAAATCACTGTCATCTGAATTAGAGCTGGAAGCAGGCTGCACGAGGAGGGATTTAATTTTATGGGGGAGGAAGGCAGGCTCAGCAGCAATGGTGGATTTACGAGCCCTCTTGTTGCAACGGGAGGAGGAGGGCGGAGCATACGAATCAGAGAACTGTGCGGGAGGAGCCAAAGGGTCAGAAAACACAGTAGGAGGCGAGGTCAGAGCAAGGATAGAGGGCGACAAGTCTGCCATATCCTAGTCGATAGTGTTAGGTAAATTGACTCGGGATTAGAGTCAAGTTTGACCGAGTTAAACAATGATGGTTTTGGGGCACATGGTATTGTGCACCCATGGTTTTCAGCTCATGGTATTGCATGTAATGGAGCCTATAAAAGGCTAAGAATACTTCATTGTAATGTAGGCTTGGAGGTGAGCGATGAAGGCTCACTCGACTAGATTGGCTAGGGTTTTGGCCAAGGCTAATGAAATTTCATTAGGATGGGTTTTCCCTGGAGTTTGGGGTTTTCCCCAGTTAAACATTTGTTTTTATGTTAATGATTTTTTGCTGGTTATGTTTAATTATTCCTTTCAGTAATTTTTATATTCTCCAGAAAATGTTTCTTCATTTTGTATCAGAGCCATATTTGGCTTCAGAGGGATGCTTTTGTAGCCATGGGTTTTATTGATCTATGAATGGAGATATGATTTGTTGTTGCGTAGCTGTTTCCAATGTAATTTTTGAGGGCGTTTGAGGAAAGGAGGGCTTAGGTCTGCTCATGCAAGCAGAGTGCTACAAAGGAGGCGATGTTGACAAAAGAGATCGATGAAGATGATCGACGTAACCCAGATGTCGTTTTTGATTTGGTGGGAGATTCTGTCAATATCCACAACCATCCATCGTGGTGGACGAGCAATATGGATGGAGAGAGTCGTGCCAGGGAATGGAAATTCTTTTGGTCTCTATCCCGAGAATGACCATGCCCATGTGATACTATTCTTTGGAATGTTGTAATTGTTCAGCTTGATAATTCATAACAAAGGTACATCGAAGTTCTAGGAGATCGTCGACAGGGAAATTGTGTCAATGGAGAAATCGCTGGATAAAGCGAGGAAGATAAAGGTCATTGACAATGGTGACAAGAATGCCCAGATGTTGCTCAGTGATGGTGCAACGGGATGTCACTGTGGACCAAGATCGCTTATCTATTGTGTTAATGAGAATTGATGCGAAGCAATGGTGAGAAGAGTCCAATGAAGGATAACAGTTATGGTAGAGGTGATGTCTCGGCATTTCGGTGCTCAAGAAGAGGTTGAGCATCCAACCTGTGAGGACCGCTACAAATAGAAGGGATTCCAAAAAAATTAGATGTGGACGGGGCAATGGTTATTTTTGCAGGAAGAAGTAAAGTATCCACGTCGAAGAGAGGGTTTTAAAGATAAAAAGGCTTCATAATGTGTCAATGAAGAGTGTTTTCAATAGAGGACACGGTTTTGATGGCCTAAAGGTCGCATGACAGGTTTGTCTGCTTAAAATAAGTCATTGGGTCTCAATGCTGGGATGTGGCATGGAAATGAGCGATGCGATCTTGGAGGAAAGCGATGCGAGCGGAGGAAAGTGATGGTCATGAATGGATGAAAGTATATGAAGGCAGGGAAGGTTGATAAGAAAATCATGGTCACAGAATATGGATTTTATTTCCAAAATTGTTTAGGGCAAGCAAAGAACTGGTTAGATCGAGTGTGGATCTAGCGCTGATAGAAAGTCAGGCATGGAACAATGATGGTGTGGTGTGTGTCTGCACCTAAGGTGGCTATGAAGGGGTGTTGCGGCCAAAGGAGATCTATTGACAAAAATGGTGTAACATGGTCACATGATTTATGGGCTATGCATGTGGTGAAGCTCAACAAGGGTTATCATAGTAATATTGTGGTTCATAAAATGTTTTCATGTTTTAGAGGATGAAAGGTTGAAATTGATGTGATGGAGCTATGCTAAGACAAACCGCACAATAATAAGGCACAAGTAGAGTTGGACATCAGCGTCAATGACAATGACGATGATGTTCTAGGAATTTCTCGACGCGTAAGTAAAGGGCTTCATCATGGAAGGTAACAAGGAAGCAAGGACGCAATGTGTAATGGAGGAGATAAGAGCTTGTGGTTCCAAGGGTAGGAAGGAAAGAGAATGGTCACAACAATAAATAAAATAAAATAAAATAAATTATTTATTATAATGGAGTAAATTTATTACATGTAAATGGGCATACTGCTGTAAGACCTGGTATGGCATGCGTACTCCTGGGTAATCACTAGTAAAGTCTGGGTTAGATCTAAGTGATAGAGAGGATGTTAAGTTAATAAATACCCTGGGAAAAAATTTGACGGGGGAAGGGCTACAGTGAGCGGGGTTGTCTCACTTAGAAGTTTTGGCTGGATTTAGTCAATAATCCCCAAGTCAAGTTTAAGGGGGGAATGTTAGGTAAATTGACTCAGGATTAGAGTCAAGTTTGACCGAGTTAAACAATGATGGTTTTGGGGCACATGGTATTGTGCACCCATGGTTTTCAGCTCATGGTATTGCATGTAATGGAGCCTATAAAAGGCCTGGAGGACTTCATTGTAATACAGGCCTGGATGTGAGCGGTGAATGCTCACTTCGCTAGATTGGCTAGGGTTTTGGCCAAGGCTAATGAAATTTCATTAGGATGGGTTTTCCCCAGAGTTTGGGGTTTTTCCCAGTTAAACATTTGTGTTTATGTTAATGATTTGTTGCTGGTTATGTTTAATTATTCCTTTCAGTAATTTTTATATTCTCCAGAAAATGTTTCTTCAGACAAGAAGATTCAAGTCTATGTGGAGAGTATGTGGCAGAGGGGGCCACACAAGGAAGCCCCTTCCCCCTGCTCACCTGCAACACTACCGATGGCGCCATGACATCTTAGCGATCCTAGGTAAGGCAGAGTATTGTTGCAGAGTCGAGACAGAAGATGAAGCCTAGAGGGTTCTAGCCAGAGCTGAGGGGGGCCAAGCCACAGAAGCATAGGGAAGGCAAGTAGAGCAAGCTGAAGAGCCAAGGGAGGAGCGAGAATGGCGAACTTCATAGCGCAGGAAGGAGTAAATAAAAATGACGCTGAGTACGTCGAGGGAATGGTGGCGCATGGGACTTTAAAGCCCAGCCCATGCGAGAAATTAAGGCTTTAGGTATCCCCAGGCCATCGCACATGGGCGCGCCATGTGGTGAGCCACATGGCTGCCCCGTGTACCCCATCGAGACTATATAACACCCGCATCCAGGGAAAAGGTAGTGGGCTTGGCCCGGTTTAGACTAACTACTCGCACGATGAGCTATGACCTTTCTTGGCATCGAACACAAGACCGGTCCGTCATTATGAGGTTTAATTTACTAGTACGCCGCCTCCATGACCTTGCATCAGTGCACTTATTATTTAAACAAACTGGTGTGATTTATTCTGATTAGTGCACTCACTGAGTTTAAAATCTATATAAAATTTTATTTTCACATAAAATGGCATATTACTCTCAAATTATTATTTAGGACACATTCACATGAATTACAGTAGTTCATAATTTAGATTTTCCACTTAAAATGGCCTTGTTCTTGAAAACCTGTTTCAAATCTATATTGAAATTCAAATTATATTTATATGGTTCCCAAGATTAATTTTAAATGTTCACACAAAATATTAGTTCTAATTTTTCACAAATACAAGGAAAAAATCTCAATAATATAAAATGGAGAATTCTTCAAATTCCAGCTCATTCCATATTGTTCATTAAAGTCCTTCACAAAGTTCTCCCTTTCCATATTGAGTAAGTTTAGAATTTATTTATATTTTTTTATCTAATTGAATTTATTTATTTTAATCCACATCATTTTGAATAATAATGTATGAAAATTATTTGCAAGTAGGAAGTGTAGGACTCAACGTAACCATGGATGGTATCAAACCATATTCCCTCCAAAACATTAAATATTTCTTTCCCTTGTAGTAGTGATCAATAGAAATATCCCCCGATGGTTTTCCATGAAGAATCAAAATCATATGGTGGCTTTTATAGTCCTGATAGAAGACAAGTGAGGAACATGGATGTCTACTTACAACCACTGCTAGATTAATTTAAGGAATTATGGGAAGTGATACATATGTAGGATGTATAAATATCCATTGCAATGGATAGGAGTTTTTCATTGTATGTCATATGTGCTTACACCATACATGATTATCTGAGATTAGGAGCTTTCTATTTTAAATTATATTCTTACTCATTTGTTTAGTAGCAATATTGTTTCGTATATTCATTTAGTTTGTTGCAATTGTTCAAATCTTCATTACCACTAATGTGTTGGTCCATGTATACAATAATTTCATAGATCTTGTATCAAAAGGGTATGATGGATTTAAATGTTGTGGACCTTCTCTAAATTCTAGGCGGTATGAACAACTACGAAATATGTTGTATGACTGCTCCAGTGTATTCCTCCTAGAAGAACACCCTTATAGCAGAGCAACTTCTTCTTTTAATGCTAAACCAAAGAGAACTGAAAGGACTGCAATAATGACACTAGCTCGATGGCTTATAGCATATGAGATATTGAAGGAGAAGGAATTTGTAGAAATGTTCAATTCAAATGGGGAGCCTATGTTCGATGATTTAGACTTCTTTGACACCTATCTTGAGAAATTTCTTGTTGGCATGAAAATGAAAATTTTCATTTAAGAGCTACCATATTGGTAGCATCTTAATATTTCCCACTTACCATATCCCATGTATATAGCTAAAAATGTTTAGTCTTCTTTATGGAGCCATATATCATCAAAATAAAGTGACACATTGGTTGTTAGGGTACATCGTATTTCTTCAAAATTTGAAAGGACACGTTATCCAGACAAGAAACTACAAGAGTCATTAGCCCATCTTGGTCTTTCAAAGAAGGTCCTGTCCCATGGATGTTAATTAAATATGATATTTCTTTGGTAAAGGAAGTTATAATGAATGTGAGGGTGCCTTATTTATACGTGTCTTCAGTACAACATTTTTTCAATGTGGATGATAATTTGTCATGGTCAAAATTGCATGACTATTTAAACATTCTAATAGTATGTATGTTAAATTTTTTTTTTTTTTAATTTTATCTTTATGTAATGGGATATTTTTAAATTTTTTTTTGTATAATGTACTATTTATTTTGCAGTGTTATTATCCTGTACTCGTGCGTGGGTGTGTGAATCGTGAACTCCACAAAGAGGTATGACATGCCATATCTAAATTAGCTGCATTTTTACGTTCAATCACAACAAAGGAGATTTATATGGCTAGAATTGAAAGGTGGTGTCCAAAGATAGTTGGGATTATTTGTATTTTTCAGAAAGAAATGTTAACAAGTTTCATAGACTTGCAAGTTCATCTTCTAATTCACTTAGTAGATGAAGTTGAATTAGATGGGCTCTTTTTTTTTCATTGGATGTTCTTCTTAGACAGGTATATGAATAAATAGAATTTTTTTGTTCCACAAACGGAAAAACCAAAGGGTTCTATGGAAGACCGGTATATATTGTACTGGCCTTTCTATTATGCCAATGAGTACATAAGGCAAATTGTCGACAAACTATGTGTGAAATTTTTTGATGATGAAAGGGACGAAGAAAAAAGAGAATGGGAGTTTCTCGAAACGAATGGAAAGAGATCCATGATAAATAATGATTCCAAGCTTATCATTTGTCAAATTACTACACAATAACTATTCACACTAAAATTCATATTAATGCATATTTTTATCTTGTGCATACTCTCTCTCTCTCTATATATATATATATATGTATATGTGTGTGTGTGTGTGTGTGTGTTGGTTTGATTCCATTAGTTAATTTAGGAAATGAAGCCATCAAAAAAATAATTCTCTAGAATATGGAAGGGACAGTCGAATTGTAGAAAGAGAAGAGGAGAAAATTGGATAGTGATAGGAAATAATTCAAATGGTTGAAAAATATATAAATAAATAAACCTCATACATATTTTTTTTTTAAATAAAAAATATATTTATTAATTTCGAAACATAACTCTCAACTTAAAAAAATTATCGATGTGCTAAAAACATAGGCATGCAGTCAAACACAACCGAACCACAGATGGTGCTGACTTAACTATGACACATCACTGTTGGTGCAAACATTTAAATTTTCGTAGATATTCATAACACTTAAGCATCGGTGTGCACATATAACATTTTCACAATGGGACGAAATGTTCACGTTATCTAATGTACCAATATATAGCTATAATTTTAAATATTATTTAGGCGGCCTGTTGGGTAAATATGATAGTACGGGTGCAATCATAACATACCAAGCACACCACATTTGTCATGGTGATTAAGAGACATTTATTTGAGTTTCAAATAGACTTAGTGATACATTTTTTCTTCCTGTTTAGATTATGTAAAATAAATATTTATTTTTTACGTATTTCTAACTAAATTATTTAAAGTAGACATGTCCTTACGATTGCAAACATGATGTAGTATTAGCTAGGAGAAATGTGAAAAGAATGAATTTTATTGAATATCTCATGATAATTTAATTTGTATTATTTAAGTCATATCTATTATTAAAAAGAATTAAATTTAAACCAGTACATTTAACAAATAAATAACCAAAATAACATCAAAATGTTATATTTTTATTACTAGAAAAATGTTCACATGCCTCTCTTTAAGGGAAAACTTGGAATAGAGAAAACCCAAAGTACAAGTAGCTTGATCAAAAGCCTCATTTTAGATTTCTTTATCATCATCTTTAGAGAGAGGAATTTTTCATTTAAATTGGTAAGAGTGGCTATAAAGATTAAATTTAAATTTCTTGAAAAGATGATAACTTTAGTAATAAAATAATTTTGATAAAAGTAAAATTCGTATTAAATCTAAATTAATTGCACTAAGACGCTCTTTACAACTTAGTATGGGAGATATTTTGTCACATAATGTTACATTTATAAATAGTAAAATAATAATTAAAATTAACAAATTAAAAATAGTAATAAGAAAATAAATTAATTTGAGACATATTACAATACTTGAAATTACACATTAATCTTATATAAATTTATATAGAGATATAGCCTAACCAAAATTAAAATGAAAAAATATATGAGGAAAAAATAATAATTTACTTTTTACTGGAAGGGAAAATTGTAATTTTTTCACATGGAAAGAAATAGTATTATTGATATTATATTATGCATAATTCATTCTATGTTCCATTTGCATGCAATATTTAAAACCAATATCTATTTATAAAAAATCATTTTAGTGACAACCATATGTAAAATATTCCAATCTCCATATTAAATAACATAATTTTATAGATAATTTATATATAGAAAATTAAGGTAATTTAAATTCAAAATTTTCTTACATTTTCACTTTAGTGAGAAAGATTGAGAAAATTCTTATTCCATTAATAGTTTTTTGGTAATTCAATTTATTAGAGATATTATAAATTTTCAATGTCTAATATGGATTGGATATCTAATATTAATTTATAAAATATTAATATTAATAATAATAATTAAATCTAGACATAGACAAAAAAATATAAGGGGGTATATTTTAACATTTTAATACACAACACCTGATTTATAAATAAAATATTTCAATGTGAACTACATATACATTAATAATATACCAGCTATCTAGATCTACCAAGTGCCCAGAGGGATCAAATATCTTTTCACTCAAAAAAAATGTTTGCATCTCAAGGGTTTTGATAGCTCTGAGTTCTTGCTAGATCCAATGTCAAGATAGATCTAGGTTGTAGGTTGTAAAATACTTATTACTTATGTTTTTAAAATTTAAATTTAACAATAGATTGAATTTTATAAACCAATATAAAAAATTTAATGATTTATTATTAATAATATTTTATATTAAAAATTGAAATATGTTTACCTTTAATTATTTTATCATTGTGAGTATCGAAATATTTTACTAATTGAGATAGATTTAATATCAATGAACTAACTAAGCAATAGAAAAATATTTATCATATTTTTACAATCATTGTTTCAACCAAACTAAACTTTGTGATTTATAAAGATATCTTTGCATTTTTTTAAAGTAAGTTGTCTTACATGCAATATTGTATATGAAAGTTTGATATAACTTCACCAATACATAATGTATAATAAACTCTATTTCATAAAAAGAAAAATCATGACGATAACCATAAAACATAAACATAATCTAACATACAAATTCAAATTCACTACCGTCATCTAATTATATACACTTTCAGTAGCAAATATAAACATCATAGGTAGCACACAAATCTAATAATTAGAGGATGATCATCGTGATCACATCAAAAAAAACACAAATATTGTAATATAACATATTCACCACACACTCTCAAATTAATATAAATCGCATGTCAAATAAGTTCTATCACATACACATCTATCGGCAAGCACATGAAATTCACATTAACAACAACATATAAATTAATTATATAAACATGAACACAAAAAATGCAATATATATATATATATATATACAAAGAAGTCAAATAAATACATCATGAAGCGAACTAAGTGAAATTAAATATCCAATACAATAGACATAGAAGTTCTTATATCTTGGTTTGCACTTGAAGACAATGGATGCTCAACTACTGCTTGACGAAGTACGTCTGTGGAACTTCACTAAGGTGGAGGCCAAATAAGAGGTGGTTGGTCTATAGCAGGACATAGATGGTACGTAAGAGAAGTTGGCAGGTCTGCTCTATCTGGAGAAACATATGACACATCCCCAAGCTTTGGAATATCCACAGCATTAGGTCATAGCTGACGAGAAGTTCTACTACCAAAGAGATGTCTGAAACCCTAACAACCATTATTCGATGGGGTGGAATGAGCACTAGAAGAATCATCATCACCATTTCCATGATAATTATTATGATCATCACCATCATCATTACCCTCATCATCGTCATGACCAACCTCATCATTTGATTGATGTGTTATTTCATGATGACGTACAACCCTCATCGTTGTTAGTTCCCTACTAGGTCCTATGACATGCGGCATAGGAGAAATCAAATCCCATAGACATGTCCTATATATATTGAAGAACACCCTATCCATGTTAACATCTTAAGGCCTCATAGGGCGGACTCCTCGCTGAAACAAAAATTTGACCAATCTATTCGACTAGTCAATCTGACATTGCATAGTAGGCCTCTGCCCCCTGGTGTTCATGCCCCCCTAAGGATTTATTTAGCCTCACCCATGTCCTCATCTCATCTGACATCTGGTGTGAGAGTAGGCATGTCGACATAGAATGTTCCGATGTATATAAAATATGTAGTACGTAAAAATAATTAGAAAATTTCATTAAACAATTTAACAAAACAAGTTAAAGAACGTGCTAGAATAAATTTTATTCTAATTATTTAAAACAAGAAAAGTATACTATATTAATTGAAATAAAACAATAGTATTACCTCTATAATCTATAGGCTTATCTGTTGTCAATAATATTTTGGGAGACCCTCTTGAACAAATTAGCATGTACAAATACACCAACACAACAAAAAAAGTGTGATCCACATTGGCATGTAGCTCGAGTGCCTCGTCCGAAATCCTAGTCCAAAAATCTAGCATTTCCCACAAGGGCATCATCTTCCCCTGCATGCTCATATGGGCCTCAATGATCAACCTAAGAGGGAAAATACAAAACGTATGACTCGTATCTAGAAACTTCTCAAAAAATTAAAAAAAAAATACTCGAAAGTAAATGGGAAAGTCTCCCTCCCTTCTCTCGACAATGCATGACATCTATCTAAATTTGTGCAAAAAGTGTCTCAAAATAATGAAATACCATTTGATGGAATGTGGCACTTGAATCAAAGAATCAACATAATACAAAAGAGGTAAACTGATGGGCTTCTAATCACCACATGAATGTGAAATGGTGGTGACTAATAATGAGAGGCAACTAGCCTCCTCTATATCAAAAGAATAAATATGTACTTTTCAACCACAAACTTGAAAATTGGATGGAAGGACTACATAAGTCCCGACATATCTCAAAGTGTATGAAATATGACTCTCAGCTGCAACACCATGGAGGACATTGGGGAACTATGCAAAATCTTCCCTCTCATTGACATGCTATTGATAAAATAAATGTCCTCCTCAGTGGGCCTATACCACAACTCATGATCGACATGGGAAGCCTACTGCTAGACATTCCATTGACATATCAGATGTTCCAATAAGAAAAAGTGTGCCTTTAGGGATGTACTCTTCTCATATTACTTTAGGAGGCCTAGATTTTTCAAGGGCACTTGAGTCACTGCAGTAATAGGGCGAGGATATAAATCTCTCTCCCTCTCGCAACATCCTCGGTACATCATTGAAATATAAAATACATCAACCTCATACATAAAATATTTTTTATTTTTTTATTAAATGAAACATGGATTTGTAGCCATGGAAACATCACTTTCAATCTAAAAAAAAAGAAAAAAAAAGAAAATTTAGATGCACTCAAGACACAATGATGCACCAATGCTAATATGATTTCAACTATAATTGCACTTGTAACGGTGCACACATAAGTGTGATGGACTGTGAATTTTTCAAAAAAAATACTTTTCATAGTAGTGAGACATACTTGTGCACTAGTGCTCATGCCAAATATTTCCTGGTGTATTTGTATCTACAAAACACACCATGACAATGGAGGTGCTTTATGTTCACAGAAAGAAACATGGTACACCCTGTAAATTTACAATGCACACCACTGTAGGTGTGAGCAGAACAAATAGAGTGCATCACGCATCGATTTTTTATTTTTTTTTTGGAAAAAATAATGATGAATTCAATGTAATTTTCAATTCTAATCAACTTGAAGATTAAATAAGAAATATAAAAAGAGATTACATGGAAATATGGTTTTCATAGAGGCATTGTGCACATGTAATGGAGAAAAAAAAAATCACACCATTTAAAAATGTTGGAAAATAAAACGGTGATCAAAGTACTAAAAGTTTGTGAGGAAGAGAAGCAATGACGTGGGGATGCTTACACGTGCAATGAATGGCATAAATTCTTTAGATCTATCTCATACTATAGATGGTAAAAATGAAAATTACAACCAAAATGGTTTTTTCTATTTCACCCTCTACTACTGTGGATCTCAAAGCGCACCATCGAAAGCTATATACAAAATCTCCCTTTTTTTTCAAGTGTAAATTATCATGTTACTCTATCGAAAGCCATTGGTGCTTTAAGTGACTCCTACCACACGAGTGTTGCGGTTTTACAATATCAATGATATTTTTTTTAGAAAATAGAAACCATCTATGGATATGCTTTATATGATGACCCAAGCGGTTGTTATACATTTACCGCACCTGGCCATAATTTTCAAATAATATCAATATGTTTTACTATATGAAGGAGTTCAATCTTAGATAATATCCAAGAACTAGTATGTTAGGGTATTTAGCATGCCATCATTCTTTATTTAAAAAAAATAAAAAAACCTATGGTGTATATTAGCACAACATAGTAAATTATTTAATTCTATAGTGTGAGTTTTTTGATGGAACACAATTTGAAACCCCTAAAATCGCTAGGAGGAGATTTTTGATTAGGGTTTTCTTTTAGTTTGGTCTTGGGGTAAATAAGATAGGTCACGAGGACTAGGAAATGGTTCCTAGTTACAGGTACCATTGATTCTCCATACTAGATAAATAAAGTAGATATGCACATAAATATAAGTATTGTAGTGATTTTTAACATGAAATGTAGAGTCTATATATATATATATATATATATATATATATATATATATATATATATATATATATATATATATATATATATATTCCAAGCAATAGGAAACAAATAAGGGCACACTTTCACATGGATCAACTGGGACAATGTCACTTTACCTAAGAAATGGTGGGGTTGGGGCATCAAAAATTTGGACTTAGTTGGCTCTGCACTTGCTGGAAAAATGGGATGCCATATCATGACCTCCCACAACCTCTAGACTGAGGTGGTCACTCAAAAATATATTCGCCCTCTATCTCCTATTGAATGGATTCGCAGGCCCTCATGGAGTACCAGAAAGGTGTATGTTGTTTGGAAAGGTGTTATCAAATCACTGCCTCACATCTGGGATGGTCTTGCTTGGAATATCAATTTAGGGGCATCTTTTAGGATTAGGCTTGATCCCTGACCAGGATGCGGCGTTTCCCATATATTACCCTCTGCACTTGTGTATCATCTCAAAGGCTTGGGGATCACTACTTTTGATCAGATTGCACACCCCGAGGGTACATCTGTATTTGTGCAGGTTTGGAAATATGCCACTCTCCTCGGGCTACCCGAACAATGGCATGATCACTGGCACGATTTTATAAACTCCCTCTCTGAATCACACAGGCAGATGATGAACTCATTTGGCAACATGCCCCAAGCAGCCGATATACTCTAAATATTGGGTACTCATTCATTCACTCTGATCATCGTCCCAATGATATTTTATGGTGGTGGCACTGTTTATGGAAGTTAAAGGAACCTCCTCACTCCATCCTTTTCATGGGGTGCATCCTGTGTAACATTTCCCCTATGAGAGACAACTTACAAAAACACTCTATCATTGGCCCCACATGGTGTGTTTTATGCAAAGAAAATTCTGAATCATTTTGTCACCTTTTCCTTCAGTGCAATCTATCACTTGCATTCTTCCAAATGATATTGGACGATCTCAATATATCAACACAATGGCATGGTTATGGTATTTCCGAATCTTGGAAATTATGATGGCATCAGGAAACTTCTCTCAAATCCCACAACCTACCTTTGTTGATTTGTTGGTCCCTCTGGAATATTTGGAACCAAATAATATTTCAAGACATAAAAACCTCATTGGATATTGGCCTCCACATAGGTGATGTCTCTGTTCAACTTTCTCCCTTCGATCGCCCCTCAAGCACCTCCTCGCATCATTGCCCCAGAAGTCATCAACAAGGAAAACCAATGGGTATTTTTCGATGGCTCTGCCTAGATTCATGGTTGCGGGGGCGGTTTTGTGCTTCACATCAATGACAATAAACATTACATAATTAGAATGGGTCTAGGACTAGGCACGAATGCCACCATTATCACCTTATGTCACCTCCTACATTTTTCTATAGAACATGAATGCCACGATCTTTAGATTTTCGGGGACGCCAAGATTATCATTGGTTGGTTCAATATGTCTTCTACATGTCATGTTCAGACACTTTGTCACATATTGGAGGACCTATGGCAATTAAAAACACAATTTGAATCTATCTCATGTTGGCACATTTACAGGGAGCGTAACCATCTTTCCCACGCACTATCCAAGGAGGTCACACTCCAACCTCATGGCACATGGATGATTGATGAAAAAAATGGACATGAGCACTTTAGATATTATGATTGCCTGTACATAGATCAGCACCCGATTGCTGACATCTAGCTGATGTTATTTTGGTTATTTTGCATACAGAATTGAACATATGTATTTTGTATTATTTATATTATTGGAACTCGTTGATACTATCTTGTAAACCCTGACAGGGGTATCTACGTGGGCTATTTTTTTGATATGTGACTATGTAACATTTTGATTCATATGCCTTAAGGCATCTACAACATGTAATTGTCCATATTTAATGAAAAATTATGATTTTTCCAAGGGGGAAAAAATGTATATTCCAGGAAATAATAAATATACCAAGCTGATAATGTCCATCATAAAATAATTATGAGAATAAAAATTTGTACTAATCATTTAAATTGTGAATGTTAAGTAATAGAAAGTGAAGGAAGAAAATAGTCAACTCGTGTCCATAAGCTTTCAAATTTCTTATTGTATGTGTTGTAGAAAAAAATATTTTATTTTAAATGTACATTTAAGTTCTAGAGACACACAAAAGCATACTACATATTTCTGCAACATGAGAACAATAAAAGGAGCATGCTAACTCCTAGGAAATTTCTCTATGTAGAAGTGCCACATGAAAGTAGAATAATTTAAACCATTCATTAGTTCCGTTATTGAAGCCACAAAGAATATACATATAGTACCACATCAATGAACGCGTCTCCAAAAATAATGCAATGAAAATAAGAAGTATTGTTCCACCTTTTTTATACAAATCCATAACCTCATAGGGTTATAGTCACAGAAGGATATTGTAGTATAAAAATATAAACATTTCTCATTTTTTCAAGGTTAATTGGGCATGCATCCATGGAGGGAAATAACAATTTTCAACTCAATATTACATATATTCTATGATCATAGAATCTCACCATGGGTGGATAAGAAATAAAAGTAAAAAATAATGGAAACCTATAAATATCTAAACCCATTGGGGCTTTAAGTGACTCATACCACACCAGTGTTGCGGTTTACAATATCAATGATATTTCTTTTAGAAAATAGAAATAATCTATTAGTACACTCTATATGACAGCCCAAGGGGTTGTTATACATTTACCGCACCTGGCCATAATTTTCAAATAATATCGATATGTTTTACTCTATGAAGGAGTTTAGTCTTAGATAATATCCAAGAACTAGTATGTTAGGGTATTTAGCATGCCGTGGTTTTTTATTTTCAAAAAAAGAAAATTCTATGGTGCATAGTAGCACAACATAGTAAATTATTTAATTCTATAGTGTGAGTTTTTCGATGGAACCCAAGTTGAAACCCCTAAAATTTCTAGAAGGAGATATTCGATTAGGTTTTTCTTTTATTTTTGGTCTTGGGGTAAATAAGATAGGTCACAAGGACTAGGAAATGGTTTGTAGTTATAGGTACCATTGATTCCCCATACTAGATAAATAAAGTAGATATGCACATAAATATAAGTATTGTAGTGATTTTTAACATGAAATGTAGAGTCTATATATATATATATATATATATATATATATATTCGAGGCTATAGGAAAAAAATAAGGGAACACTTTCACATGGATCAACAGGGACAGTGTCACTTTGTCTAAGAAATGGGGGGGCTGGGGCATAAAAAATTTGGACTCAATTGCCTGTGCACTTTCTGGAAAAATGGGATGCCAGATCATGACCTCCCACAAACTGTGGACTGAGGTGGTCACTCAGAAATATATTCATCCTCTATCTCCTATTGAATGGATTTGTAGGACCTCATGGAGTACCAGAAAGGTGTCTGTTGTTTGGAAGGGTGTTATCAAATCACTGCCTCACATCTGGGATGGTCTTGCTTGGAATATCAATTCAGGGGCATCTTCTAGGATTACGGTTGACCCTTGGCGAGGATGCGTCGTTTCCCATATATTACCCTCTGCCCTTGTGGATCATCTCAAAAGCTTGGGGATCACTAATTTTGATCAAATTTCTCGCCCAGAGGGTACATCTATATTTGTGTAGGGCTGGAAATATGCCACTCTCCTCGGGCTACCCAAACAGTGGCATGATCACTGGCATGATTCTATAAACTCCCTCTCCGAATCACACATTCGTATCACACAGGCAGATGATGAACTCATTTGGAAACATGCCCCGAGCAGTCGATACACTATGAATGTTGGGTACTCATTCAGTTACTCTGATCATCGTCCTAATGATATTTTATGGTGGTGGCACTGTTTATGGAAGTTAGAGGCACCTATTAGAGGACCTATGGCAATTAAAAATGCAATTTGAATCTATCTCATGTTGTCACATTTACAAGGAGTGTAACCAGCTTTCCGACGCGTTATCCAAGGAGGCCACGCTCCAACCTCGGGGGACATGGATGATTTATGAACACAACAGACATGAACACTTTAGATATTATCATTGGCCATACATAGATCAACACTGGATTGCTGACATCTAGCTAATATTATTTTGGTTATTCAGTATACAGAACTAAACATATGTATTTTTTATTATTTAGATTATCAGAATTTGTTGATACTATCATGTAAACCCCGACAGGGGTACCTACCTGGGCTATATTTTTGATATGTGACTATGTTACATTTTGATTCATATGCCTTAAGGCATCTACAACATGTAATTTTCCATATTTAATGAAAAATTACAATTTTTCCAAGGGGGAAAAAATGTATATTCCGGGAAATAATAAATATACCAGGCTGATAGTGTCCATCAGAAAATAATTATGAGAACAAAAAGTTGCACTAATCATTTAAATTGAGAATTTTAAGTAATAGAAAGTGAAGGAAGAAAATAGTCAACTCGTGTCCATAAGTTTTCAAATTTCTTATTGTATGTGTTGTAGAAAAAAATATTTTCTTTTAAATGTACATTGAAGTTCTAGAGACACACAAAAATGTACTACAGATTTTCGCAACATGAGCACAATAAAAGGAGCATATTAATTATTGGGTATACATAAAGACACTTTTTAATAAACGTATTATATTTTTGGTAAAACATGAACTTTAAAATAAGCTATTAATTTGTTTTACATAATAACATTTTTAAATTTAAAAAAAAAAAATTATCAATTAAAATATTTAAAAGACAAAAAAAAAACATTTTTTTAATGAGCATAGTTTTTTTTGGTTATACAAACTTTGGAAATCTTCGTTACATAACAACATTTTGAAAACAAAAATTTACTATTAAAATAAAAATAAAATATTTTATTGTAAGTAAAAGTAAAAATAAAGAAAACAAAGGTTAAGTACTGTATTAATATCCTTTAAACTTAACATCTTTTAATTTATAAAACTGGAAACAAAACATTACTATAAAATTAAAATAAAATATTTTTGCTTAAAAATAAAGCAAACAAACAATAAATGGTCAAATACTATATTAATATCATTTAAATTTAATGTCTTTCAATTTATAAATTTGGAAACAAAAATTTACAATAAAATTAAAATAAAATAAAAGAAACAAAAAAATAAATTAATATCATTTAAATTTAACATCTTTTAATTTATAAAACAAAAAAATAAATTAATATCATTTAAATTTAACATCTTTTAGTTTATAAAATTTAAATTTGACGTTGTAGTTTAAATTTAACATTGTAAATTGAAGATTACATTTAAATGATGCAATTTAAACTGGCGTATGATGCAATTTACAAGAAATGAACGACCAGCGCATATAAATTGTAAACATCCTAGTTCAGTTTTTCGGACAACGTATTTAGCGAACAATTACTGAAATCGAGAATCGCAAGGATGTTTAGTTTTTCCGACGGGAATCGAGTGGCATGGGATTCTCTGAGTCAGAAGCATGGAGATCCATGCCGTTTAAGCTGTCAGAGGTCATTAAAATTAAAGCAGCAACTAATGGAAATGCGATGCGATGGTATCATTACAGGAAAATGGACAGCTGTACAGATGTAAGAAAAATGGTGCGAAAAGAATTGATAAGAGTAAAAAACTTGCATACAATAGAAAAACTTGCAGGTGACCCTTTCTAAAAATATTAAATATAGTAATAAGGAGATGGTTGGCAGGTGACTGGTTCTAAAAATAAAAATAAAAAATAGTAATAAGGGTTTAACCACAGCAAAATCGAAAAGCTGAGATGAGGTAAGGAGCCTACGGTCAGTTGTCGGTTTCAGGCGGATTTGAAAATTTGAACAAACCGGCATTAATCTCCTTGTTAAATATGGCAAGAGGAGCCTACGGTTAGTTGTCTGTTTCAGGCGGATTTGAAAATTTGAACAAACCGGCATTAATCTCCTTGTTAAAACTGGCAAGAGGAAGCACATATGTTTTTGGTTTGGAGATGTCTTTTTTGATATGGGTAGGCTACTGTGATGAGCGGGGCTGGGTATTTGCAGATATTGCTCAGGCCGCCGTGCAGCTGGACATGTCTGGAAGAGGAGCTTAGATGAGCAGACTTGCCATTGAGCAGCAGCGAGTAGGGTGGAGGAGAAGAGATGTTTGTTTTTGTTTTTGTCAAGCATGGCCATGCTTACCTGTTTTAATAATTGTTGTCCTCTGGTGTGAGTTGTTTATTTTTCTTCTTCTTCTTTTGTTGTTTTGTATTTTGATTTTATTAGCTTCTGGTTTACAAAGGGTAGGGTAAGGTAGAAAGTGAAGATAAATATGAAGAGTTAATAAGATGGAGGAATGGGATTATCAACATCCTGCAGTAAGAATTGTGCAATCAGCATTGTCATCCAACAGGTATTTGTATTTGCTGTTATATTTGTATAGAGATAGCAATATAAATTAATTATAGATAATTGTATTACATATTTATTAATGTGTATTTTAGAATATAGGGAAAATGTATACCAATCGTTTTGTTCTTTTAAACAAGAATATATATATATATATATATATATATATATATATATATATATATTTCGCAGTATCTTGGGAAACCTTCCTGGGATAACCCCAAATTTGTTTTGGTATACAAAAGGTTATTTGATCATGTTGAATTTTGTAAGCCGCAAATATTAGTATTAAGATATCTATATTTTGTTTTTTTGTTTTTGTTTCTTTAGGGTCTAAAGAGAGGCAGAGGAATGTGGCTTTCGCTGCCTGGAGAGTCCTTGAAGTAGAGGCCAATGGTGGTGTTGAGGGATCACGCTGACACTGAATAGATCGATGCAATGTTGCAGAAGTGGGAAGGCAAATGGTGGTGTTGATGGGCTCAGCTGGTACAAACCATTAATATTTGACGCATTTAATAAATAGACACTGCACTTTAATCTTACAGTGGATTGATTAAAAGTTGTGGTTCAAATTCTTTTTTCTACTAGATTAAAAGTTGTGGTTCAAATTCTTTTTTCTACTAGATTAAAAGTTGTGGTTCAAATTCTTTTTTCTATCACTCTGCAAATTATTTTACAATTTTAGTTCAAATGCTTTTCTAGATTATTTTACAATTTTAGTTCAAATGCTTTTCCCATCATTTTACAATTTTAGTTCAAATGCTTTTCCCATCATTTTATCGCTTCTTATTGCCTTCAATGTTTGTTCTCCTTTGCTGGGCGGGAATATGCAAAGAATCTAACGACCTTCAGTGTTTGTTCCAGAAGTCTCCGCTGGGCAGGAATCTGCCATTTCCAAGGAGAAAGAAAGGTTAGGGTTGTTTTTCCTTTTTTTTTTAATTGTGTTGCATATGTAATTTGTAGTTTTAATTTTTTTTTTTTTATAATATAATGTTTTCTATTATTAACATATATATTTAATGTAATGCTAACAATATAATTTTCTATTTTTAATTGTGTTTCCAGGGAGGTTGATAGAAAACGAATTACATGTGTTTACAGGGAAGGAGATGGAAAATCAAGCACATCTGTAATGTTTACAAGAAGGACATGGAAAATGAAGTAGATACAACATGTAATTTTTGTGTTTTTTTTCCTTTTTTAATTGTATTATTATTTGTAAAAACTCAAACACATATATCAATAAAGTTATTATTTGTTTTTAGAGAAGGGGTTTTCCCCTTCTCAAGTTCTCAAAGATAGCCATGGCCATGGTTATCTCTTTGAGAAATGTCTCCTATGATTATGGTTACTTGTGATTATTAATTTTTTTTTCTTAATTATGTTTTTTTATTTATGTTTTAAACAAATTTATATAGGTTAGTATGGTTACTTGTGATTATTAATTTTTTTCTTAGTTATGTTTTTTATTTATGTTTTGAACAAATTTATATAATGTTGTGGAATATAAAAATGATTTTAAAATAACACTAAATTCTTTAAATAAATTGATATTAGTTGTTAATTTAATATGTATTTCTATCTTTTTCTAATATTTTTTTAATCAATTTTTTTAATATTTAATGGTTGTAAGTTTATAATTAATGTTAACAAAGTTTTATGGTATGGAGTTGTTAAAGTTTATTATTTCTTATTTATATTTTAAATAAAATCTAATTTTCATGAATATTTGTACTAATTATATTTTCAAATTATAAAGTATGATCATGAATTTCATTGTAATCATCACCATTCAATACACATTTCAAAAATAACATGCTTTTATATTTTCTTTTAATTAATATTTCCACAATACAAATACTTACAACATCACAAATTACTATAACTATCATTTTTCCTTTTTTAACCACATTCCTTCCATATACATTTAGAAAACATATCACAAAGACCTTATAATAGAATAAAAATGAAATAAATATACAATTTTAAAATTAATTTATAACTAGTTACAAGTAGAATTTTAAATGTGTCTATCTTTTCTTTGTTCTTTCAATTTTTTTATGTCATGTATTTTTTTTTTGTTTGTATTCAATGTTTGTGTTTGTTTTTAGAATTCTATGTTTGTGTTTATTTGTTTGTATTATATGTTTGTTTGTGTGTGTGTATAATGATTTTACACATACATATCATACCACTTTAAATGAGTGGAATGTTTTATATTAACTTTTTTATATTAGAATTATTGTTTCATTTAATAATGTTTAATTTGTTTTTAAAATTATTATTTTTATTTAATGATGTTTGATTTGTTTTTACAAATATTATTAATTTAACCAGTGTTTTTAAGTTTATTAGTTAATTTATATTTTGTAATATTTAATTATTGGATATTATGAATTGGTTAAAACAATAATATAATTGTTTTTTAAATAATATTTTTAATGCATTAGAACATCTTCATTAACTATGATTTTTTTTTAGACACTCTTATTGAATAAGTGATTTTGAATTTAATTTTAATACATAAAGTACTTGATATTCTATAATATTTTATTCTTGGATTTTGTGACCCCACACACACACACACACACACACACACACACACACACACACACACACACACATATATATTAATATTAGTATCACAATTTTTCATAATTACTTTGAAAAAAAATATATTTCAACAATGGAAATAACTATAACATCTCAATATTATGATCATAATATTTTGGCAATAACAAATATTTAATATATTTGAAAACTATATTATAATATCCTCATCATAATTTGAAAGAAACATTTGTTTTAGAAATTTATTATTCAACTTCATGTTTTATGATAAAGTTCTAACTACTTTTTTTCAATTATTATTATGTGTCTTTACAATTACTTTATATAATATCACGTGCAAAAATTACACTTCACATAAATTGAATAAGCAAGTTTTTGATTAAGATGAAATTTATTGTATATTAAATTGTTGTTTACTTTAATAAAAGTAATTCTTTTTCACATATTATTAATTTATTTTTTGATATATCAACTAATATTTTTTAATATAAAATTGTTATTGGAGTCTATAATTAGTTTTAAAAAAAATTCTAAAATTATTATTTTTATGAATATTTCTATTCAACATAACATGATGAATAACTATAAATTTTTTGTAAGCATAATTTCTGAATGTAAATTTGAAAGTTACAAATTTTAGTAATTGCTTTAAATTTATCAAACTCAACAATACCAATAACTATAATAAATGAATGTGATTATAGCTTTCCTTTTCAAGAACAAATATTCAATATATTTAAAAGAATATCATTAAACCTAAGAAATCTATGTTTTGAAAGTTAATTCCTCAAATTTATATTTTATAATAAAAAATTTACAATTTTAACAAATTTATAAAACCCTTGTCATAAATTGAAGGAAATATATGTTTAAGATATTTATTAGTCAACATCATGTCTCTTTATAACCACTTTACACAAAATCACTTAGTAAATTTACACTTCAAATAAGTTGAATAATTTGAAGCAATAGCTATACTAAATGAATGTGATTATAGGTTTTTTTGCAAAAAATTATTTTCAACATATTTAAAACAATATCACAAAACCCAAGAAATCTATGATTTGAAAGTTAATTAGTCAAATTTATATTTTATGATCAATATTTTATATTTATATTTTAGATTTCAAAAATAGGAAATCGAATCTTTATATTTTATTTTACACTTATGTTAAATTTAGTGGAATTATTTTTTGGAAGCATATGTTCATATTTGAAGTATATAAATATAGTTGGTTGTTTATATTTTAATTTATATTTATGATTTTTAACTAGTATTATCAAACAATATATATTTTTAAAAATATACATAGATATGACACAATATCATGTCTAGAATTTACACTTCAAATAAGTTGAATAAGAAAGTTTTTGTTTAACATGAATAATTTATCGTATAGTAACTTCTTTATGTTAAAATTGATGTTTATTTTAGTAAGATTTAATAGTTTAGCAACTATTATTAATTTAATTTTCAGTTTAGTAAAAGTTAATCCTTTTGCAAATATTATTAATTTGATAACTCCTTTTAATTTTTTTTTAATGTATTAGTAAATTAACATTTTTTAATTTGATGCTTTATTTCAAAAAACTAATTTAAATTATTATTTTTATGAATATTTTTAGGTAACATAACATGACGAATAGCTATGAAATTTTTGTAAGAATTATTATTGAATGTAACTCTGAAAGTTACAAATTTTAATAATTGCATTAAATTTATAAATTCAACAATACAAATAACTATACATAATACCATTTGAAAAATTAATATGTTTTTGTTGTGATATTATCAAATCAAGTATATTTAAAAAATACTAAGTTGAAAGTTTATCTTTTATTTTACATTCAATTATTGTAACACACATCCACATTCCATATAAAAAAAAATTACATTCATAGTTTTTAACTTCATTATAATCAGATTATAAATAATATAAAATCATTTCACAAAAATTACAACATTCTCTAAAATTTTATAATAGCTCGTTCCACCAACTTATAAAGCTTTACATAACTTATCTATTTGCTCTAAATACAATCAAAGAGTCAACTAAACCATTTACGAAGGGTTGTGTTTGTTTGACAAACATTTACTTCTGGGTATAGTTTGATATATGTTCCCTCGTAATTACTGCTATCCTGTACCTGGCATTAACAATTATTTATTGATTATATCAACCAAGATCTGTATGATCTCCTTATCGCTATATCTAGATTTCGTCAATAATTGGTTTATTGTTGGAGGCTCTGCTCCCGATGCGGGCATTTAATGTGTGGTAGACAATTGGTTTGTTCCTTTACCGTCGATCTTCTAGCATTGGGATACCACGACTATTTTGGATTAGGGTTTCAAACCTATGTTATTGACCTCATTTTTGTAACCATTTTCGTGATTTGGTGATTGTACTCTGCACTCTGTCGGAGAGCCCTTGCGATCTCTGCAACCTTTTTCCAGCAAGATTATTACTCAGCGTCATCGGGCCTTTCGACTTTGACTCTTCCATCTGTAAGTAAACCTCCATTGTATTTTGCTGTGGGGCTTCCATTATTATTTACATTGAGGAAAGGTAACAGGAAAGCTCACAAAATTGATTTGATTCTAGATTCTTTCTAAATGTAATTTCTCCATTATTCGTTCTTTGCTTCTAAATTTTGGTCTTCATTTACAAGGTTTCCATAGTGCAATGAAACTATTCTCTGGTTGGACTTCTCTCGGAATTCAAGCAACCGATGGAACCCTCAGAAAAATCCTCACCAAAAACACTTTGTATTTTCAAGATTTTTAGTTTGAATCTTCTGGGTTATTCTAATCATCATTCTTGTTGTTTTTCTTTTGTAGCTTGAACCTTCTGCCTTCAGAAATAGTTTACACAGGTAATTTTTCCATTTGTATTGGAACATTTCTTTCTGGTTCATCTCTTGGGCATATCCAACATGAGTATTAACCATTTTTTCGTGTTTTCGTGGAGGTACAAATAAGCACTCCCATCTGATTTAGGGTCATCTATCTTTGAGATCCCTTGTTGGGAACATGTGAATTTCATTTATACCTCTTTCTCTCTTTCTAAAATCACACAATGTGCCTAAGAAATCATACATTTCAAAATCGTATGTTTAGGGCTCTAAACCTCATATCCCTAATATTTTTAGACCTTATAAATATAAGAATAAATAACCAAGTGGCTTTAGGGGAATGATCAGTCTTTGTTCTAGTGGAGGATGTAGAAGTTCTAGCATTTCTGTAGACATACAAAAAGGGGAGAATTCATAACATAATAACACCACAAGTTAGTATAGTGTGTTGATTGAGTGCGATAACCCTTTTGTCCTTCCTGGAGGCTATGGTGAGCCCTTTGAATACCCTTCGACAGATTACCGGGCTCACTAAAGAGCCCCAAGTAGGGCTTTCTAAGTTCTGTCTCTGTCAATATTTTTCATATCATCTATTGATATCTTTGTTATTCTTGTCACTATATTATAGAATAAAAAACTATCCTCAAACTTATCAATATGACCACCTGGTTTCCCTCATAATGTAAGATGGTCTCTTCTTAGTTTATGCCTAAATAGTATCGATTTTTCCTTCGTGAAGGCACTCTCCTTGGATATGGTATACACACGTAACTCTTACTTCTATTAAATGTAACCTTGTATAAGATTTATTATTTTTTTCTGGGATTCATAGGTTTTGTTGACTAGTGCTCCAGTTTTAGTAATTAAATGGGAACTATTTTATTGTCTGTTGTGGGTGTTAATACATGGCTCGTGCATGCTAAATACGTTAGTTGGGTTATCATTAAGGAACATAATTACTATAAAATTTAGAGTACAAAGGTATGCTCACAATGCTCTATCCTAAGGCTTATTGGGTATGTGAAACACAATAGTTTGTACTATCATTATTTGAGGATGTTGCTGGTTGTGAAGAGGAGTTCCTACAAAGGTATGGTAATATGAGCAGAAGAGCACATGAATAGTAATATGTCTAAGGTGGTGGGATGGAAACATCTGACCCTCAATATAGAAGAGATTATTTGATCTAGCATCACTAAAAACAATGATTTTTGTTTTTTTCCATGTACAGGTCCTCCTAGCATCTTTCACCCTCACATCTTTGCACGTCAAGGAAGAACTCCGGTGTGGATTCAGAAGAAGGTACAACTGTTGGGATATCGGCTAAATAAAAAAATGGTGAAAGCGTAGACAAGAAAAGGAAATGCTAGAAAAAGATAAGGAAAGGACAAAGGAAAAGAAAATGTGGGACTCAGTAAACGAGGAAGAAAACCTGGTAAGGAAATAAACCTATTGCATGCCTATGCAGTGGGGACACCCAGACAAGTAAAAGGCTTGATTGCAGGATGGAAGCATGACCTCAAAACCAAAGTTGAGGAAGATAATCCAAATGAGGAAACGGATCCAATGGTGAATTATCTCGCAAACACAAGAGGAAGACTATCCTTGCTTAAGAAGTCTATCCATATTTATTGGAAAATGAAGTATTTAATGGTAAAGGCCATTGTAGTAGTTCAAGGGGTAGGAGGAGACCGAAAGGTAACTTCCATATTGGCTGAAACGAGTTGAGATATTTAGAAAATTCACCTTCTGCTACATCACTGTAATTTTCATTTAGGTCGAGTGGAACGTCAACTCCAAAGTATGCATCAAGTTGATATGCCTCGGTCAAGTGTCAAGGATCCAACACCTATTGAATCCTCAGATAAGTAAGTCCAGTGGTCTATTATTTTTTGTTTAAATATGAAAGGGGTGGATAACATTTAATTTTTTAATCTGTCAAAAGATATAGTGTTTAAATATGAAAGGGGCGGATAGCTTTTATCTTTTTAATATGTCAAAAGATATAGTAGATAATACACCTTATAAGGTATCTAGAGACACGATTAAACTGTTTGAATTTTGATTGGCGTTTAACTCTTTTAAGTGGCCAACAAACTTGGTATACTTCGTTCATTTTGAGGCTATGAGGCATATACTTTGTTAATGTAACCTTATGCTTTGTTTATATGAATGAATATAGAGGTACTACCAAATTTTAAAAAAATATTGTGAAAATCTAATGAAAATTTGTCTTAAAAAAAAAACCATAATCATGAATTTTTTGTAAGTGTTTTATTAACACATATTAGCATCCAATGTATATTTCAAAAATATAAATATGACATGATCAAATAATTTTAAAAGTAAATCAAAAATAACTAAAATTATACAAATGTCCATAAAATTATCACAAATAATCCTTTGAAAGAACCGTTACTCATAATTTCCCTTAATTAATATATATTTTAACTAGAAAAATTATAATAACCTAATCATCAAATTTTGGTAATTATTAGATAATGTATATTTTTAAAATATAAATAAATATGATATAATGATAATATTTTAAAGGTATATCACAAATAATTATCACTATACATATGATCATGACAATGTCATTATCATGTATATGTTTAAAAATTATAAGTTTTCAACACGTTTTTAATTAATATTATTTCAACAAGGAAAATAATAATAATATTATTGATGGTTTGTTACAAATTAAGATTTTATAATGAGAGAATTTAGATTGTAAATTATATTACCATTTTATAAACACACAAAGAATATATTAATAACAATGTATTTTGTGATTATTATTGTTTATCAGAATACATTATTATTCTCATTATTTTTTGGATTTGATGTAGCACCCATATATGCCATTCTTATAATGTATGAAATGAATGCACATATATTCAAACCTACATGCAAAGTGCACATTTGGGAGTAGAGGTGGATGAGATTACTAATGTGTATAATGATTAAACAACATTTAAGAAAAATTAGTGGAATGATCCTATGACATTTAGAGAAATTTATGTTGGATAATAAGGTTCCCATCATCACCTATGTAGAGTGTATTGGGAAGCTCTATCAAAATGTAGGCATGAATGATATTCCCTCTTAAGTAGGGGGATTATAGTTCTCAATATCTAGTAGAGGAGATACATAGCCTTTTAAAGGAAAAAAATGTATATTTCCATCACAGATATAGGTTTAAATTCATATGAAAAATTGTTCTTCTCCTCCCACTTGGCTACCTTTAATTTGAATTTCCCAACTCTAGAAGAAATTTATGAGGAATAAGCATCCTCTCATAAGAAGGTACATTAATTGGCTTTTATGAAATAATAGTTGTGTACTATTGGTGATGTTTTCTTAAAAGAATTTACATTTAGACCTCCATTTTTTTTTTTTTTTATATGGGTATATATCAAATCAAAATTTAAGTAATTGGTAGGATGGTATACATAATTGTGTCTCGATATAATCTACTTTGTAAGCCTATGACAGGTAAAAACAATCTCTTTTTCCTAATAAATATATGAGTTATTGTTAAAATAGAATTTGGAGTGTTCAAGAAAATATACAATTTTTTTATAAAAGAAAATATTATAAATATAGGGAAATAACATGGAAAAATCATAATGACTAACTTTTAGATTAGTTATATAAGCTTTATAATGGGAAAAATCTAAATGGCTACATTTTGTCTTTCCATATAGTTATATAAGCTTTATAATGGGAAAAATCTAAATTTCTACATTTTGTCTTTCTTTAATTGGAGTATGGAGAAAACGTTTTATCAACATTTTGATTTTCCATTTCTGATCATTTCCAAAAATAACAGAGAATTCTTGTCATAAGGAAATCTTAAATTAATTATAGATATTTTTTATAATTTTTTTTCCCAAAGAAAATAATGTAATTTTCATTGATTGATAAAATGATTCAAAATTATATTAAGAAGATACATATCAGGTGGGCTATACTTAGTTTGCACTGAATTCTTATGGTTGCGGTATCTCAAAGGTACTCTCCCTAGGCAGGGTCTATGCATGTCAAATATTTATGGTATTCTCTATAACCTTATAAAAATATAATGAAAATGTTTCTTACATACAAAAATAAAAACTATAATCATGGATTTTTTTAATCCTTATTCTTTGTAAATCATTTTTTAACAAATATTATTAGCCAATATATATCTCAAAAATATAAATATGAAATTATTATAACATTTTCAAAATGTATCACAAATAAATTAAATTATACTAATGACCATGACAATATCACAAATAATCTTCTGAAAGAACTAACATTCAACATACATTTAAAAACTGCAAGTTTTGATAAATTCCATCAATTAATATATATTCCAACAAACAAATAATGGTGACTTGACAAGTATCTACAATCATAATATTTTTTAAAACACTCATTCATTTTACATTGTTTTAAACAAATATTATTAGCTATATATATTTCAAAAATATAAATAAATATAACACAATCATAACATTTTAAAAAATATATCACAGATATATATAACTATGCCTATGACCATGACAATATCACAAATAGTTATGAACATGAACTTTTTTTTAAGAATCATCATTAAATAGACATTTGGAAACCATAAGTTTTCCTTCTTTTTTTTTAATTAATATTATTTAAATAAGAAAAATAATAATAACATCACAAGTGGATAAAATTTGAATTTTTTATAGGTGCAATAATTCAATGTACAATTAAAAAATATATGATAAATATCTTATGATAAATTACAATCAAAATGAATATACAATTCGTGATCCATGAGAAATTAATTTTTTATGATGATATAATTGATAAATACATGTAATTCTTTTAAATGTATCATTTATATTATTATTTTGTACAAACACAAATGATATATTATAAAAATTAATAATTTTTTTCTAGGGAGGGGGTTATGGTACTAAGTGTTCAAGATAACCATGGGCATAGTATCTTCTCAGAATGCCATTCATGAATTATGTTATTTACAAGGATTTTTTATTATTATTATTTTGTGGAATAGAGAGACTTCCCATACATGCCCAATCCTAAGATGTATGAAATGGATGAAAATAGTTTCAAATTGGCATTCTGAGTGTACAATTTGGAGAAGAGGTGGAGCATATTCTTGATGTGTGGAATAATTACACAACAATTAAAAATAGTTAAGCAATTTTTATTTGGAATATATGGTTCTACTCATCCCTAACATGAAGTGCAGTGGGAAAATATATCAAAATGAATATATCAAAATGTTGGCATGGAGTGATATTAACTCTCATGCATGGGAGGTTTACACCTATGAGTATGGAATACATGGAATATCTCATTTTTCATTCATGGGTATTAATAGGAGTTCAAGGTACCCGTCTATAAATAATTTTTCATTTAATTATGGTAGTAAAAGGGTGTTGTCTAGGTGTCATCATCATTTTAGAAGTAGGCTTCTAGCCCAGTTCCGTACCTAGGTTTATTTTAGTGGAGTTGGTCTGCATATTCGATGGAACATAAAAGGAAGCTTCGTGGAAGAAAAAAAAATCTTCCAGTAAAAAATTGTAGGAGAGGGTGGTGTAATCACATCAATTTCAAGTTCATTAGCTACTAACACTAATTAGCATGATGTGATGGTATATGAAATAGTTGGAACACTTAGCGACAATTTAACAGGACATGTTGGAGTTGTATCGATAGTCCATGTCCCTCAATCTATTGTATGACCAGTTATCATTGGAACTAATGACCACCATTCAGATGATCTGTCACCACAAAACCATGAAATAAATGATGTAGCTTGAGATCAAAAATATTAAAATACATTTACTGAAGCTGCAGGAAAATTAAAAATTTTCCTTCCACCTTAGCAATAGGTTCAAAGTCATTAGAAAAATGGATATGCTCCTCCCTTTTGGCTCGCTTTAATATGAATGTCCCAACTCTAGAAGAAATTTTAGATTTGTAAGAATATTCCTCTATTGGGATGGTAGAATAGATGTCCTTCATGAAATTAAAGTGATGTGCGATTTGAATGGTTTTCTTGAAATATTTTACATTTAGAAATTCGTGTAAATTTGGTTTTTTTTTTATATTTTTATGGGTACATATCCATGCAAAAAAATAAGTCATTAATAGGAGGGTCTATAAAATTATGGGTCTATAGAATCTACTTTGAAAGCCTATTATAACCAAACACAAACTCCTTTTACTAATCAATATACTAGTTATAGTTAAAAGCGAGTTTGGAATGTTCTATAAAATATATTTTTTTCTATGAAAGAAATCATATAAATCTAAGAAAATAACATGGATATCTAGTAGGGATTAGATTTTAGAGCAGTTATATAAATAAGATTTTATAATGGGCACACTCTAATTGTCCTACATTTTTGCTTTTCTTTATGGAACATAGTGATAAATTTTGTAGAAATATTTTGATTTTTCATTGTTTAAAATGCATTTTTTGTGCATAATTGGATTCAAAACCTTGAAAAAAAAACCTTTGGGAAACCAAAATTGTACCTAGTCCATAGATCGAACTTGTGATTTCAATATACTCCTTGTATATTCCATGCAATATTGGCTAGGAAACATAACTATAAAATGGTTAAGAAAATAAGCACTAGATTATGATTTTATAATGTGTTATTGCATGGAATTTAGAATAAATTTTTATTTTCTATATATATATTTTAATCGAAGACTTTAAATTGGGGTATTCAATACACTTTTTCTTGTCAAAGAAAATTCCATAACCAATAATACAATAGAGAATTCCTATTGTAATGAAATCTTAAATGAATTATAGAATTTTTTTATAATTTTCATTTTTTTTTCTCCTAAGGAAAAAAACTTAATTTTAATTCATTCATAAATTGACCTAAAATTATCTTCTAAAGATACACAGAAGGTGTATTTATGTTTTTTATGTTAATATGTTCTATAATATTTTAGAGCTTCTTTTACATATACCCATTTTGTGCTTCAAAAAATAGATATTGTTGAACAACAATTCATAACATGATATTGAAAAAAGGTATTATATTCTATCGGGTGCACATAAATCGCCTACATATAATATTGTGTGAAATATGGTTCGAATACAGAGTGTTCCAAAAAACATATGTGTGTTAGACCAACATTTGCAGGGGTCCCTAAAACGCATATGAAAATACTCATAGTTGTTTCCCTCATGTTGTTCCATCACTTGGCACAAGTAATTTTTCAAATTTATACCTTCTTTTGATTGGTGAGTGGAATTTTAGTTGTGTTCCCTATATCTGTGAGAAAAATATATGTAATAGAAGTGATCTTTATTCCTTAAAGTTTCATTAGTATGAGGAGAAAGAAGAAGCTTTATGCACACTTATGTTTTCTCAAGCTAGTTAATTATAAATATAGAGTGCACATAAAATTCTAATTGCATACATCTTTTATCAATGGTATGTAGTAATGAACAACTAGAAGAAATAAATTCCCCTTTATTTCTTGTCCCTAGTCCAAATGAAATTTTTACATGGAAGAAATCATATTCTAATAGGAATAGGAATAGGTGGAATAGGTGGGTTCCCATCAATATCCACCTAGATAATTCCTACCCCTTAGGAATAATTGGCCCCCATTGTGTGCACAACCTCCATAAAGTGAGGAAATTTCTATTGAATGTGGTCCCTAGTGAACGACTTGGCTTGGTGAAGGAGTTGGCCTGCTTTAACAACTCGAAATAGTTGGATCTTATACTAGTTGGTGTTCTTGATCTATGTCTCCATGATTTGATCATTTGTGTCTTGTTCCATTTAGTTTTGGTTTCACTTTGTTTCTGTGAGTTTTTATGCCATGTTGAATGTTTCAAGTAATGGTGGAAAGTAGGGTCAAAGGAGGTCCACATTGAACACTTGGTGCAGACCAAGGAATGGTGGAATATTGTGCTCAAAGTAATTGTACCCTAAAACCTTGGTGATGGTGTATATCCCATATTAGAGCAGGTGAAGATTTTGGTGGGGTCCAGCGAGGTGCTCCTTCTGAAAATTTAGGGACACTTTTTCGCCAACCTAGAATTTGTGTGGCACCCGATGTTGATCATGTCACCTGTTTTACTTAACATTGGCTATGTTCAATATGTCATGGACCTATTGGCGGATTTTCTGCATGCACTCAATGAAGTTGTTCTCCTTATCATCTTTAGATTGCAGATGAGATGAATCTGCCCGAGTAGCCGCAAATGGCATGGCTATGTCAATAGGACATAGTGGCTGGAATCCCAAGCCCACCTGAAAGGGGATAAGGTCAAGTAGGGGAGGATTTCATCCGATGTGTGTGGATGCTTTGAGTTGTACATGCACAAAATTTGTACAACCATCTTGTTGATGACCTTTTTTTGGAAATCAATTAGGGGATCGGAAGTTGTGGACTTAGTGATCTTGGTGTCCAACATTGACCAGATACTAGACCAAAATGTACTGAGAAACTTGTTGTCCCAATTGGAGATAGTGGACTGTGGGATCCGAAAGTGTACCCACACTTGTTGAAAGAAGAGTTTAGCAGTGGCATGTACTGTGATATTATTATTGCAGGCCTTCATAATGGCCATATTCAAGAATGAGTCGATGACCAAAAACACACAGTCATCTCCATGCTTAGTAGAAGGAAGTCCCCACATGTAATCAATGGATACTGAATTCTAGGGTCGACTAGGGGTAGGTATTAGAGTATAGAGGCCTTGATTCTTGATGATTAGTTTCTAAATGAGGTGGGAAGTGCAGGATCTGATGTATTTTGGGTTCTTCTGAGTTCCTCCTTCTGGATCCTAGTGGTGGCAATGATGGCATTGAGATCTACATCGATAATATACTTCCATTTATCATTCCTCTTGCCAGATTTTGACTCAGGGTTGAAAGATGCATCTAATTCAGTAGCCTTCAACTCGGCCACCAGTGACTGCTTGGATCGACATTCACATTTGTTGTGAGTGGCGATGTTATGTAACTCACGCCACTTTCTCGTGTCCTTATTTGGATTTGTGGTGTTTTTATTTGATTGCATCTTTAGCCAATTGTCTTGGGTCACTCCTACTTGGAATTTTCCTTTTTCTATGGTTTGGGGTCTCCTTTCTGTTGCTTCTAATTTTTAGATCCAAAGTCTCGCTCCTTCTGTTTGAATTTCTACTCGATCTTGGCAGCATAGTGGTATGTTGAACCAAGTGAGGATATGTCCAAGAACTCCATTTCCTCCTGAATTTATATTTGATATGTCCAAGAACACCAAATTTTTCTCTGAATATTTGATACCCAACCTTTTCTGCAGAGTATGGAACAAATTTGTCAGCTAGTGCACATCTTGATCCCTTTGTTACCGCAACGTAGTACATTGTATGTACTTGTCCTCATATCTCCCCATGAGATAATATTTTTCCTTGATGGAATCCTGGAAATAATTCTAAGTGGGTGGGGTTGAGATAATAGAGGGTTTTGTATGATCATTTTTATCACAGTAGGTTTCCTACCAGTCCTTGACATGTGGGGCGGCTTTGAGGAGTGGAAAAATATTATTTTCCCACTTAGAAAATTCATGAACCTAGAAATATACTTCTAATATATTAAACCATCTATCTAGGAAATCTGCATATATTTGACCATAAAATATGTGAATATAAAAGTTTATTTGTACGTTAAAAGGGGTCACGCATCTAGAGTTCATGTTGGATGAAGATGTGTCACTTGTGGGCAGCCGTTGAAGGATTTGTGCAAAGATATACATCATCACATTCCTTTATTTCTTGAGGAACTCCTCGAGCAATATTTTGAGAGGATATCCTACTCCCTCGACTTTATTTTCTTCCTCCATGGGAGGTCATCGGGGTTTCCAAGGCCGATCTTGAAAAGGTTCAACCGGATCAAGCCCTAACTCCTTATACCCTAACCTCTTTGGGGACATGCAAAGGAAGACCGAGAAAGAGAAGACCGCTATGATACCACTCATATAGAGTTATGTAGGAAGACAATAAAATGCATAAATAAACATAAATTTATAGATGAAACATATATACCACTTAATTTCATTAATATAAATACTGAAAAATGGTTATAGACAGAAGGGAAAATAAACTAGGTTGGACGATGTTAGCTTATCTCTCACAAGAGATGTGCTAGCTACATTATAATGATTCTCAAGGGAATTTTTATTATTTAACAACATAGTCAAACTCTAAACAACCAAAACCTTAACCCAGGAGATGAAAACCAAGATTTTGTGGGCCCCATTGGGGTTAGTTGGGTAGCCAACTTCCTGAGGTCGTAACTTGGTCATGTTATCTTTTCTTGGCATGTATGATATATCATAGGAAAAATCTCTTTGAGCACTCCAAAATTTACCGCAAACCCCTCGATATGGCTATGGGTTTGTTGCAGACCTAATAAAAAATTCATTTAGTGGGTCAAAACTACTCTGGAAGTTCTGAACCTAAAGAAATTCTAAAAATAGTAAATTATACTATAAAAAAAGAAACTAATGAAACTAACTGGAGGTGTAGATGGAATAGGTGGGTGGCCACCAATATCCACCTGGATCATTGTTTCTATAAAACTAAAGGAATAAAGCATAAGAATACGTGTCTTATTCTCCAAATGTGATACTAACATTACCCATATATATATATATATATATATATATATATATATCAAGGAACCAAAACATTACTTTAGTTTTTTGTACATGTAATTCATCTTCTTTGCCAAAGAATCAATGTAGGATAACACAACTTATCATTTCCCATATACAAATGTATATTCTTTCCAATGAAATATAATACAAATATTGCATTCATAGACATGATCTTATTCCGAAAGAAACTAACATCATAATCATGATAACATAAAATTAATCACACAGTGTTTTCTTCTAAAGAAATATAACTGAATAGTTCTTTTATCCATGGATTTATTAAATAACTAATCTTTACCAACACCATGGTAATATACCCATGGATTTATGAAATAATTAATCTTTACCAACACCATGGTATTCTACCCATGGATTTATGAAATAAATAATCTTTCTAAGAGGTTATTCTTTTCATGTAAGAACAACATATATAAAACAACATAATATTTTCCAAAGAAAAGTTTATGAGAAAATAACATGGGTTCTTCATGACTTCTTTTTCCGAGAAAAACTCATTACTTATCTCCCAACCCATGAAATACCTTCAAGAATTACCCTCTTTAATATATATTCATTTTCAAGAAATAACTTGGATTTCCTTATCATTTCATACACCTGTACTAATTCCCTTTTTCTTAAAAGAGAAAGAATCTTATCTTTTCTTACATAAGATGCATATATATATAAAGACAAGTAAGAGTTATATATCTTACCTGAGTAGAGTTACATAATAGCAATCTTTGCAAGTACTCACATGGTTTCTTTTCTAAAAAACTAGCAGATTTTTCTTTTACCATGGTATATCTATAAGAAAAATATATTTCTAAAGATTAAAATAAGAGCAATATTTTCAAGAACTTTTTTGAATTATTTTCCCGAAAAAACTAAAATAGTAAGTTTGTATCTTGCCATGGTATCTCTCTAAGAACAAAAGTATTTTAGTATGCAATCTTTTGTTTTCTTTCAAAAAAACATAGGTAAAAGATTAATATGCAAAATATTTATATAAACTATTTTTTTTATAAAGAATATAGTAAGTCCTCTATATACATAATATATATGTAAACTCTCTTTTTGGGAAAATAATGTAGTAATTTATCTTTTGAAAAAAAGTGCAAATAAAAACATATTTTCCTCACTGAATACGATTATGTATATATATTGTATATATTTTCTATGAAATATTTCACAAGATACCTAAATAAACTTACATACATTTTTCCTTCGAGAAGATGAAAAATTTACTTATCTTTTCCATGGAAAAATCCTTACCTCCATCAAGCACCTTCAAAGTGGAGCTAAATTTCGAGCCCTGTAGACAACGCATTCACCACACATGCAATACCTTTGTCTTGAAAAATAATTTTAATATCATAATCATGGCTTGTTCCATAGCACCAGCCACAAAATGAAATGAGACAGACAATTATTCAATGGAGTTAAAACATAATGGAACCATGGTACTCATCCTTGCACATCATAGCTAATCTCTGCGACAATATATAAACCGTTGTATGTCATAACTAATCTTTACAACAATATACAATCCATCCTATGTCACCAAAAACTTCAATTGTGTTCTTGACTCTCATCCTTCACATGGACGGAACATTATGTAATTCTCCATGGCTACAACATTCCATAATTCTCATTATGAGCATCTGCCCTTGGATGAGGACGAGGGTTTGATGCCTATGGAGCTCCCCTTGAATGCTCAAAACCTCTACATATTAAAAGAAACTAACAAGGATGGAATGTAATCCTCAAATTAGTTACCAAGATCCCAATTTCATAAAACCTTAACGACTTCATGAAAAAAAAACTAATTCATTAAATTAATAATGTGGATGGCATAGGGCAGAGGTTAACCAAGGTGACGAGCTCAACCAAGGTGACCGCGATTACGTGTGCAGAGGATAGCGACTACGTGGTGGCAACATGGAACTGTCGAGAGGTAATATTTGATGGGACTTTTGGCACCCACCCTCATAAATGTATAGTACATATCGGAGGCTCCAGCTGGATCGGTCAGCCAGGATGTCAGTCAAGTTTTGGAAAAAGCGCCAGAATTGTGGGGTTAAGGTAGGTAAGGGTTTTCGATGATTCATTGTTTTTTTTTTGGTATGAATTTGTCTTTCGAAGTCAACAGTGCTTGTAGAGGTTCTGGCCGGAAGATTTTTAGGATGATTGCTTAGGTTTAGTAGTTGTATGTATCTCTGCTCTTTCCCCTTCAGATTTGGACTTTGTTCTACACTCATCTGTGGATATTTGTCATGGTTTTCTTAGAGGATTTGTGGGAATGATGATATGGTCGGTTCTGGTTTGAATTCATGCAGTAGATTTAGGAAGTTGGCTACATCATCTTTTTTCATCAACAAGATTTTTCTCTGTCTTCCTTCTTTATGCCTGCAAGTCTATTTACATCTCTGTTCCTTCCCTTTGACCCTGGTATTTATCGAATTATGGTTTTTTCTTTATCCTCTTCGGTGGGCTTGTTGCATATCAATAATGGGCTTGTTAGTAGGCGTTATGCTTTAGAATGGTTTTTGGGAATTAAGTGTATTGCTCCCTCTATTAATTTTTTCCTTTTATAGTATCATACATGGGAAATTGCTTTGCACCTGGCTTACTTTCGGGGCTTGTTGGGAACCTACATGCAAACTCTTATGGGTTTCCTTGGTTCATTTTTACCTTAATATTTCTGTAATCGGGACTTTGAATTTTCCTTTTTCCCTTCAGGATTTCTATACTTTAGTTTGGGTGTTGGGATTTACATGTAATGCTCCCTCTGTTAATTTTTTCCTTTTACAATATCGGAATCGGGTAATTACTTTGCGCCATGCTTAATTTCGGGGCTTGTTGGGAACCTGCATGAAAATTCTTATGGACTGCCTTGGTTCATTTTACCTTAATATTTCTATAATGATGACTTTGAATTGTCCTTTTTCCCTTCAGGTTTGTTGTTCTAGTTATGATTTCTGGGTCTTTGGTAGGGTTTCTAGACAACGGGTTGCTTTTCAACCCTTTTTTTACCTGTTCAGATGTTTTCATGTTCGCTCTGGTTGTTTACCTCTTATATTATTCTCGGTGACTGACCTGGGAGATGGATCCGTTCTTCATGCTCTGCCTTACATGTTCTCTATGAAGCTGACTAGTGTTGTTGCTTGGCTGAAAGTTTTAACAGATTTGTCAAGTCTCTCTAAAATGGTTAAAAGAGGAAGGAAGCCTGTTGGGGGAAAAGGAAAGAAGCCCTCTCCTGAAACAAACCAGAAAAGAGGAAGGCAGTCGATTCAACAACATCTTGAACCACTGGTTCAAACTTTTATGGCAGACGTTCCTAATTCAGTTCGTTCCCATATTTATTAATGGGAAACTGACGTTCTTGATAACATAGATTTGGAAGATGATATGGCTCTAGAGGATATGCGGACTGTTATTACAGACCTTGGGCACACTCGGGGTCGAAATTCTCTTTTTCAACAATCTGTTTGAACCTATTGGTTAATTAAATGTTTGTTAGCCAAGGCAATTATGTCTATAGCCGAAACAAGGTTGGAATCAACCTTGGCTGATATCAATAGGAATATTCAGGAAATTAATTTATGTCAAATGTATCAATATGAAAGGCTTGGAAGATTGGAGAAGGAAATTAAGGCTATGCAACAAGTTTCAGTTGAATTACCAAGAGTTATAGCCAAAGCTCCAACACCTATTGAATCTGAGGAGGATTAAGACTTTCTTGATCTTATGTTTCTCTTTTGTTTTAAATGGTTAATCCTTTTAATCATTTTTGTATATGATGTTGTCTATAGACTTTGATATCCAGTATCGACAGATATGGTATAGACTATTAAGACTTTTTATGTTTTTGCTAACTTATTTTGAACTTCGATGGCCAAAATACCTGGTTTCCTGCGGGCAGCTTGAGGTCTTGTTTTGTATCTTTTGCCCGACTTTATTAATAGAAAATCGAAGGCACCACCTCAGCTTACAAAAAAAATAAATTATTTTCTAATTAATCCCATGTGTACCTACGTGGTTTTAGGGATGTTACAACTAGTCTATATTTACTATTTGTTGTTATCTTTTTGGTCTACTGGGATTTCTATTACAGAATGTAACATTTTTGTTTTTTCATGAAAGAAATATTCAACAGTGTTTTTAACTACATTCAAACTATATTTTCACCTGTTTGGTGATTAAATTATCATGAGTTCTATATTTAATAATACATAGAAGAATTTAGTGATTAAAAATCGAAGTAGACCTTTTATAGTGGATTATGAATTAATTATAATGTTGGCTCGGTTGGGCTTGACCCAGGGTCAACTTCAACTTCACACCAACAAAACCCTCAATGGCCAACCCTTTTGTCAACGAAATTCAAGTAGATATCAATCTCATATGAGTTTACTATGGGTGGTTATAGAAACAATATTTGGTAGTCTTGAGGGACTGTGCAATGTGGCATTACTGTAATTTTCTGTGTTTCTCTTCTAACATAAATCTAATTACTGCATTGTATAATATTATAAGATCCTTCGCCATACATAACACTTCATAAAAAAATTGCATTAGTATAACATAAGACTGTAAAAACTACTTCACATCAACAAGTATCAATCAAATGTAACAATGTATAAAGACAAATAATATTTCCAAAAATTTTCTTATTTATTTATTAAGATAGATATTTTCAGTACATTCAGCTCTTCGACCTGCACACACAGTTATAGCTGTTCTACGTGATAATTTTCCGAATCTTCTAAGGTATCTGTACACTCAACTACAGAGCCTTTCCTTAACTACAAGATACATATACAAAACTAGCTGAAGACCATTAGAATGATATCATGATCCTATTCAAAAAAGCATTACATCTCTTTATATAACATTACATTGCTACAAAACCACGGTCCGCATATAATGGGATTGAAAAAAAATCAAATAAAACCTTGACACCCATTACAAAATGAGGGGCCTCGACCCACCCCGAGCCCCTTTGTTACCACGCGGTATATCAAAATTACCCCATTATGTGTTTTAATTTTCACTCTTATCATCAAAACATGGAGTTGTGACCAAACTCTAGGCCAAGTTGGGTTGTGCCCAACAAGCCTCCAACACTCACATGTGTCACGTCGTGAGTCACTCAACTACTTTAACCTTTTATCTTGGCTAAGATGTTTTTGTGTGCAATGTTGAGCTTCTGTAGCACTTCTGCAACCTATTTTTTCTTAATACAGACCTATTCTAATGCTTCCTCTATGACCGATCCAACACTCCTCTTCCATGTCATTTCCTCCAACTTCCAAATCTCTTGGAGATTCCCATCAACTTCCTGTGGGAGCTAGAGAGCCTCGTCCTGCCAAGGTTGAGTTTTTTTGTCAATGTCTATTCTTCCTTCTTAATTATTCAATTTTATTTTGGATGGCGTTGCCCTGACTAAAACTTTGTAGCTTTTGTGAAACTAGAAATTTTTCGCTATTGTCCTAATATCTTTGAGTTGTTTATGCTTCTATTGTATATATTCTTCGATATTTTGGATGTTTGAATTTTCTTGCAGCGAAGTTCAAATTAGTAATGTGTAATCCAAAAACTTATGAAAGTCCTGCACTATTGCAAATATACCTGATACTGTGGTCTGCAACTCAATCTCTCTCTACTCCCGGACTTCTGGTGTCATGGTGGGTTGCAACTTAATTTTCATCTCACAGTATTGATCTCATATTCGAACTAGATATTCTTAATCTTCTGCTGCGAATTGTTGATTGCAAGGTCAATATTCACGACCTCATGCTTGACTCGTTCCTCCTTGTGGACATCCATGCCTCTAAATTCTCTATAGATGGGCTCAACCACATCTTTTAGTCTCTACAATTGTTTTTATGTCATGATATTGTCCTACATTTCCTGTTCAAGCTTCTTCTTTAGCAAAAATCTATCTTTCTTTAGCTAAATGGTTAATTGTGTCCCACGTTATTCCCTGTGCTTTAGCTTAATTGTAATACCTTCATGCAAGTCATGCAACATTGGGAGTGGAAGCACTAAAATATTCATGTTGACATTTTCCCATGTATTTTATTTTTGTTGCACCTCGGTGGAGTCCAACTGGATAGTTCTGACCACTATCTAAATCATTCTTCTGCAAAATTTTGATTCTATAAGTCTTCCTGGTTGATTGGCACTAGTTGTTTTATGGTCTGTGTGAGAAGCTTCACCGCTAATATACTTTGTTGAACCCCTGTGAGAAGTGTGTCATAGCGATCCTCAATCTTGCCCCATCACTCCTACACTACATCTTGAAATTTCTCTCCAATTTCATCTAAGTCCCCATCAGTAAGGACCATTGGTTGTGCACCCTTGGACTTGTCAACATTTTATTGCTTTTTTGCTTGTGGGGACAATTTTCCCTTGTTCTACTTCTATCATTTCCTTTACATGTTTTGTGCCTTCAAGAGCATCCTATTGATCCTTGTCTTTTTCCTGCTATTGTTCCTCTTCTTTTTCTTGTTCTATTTCTTCTGGACATTACCACTTGGCTCGCCCTACTACGAGGTTTCTTATTTTTTTTCTCTATCTCTTGCTCTGGTCTCCATTCCATTCATATAATCTAGAGGCCATTATTGCACAACCTCTAGAAAATCATCTTCAGTTACTATGTATGGAAACAAATCCAGGACTTCTCAATATCTTTCCTCGCTTGCACATAAAACCTATGGAAGTCTGCTTTGAGCTTTTCCACATTGTGATATATTTCAAACAAGATAGATGACAACCTAAAATGTTTTTTCACAACCATGTGAATATCGATGTGATGTAACACAAAGAAAATGTGATTTTCTTGACCTCTCAACTATTTGGTTGTATGCCACGGTGAGGCGTACTGCACTGCTTAGTAGACATCTACTTTGATGGTAGGGACTATGAGTCCTCCAACTCCTTCCATACTAATATTACGATGATAAATATAAAACACATGTAGTAAATTAGTGTACCCTTTCCTTGTTCTTCACAGTAATCCTCGAAAAATTCCCTACATAAGTAGCGAGCCCAGCTATACTGGATCCCATTGTTTCAATGTGAGGCTAAGGGCACAACTGTTGTGGGGACCTCATTATCTCTACATTTCCACATCATCTTACTAGGTAAGATATGTGTGATGAAGCATAGTCCTTTCCCACTTATGGAACTTATGTTGTAGATGTGTTTTCCTTTGACCGAGTTGAACTTATTCTTCATATTTTTGGCAATTTCCTTGTCCTGATCTTTTCCTATGAACTCTTCAGAAGGGTAGCTTCCTTGATATGATAGCCTGGTTATTATTCCTATTATCATTTCATATATTGGGATCCTCTTCCCCAACCAGAGGCATCCATCTTGAACCAACACTAATAGTTGTCCAATGCATGTGGTGTTCGGCATGCTTCAAGAGAAATGGGGTATATTTAGCATGTTTAGCAGGCCTGATTGCTAAATTCCCTTCACCCAAATATGTGGTTCTATATTGTGACTTTATTCTCTGAATAATGGACTTTCTTCAAGTATCTATAAGGCAATAACTACGGGTACTTGTTTATTTCATTGAATTCTGAATTCGAAAAATTTAATTCTGGGATCCTTCCTAGCATCTTTCCTTCTAACGACATCTTGTCCGATATAAATGGTTTGAATGTGTCGCACTTCGCATCCTTGGAGTCCTTAATAGGTTTGGGTTTGGTATTTATTGGTATTAAATATGGTGGCAGAGGAAGCTAAATATATGGGATTTATGTTCCAGCCCACTTTTCTTCGCTACTTAATCATTGTGGCACACAAATTGGGGTTCTGGTTGCAGTTTCATGGGCTTTTTGTCCATTCTTTTATTTGTTATTTGTTCTACTATCAGCTTCCTCTTGGGTGATCTACGCTATGTGAGGGGTGAGGCTTCTCCAGTTGTAGCATTCACTCTTGATTATGCTTCTATGGTTGTTGTGAGCATATTGTCTTCCATTTCCTCCCTAAGTCATGCTCGACCTTTCTCTCTGATAATTCATATGAAATCTTGGGGGCTCATGCATTATGATTTTTTTGAGTCTGCAATACTTATAAAATTTTTAACTCTCAGACAACAAAGTGCTAAAATATTGGCTAGACGTGGGTTTTTATATTGATCCAAATCTTTGAACCTCATCATTAGCTAAAATCTCGCTCGAATTACACTCATTAATTACCTATCTCTCGCTATATTTATGCCATACTGTCTCCATAAATGAATATTTCCACTCTTCCAATGCAAAGCTTCGCTTTTAACATTCATGTTTCCAATGAACATGAAAAAACATTCCATTGTAGCGAACAATCCTTCCTTTATCATGCCTCCTGCAAACTTTGAAATTTTTCACATTAGTATGAAGTGATTTCCCTTGTTGAAGCTCTCTTTTGCAGAGTAGCTTATATTCTAGTGCCCACTCTCAACTGCAACTGGCACTAAGACTTTGTTGTTTTTTCTTCTTCAAAGCGAAGCTATAGGGGTAGCGTCATCCTTGTATAGCTTCAAACGACTTCCATTTACCCTTCCATGAATCAATTCTTCATTAAAATTTTCCAATTAAACTACGCCTCCATGAGTAATGTGATTTATAACATAGGGGCCCACCCAATGTGTTTTGAATTTATGTGGAAATTTTACGAACTTACTATCGTAGCGGAGAACAAGATATCAAACTTTAAACTTGTTATGATTAATATGTCTAACATGCCAAGCCTTATCTCTTTATTTCTGCACCTATTGATGGAAACCTCCTATAAATTTGTCTTCTTCTAAGGCAACCACCTGTGACATTATTTCCCCCATTGTTTGAGGGTCTGCCATATCTGTGAAAAATGCAATCCTCAAGCTAAGAAAAATATATTCCATAGGTATCACAACTTATTGTCCATACACCAACCTGAAGGGTGTCTGACCTGTTGATTTCTTACGTGTGGTCGTGTAAGCCCATAACAGTGCTGGAATTATACAGTCTGAGTCCTCTCTATTCACATTTCATATTTTTGTGAGTGAATTTTCCAATTTCTTTCTAAAACCTTCCACTATCCCATTGGCTTGAGCATGATAAGAGGTGCTCTTTTGGTGGTAGACTTGGAATTCCTTAATCAATGCTTCAATAATATTATTTAGAAAATGTGAGCCTTGGTCACTCATGACTATCTTAGGACACCCAAATATGTACAATATATACTCAAAAAGGAGCTTGAGTTATTATGTTCTACTGAGTCAAAGTTAGTTTGATATGTGGCAACAACACAATAATAAACCATTATTTATGATGCTTTGGGGTATGGTGAAGCTCACCTATCCCATTAAAACCTTTAATCCTTTATCCAAATACCAAACATGCTCATTAGCCTTTTTTTTTATTTCCTTTAGCTCAGTGATGGATTGCGACTCAGAATTCAACTGCTTAAATTCTAATATCAGATATTTCTTAATATTGGCTGATGAAGCTGCCTCATTAGTTGAATACTTCATGTACCATGTCAACGCTCTTTACCGTAGCATTGTAATGAGTCACACCTTTTCTACATATTCATCATTAAATTGTTCAGTTATTCATACTCTTCATCTAGGAACTAAAACTGCTCAAGATGCTATGATCGAGTTCCTCTAAAAATAGGTAGCTTAATATCATCCACCATACCTCTTTTGGGGGGTTGAGGGGAATTGGGAGTGGGAGTGGGAGGGGGAGGGGGAGGGGGGATTTCAAAATTACCCTGACTCCTACTGGATTCTGACTTCTACGGACTTTCAGTCTTGGAAGGGAGATGTTTCGAAGTTTCCTAAGGCTTCTTTGGGCAATTCTCTTCGTTAGAAATTTTGTATTCACTCAAAGTACGACTATAAATAGTCTCTATAAAGGTTCAAGTATCTACGCTATATATTTTTCACTTCACGTTGCTCCAGTCTTCGACTCTAATTTATTTCTTCCTCCAAACATAAGCAATTAACAATCAGACAACATCTGCAAGACTCTTTTTTCACATGAAATCATCTTAATCAATAGTTTTAAAGAATTTAAATACCTAGCTCACAGTCCTTTGAATAATATTCATTATCCTTCACTGTAGGCCACAAACGAGTATATGACAAACTCTGTATGTAATCCACCCAAGATGCTATCAATCAAAAATTTTACATCCCTTCATATTTTATTGTTACTGGTCTTCAATCGCTCAATCAAATTAGGATTCCATGTTGTAGGCTCGTCGTTCTTGAATAAATCCTTCCTTTCAGTCAACCTGGACACCCACTCATGAAATTCATAAGGGAATGATCCAAATAAAATTTCGTACTAGTTTGTGAAGAGATACCTTTGAAATTGCACTTTTGATGTCAGACATGGATTTATGTTCTCCTTAACTAAAAATTCTCCCTCCTTCCAAACTATCCAATCTTGAATTTCCTTCTTCAACGCGTGCCATGTCCACGTATCCCTGAAACAGATCTTAGTAACATAACAATTTTTTGGCCCAATTGGGCTTGACCGAGGTTCATATTTAACATCACATTAACAAAACCCTAAATCATCGACCCTTTTGGCAACAACCTGTAAGCATATCGTAGTCTCACCCGAGGTGACAATGGGTGGCTGTAGAACTAGGTTTCTATAGCCTTGATGGACTGCGAGATGTTAAACTACTGTACTCTTTTTTTGTTTATCTTCTAACATACATCTAATTATTATGTTGTATAATATTATAAGCTAATTCACCATACAAAACACTTCATATAGAAACTACATTAGTATAACATAAGATTGTAACAACTACTTCGCATCAACAGGTATCAAGAAAATGTAACAATTCCTAAAGACACAAAATATTTTGCATAAAATTCTTCTTTATTTATTAATCTTGAACTTTTCAATATAGTCAACTCTTCAACCTACACACACAGTTGCAGGTGGTTTGCCCACTAAGCTCCAAGTTGTTCCAAGGTCTCTATGGACTCATCTACAGAGCCTTTCCTCAACTACAAAAGACAAATACAAAACTTGGCCAAGACCATTACATTGATATCATGATCCTCTTAGAAAAAACAATAACATTACATTGCTATAAAACCGTGGTGCACATACCATGGTCTCGACAAAAAAATTAAATACAACCCTAATACCCATTACAAAATGAGGGTCCCAACCCACCCAAATCCCCTCTGTTACTACTCGACATATCAAAATTATGGCATTGCACGATGTAATTCACACTTTGATCCTAAAAATGTAGAGCTTTGACCAAAATCTATGTCAAGTTGTGTTGTTCCCAACCTATAAATTAATTTTCTTCTAAAATTTGTATCTTTACTACCACATATCTGGGTGGAAATCAACATGATGTGGACATCCATGCACATAAGGTTATTAATACCTCCAACCCGACAATAGAATTTGGTGGAACACACAATTATTCTTTCATTGTGCCTAAAAAAGGGAGAGATGAGGTGGTTTCTACTGTCAAGTCTACTCCTTGAAGAATTTAAAGTGAAGTAACTCCTAGCATTCTCTACTTTCCCTACTTGGATACCATCTACCATTAAAATGATGGAATATGTCACCTTGAAATTCAATTCTAGATTTTAAGAGAGGGTGGTTTGTCGGTTGTATCAAATACCTTAATTTTGAGTAAGGGTGTCCTCACGTCCATGTTTCAAGAGCAAGAAAGGATCAGCATAGGACGACATGCGCAAGGATGACCTCCTCTCCCATCCTCACATTGGCATGTAGATGAGCACTTTAATAGTTGAATCCCCTATTTATTTCGAATAATGGTGGTTGATGTTGAATCCCATGAGTTAGAAAATTAAATATACCAACTTTGGGCCTTGCACAACGTGCTAGTACATCATTAAAATTATCAAAATGATATTAATTTTCAGCATGAGGATCATGTGTTTGACTTGCAATATCACCTCCATCATCGTAAGTTAATATACAGTCAAATTTATTGTCTACCTGGCATGGAACTTGATCGGTATGATTCCACATTAAGTGATATGGTCAATGATTAATATTACTCCATATAAATTTCAGGTGATCTTCATGTGTGACCATGCATCCATCTCCTAGTCATCGCCTGCTTCATCACAAATTGATATCAAACCTAGTTGGCATGGGTCCTTCCCATGACTTAGGAAGAGTTCACAATTTCCAGACCAATGGACCTGACAGCCACGCCAGTGACTCCAAGAAATGTTTTGCTAAATTTTGTGCATCCTCCAATCAGCTAGTCTCCTCCGAGCTTCCTCTACCTAATGACTTGGACTTATATAAGCCATTCCCATTGGTTGAGGAGAATCCACTATAGCATCATGCAAGATAAATCGACCTATCAAGGTACTATGTCTATTTATTTCTCATTACTTGTTTCTTCTCTTCATTGTTAGCTTCTCTCAGTGGCAGACCAACTTTCCTCTACTTATGGTTCCTCTATTTAGCGACTAACTTATGATGGTGGCATTATCAATTCATCATATTTTTGTGCATTTTGGAGAATTGTAAATGTTGGGAGGTTTTCTGATTTATCCATTGATGTATCCTATTAATTAATGTTTTAATACACATCTAAGAATGGATGATAGGAAAAATCCTCTTATGGTTCCCTTATCATCTATTTTTTGCCTTTGGTTGGTTATGTTAAGTATATTTTCATCTCTTTCATATCTTCAACTAGTTAGAGTTATTTTTGAGTGAACCATGAATTATTTCTATGGTTTAAAGCAGTAAATTCATGTTTGTATCATTGTTTTTTAAACTATGAAAATCTCAGATTATGCTTGAAGCATCTCTAGCCTATATCCATGAATTATCAATTAGACTCTTTTGATAGTTTTCTTTGTGGCTATCATTTAAGTTTTCAATCATGAATATTTGTCCATATATCTATGTTGGACACTTTGTGGTCTCCTTCTTATGATTGTGTGATGCTTATTGTATGCATCTTTGATTCCTTATGAATATCTAGGTATTGTTGTCGGTTCTAGGGAAAAAAACAAGGAATTTGATAATTTTTTTCATCTCTTGTTGGCTTCTATGAGATTATATTAATTACAAGTAATTTTTTTAAAATTTGAAATTTAAAATGCTAATATGGATCCGAAAAAATAATTTCATATTGTGGTGCGAAATGTGTAAACTAATCCATTTGTTGTTAATATCTTGAATGATATTGGATATTCCAAATAACACTAATTTTCAAGTAATTATTCCATGTTTTATTATGAAAATAATTTTCTTTTATATGGAACATTTTTTTATAACAACAATGTCATATTTATGCATTGATATTGGACCACATCTCAATTCAATATATAGGTCAATAAATGAGCCAATAAATGGCTTCCAGATTTAATAACTTACATGAGATGCTTGCATATATAAGTAATTGATTTAAGAATACCTAGTTATAAGAAATTATGGATTGAAAATCAAATAGACGACATATAACTCATTATCATTTAATTATAGTTTGTTTTGGAAAAAGTATATATTTACTTACATTAATGTAATCAAGTAATTCGAGCATGTAATGCATTTACAAACATTTATCAATGCATATAACTAAATAAGATTAAAAAATAAGTTAATGTATTGTGGCTTCAATAAGATTATTTCTATTATAAATTATTTATAGGTTGTATAGTCATAATTTTTTTTTTTTTAGTAAGCTTCATAGTGCCTTCCTTTTTCATTAATAAAACAACAAATTACATCTAGATTATAGATGGTTAGGTGGCCTCAACTTCCCCAGAGGGAAACCAAGTTTGTTGGCCACCTAATAGCATGATATGCCATCTAGAAACAAAATATTTGAAGTTTTTTTATCCAATATATATATGTCTGAGTTTGTTTGCATTTCCTAAAAACTATTTTCCTAGTGGCCAAACTATCAACATAGTTAAATCTAAAAGCTTCCTGCAAACAATAAAGTAGAAGAAAAAACAACACATAGTGACCAGCTAGAATAACATTCTGCTCCATCGGCCGACACAGAATCCACCGTAGATGACTCCCTAGCATTGGAACCTCGAAGTTATATCTGGAAGAGAATACAAGGGAGATGATTTATATACATCGTAAGCGTTCATCTTGTTTTTGTAGTCAGGAAAGCCTTGGACTGTTGTTTTCGTGCCAACATAAATATGTTGCAAATCATTACCTAATATTCCTTTCATGTACCAATAAAAGAAAAGGTTTTCTTGAATAGAGTAATGTGACAATGGGTGTGACCAGTATCTGTCACCAAACCCTACCAATACTCTGCGTTGGTTTCCATCCTGCCTTCCTAATGATTCAAATCTTCTTCACACTCTTCAATTAACATCCTGATTTCGTCTATTGTTCCTTTATGATAATATGTAGACGAATTGTTTGTGATTCTGGAAGCAGGGTTTCTCCCACTCAAGTTTCTCCGAGGAGAGATGGGTTTCCCAACCGATGTGGTTTCCATGATTTTCTTACCTCGACCCCTTGGGTTTGGGCTTCTAGCCCTGACTGTCATCACCAGAGCGATGACCATAATCTTAAAACTTGTTGATATGGGAGTCCTTACAATATAATCTTGTACAGATGATAGCCGATCCTAGAGATACTTGGCATCCATGTCCCACTATCGTCCTACTCACTTGTCATCACAAGAACATAAAACCAAAATTTCCATAAATGGACCTGAGGGGCTTCATCCTTTATTTCCATGGATTATGAACATCACCAATCGACCCAAACATAGAACCCAATTGGTGACCCGAACATTGAACCCACCACCATATGTAAAAGCTGACTAGAATCAAAAACCAAAATTTGAATGGAGAGCATACTAGATTTCATACCACCATGATATACATTGTTCCTAGACCACACACGAGACACAACCATAAGCCAAGGAGGGTTACCACAAGGGTGAATTCATAAGAACCCATAAAGGAGTCGCCTGGGAGGAGCTCTGTCACAGCTCACCTGAAGATAAAATCATCAACCCATTCCAAAAATACTTAGAGAAATGAAACCCATAAAAAAAAGTGACCAAAGCAACCCTAAATCCATGCCAGGTCTGGCCAAAGCATAATAGTGACCTTGGGTCCGACTAAAGAGGTATAAACCTAATATAGCCCAATTCTAGATAGGATAATCACAAACAAAACGGATACAGAAACAATCCCAGCCAACTTTCCTCAATTCAAGAGAATGATGAATGCATGCATAAAAAGGAAAAAATTCATACCCTCGGGCCCTCACAATTCCATAGAAAGCATTATCAATTCCCTTAACTTGGAAATTCATTGTGTGGAAGAGAGGTAGGAATGAAAAGTCACATACCAATTTTTACATGCTAATATCCTCCAAGAGCACCCCTTCTCCATCTTTTGTGACTGACCACAAAGCCTTGCCCCATCCACTGCTACCAAGAGCGAGGCAATTAGTAGCTTCACTTGATAGGAAACTTTCCAAATGCCAATGTTGGGACTTAATTCTGCCACCTCTAGCGGGTGTATTTACTACCCTAATACACAAATCCACCGTGCCTTCTGCTCCAAACATGTGGGGCGTGGTGGGCATGTGCTCCAAGGCTCTTGTCCTTGAATTTCTATTGTGGAAATGGGATCCATCTCACACAAAGATTAGGGGAATAGTCATAATGAATTTAGAGTATGTAATAATCATAATTTTTTTTAGAAAATATAAAATAATAAAATATATTCCACATCTATAAGCATTTTTACCCATATTCCAACTTCTAATAATACAAAAATATAGTCACCTTTTTAAACATAAAAATGAGTTATACATTTATTTACATTGACAGTTATTTCAAAATAAACTTTTCACAGTTATATATAATTATTAGTACAAATAATTAAATATTGTTATATTAATTTATAATATAATATTATTTTAATGGAAAATTTCATTTAAGAATGTAAATTAGAACATAGTTACCTAGTTTGTGGTATTAGCCACATAAATTTCAGAATTCGTCCATTCCGTTCCAACCATAATTAAGTAATTCGAATTTATTCCACAATTTTCTAATCATGAGCTTTATATTATAAAAATAAACATTTATATTACAAAAATAAAAATAAAAATAGTAACTTTTATAGAAAAAAAAAATTATAAAACAATAAATTATATTTTTAAAATATGAGGTTATTAGAAACAAAAGTTGTTTATTAAAATAGGGTAAGGAATGGTAATTTTGCAGCTGAAACCAGTAAATTTTAATATGGATTAATACAAATTCTTTAATGTATTTATTAACAAATCATTTTATTATTCATATTTATCTGTGTATTGGGACCACATATTTGTTAGTCTTTTCTCATAGAACTAAATTGTTCTCCCGACTTTCATTTTCATTTGAAAATGGTAATGAGACCCATCCCATATGAATTTGAAGTCTTTATATCAGTATTTTTTTTCAATTACTTTTAGGATGTACTTTTTAGTTACATCCCATGTCCATATTACAACATCATAATTTTTTAAGCAATATTTGAATACTTCTTAATTAGAAGCTCTAAAAAAATAAGAGCTATCACCAAATTTCCAATCTAGTTCTTCTTGAATATGAAAATTTAATTCATTCATAGTGTATCTTTGAAATAATACTCCAACCATTTTAAATTTTTACAATATATCAACTTTAATTATTGGTGGTCCACATCTACAATGCAAACACATACATCACATTAACATATTGCCACTTCAATACTTCGTTATTTAAGAACATCAAAAGATAACACTTCGAAAAAATTTAAAAAATGATGTTAATATATATTTTTATTTTTTGTATTTGTAAAAGAAAAAAATTTATGAATTAAATAGGAGATAAAAATAATTTTGATGAAGTATCATCACCCTCGGAAAATCATTTGCTTAAGGACAGATGGAGCCATGTGGACTCCAGAAGAATATTTTTGTTTCGTTGTATATAAACCAGAAATTAGAAAATTATAGTCATGAATATTGGTTTTTAGTAGAGCCAGGTAGCTCGTTGTAATAATTTTTGTTCGTAAGATGAATTTTTAAGTTGTTTTATTGGTTTTACAAGTACCTTTTAATGTAAGTTCCGTCTATGTGCACCAGATTGGAAGTTTTGTTTGCAAATGGTAAATAAATATTATGGTGTAAGATTTCTTGTTTTATAGTTTGGATAAGTGTGAAGACCACACATATGGTTAGATAGTTACTAGGAATTAATGAACTATATTTTCTTTTCACTTTGAGTAAATTACTTTACGTCATATTTGTTATGAAGATCTTAATTAATTCCACATTCCACATTAAATTACTTTTAAGTTGAAGGAATGGAATTACCTTAAGGTTTATCCATATGGTGTTTTTAAGCTGTTGGGTTTTAATATTAATTCCGCATTAAATTCGTTTAAGTTGAAATCCTGGAATTAACTAGAGGTGTATCCATATGATGTATTTTTAGTATGTTCATTAAGTAATGATGAGTTTAGAATGAATTCATTGAATTGATTTTAATTGTTTTAAATGAACATATTTCGTTCATTGCAGAGTGGAGAATATTCACGAAGGAGGAGATCATAATTAACATATAGTTATTTTCTAGTTTAGTATTGTAGGTTTGGGGTGAGAGGTCAGAGTATGAAACTATTGTAAGTGTGAATTCATTTAATTTAGATAAGGTCTTAAGCATGGTCTTTAATAAGACAATTGTTGGGAGAGTTTAATGAAGACTTTGGTCAACAGACTAACTGGCAAACCCAAACTAATTTAGGATTAGGAATTGCGCTCATTTGAAAGTGAATGAAGGGATGTTAAATCTGACTCCATACCACTTGACATAGTTAAGGTCTAGCAAAAAAATTAGTGTGGATGCAAATTGGGCCATAGTCACCCAGGCTGAAATGTCGGTCTTTAATGAAAGGAGAAATAGTGGATGGCCCAACTCCTGACCATCAGTGGACTGTGAAAACATTTTTATGTATGGGATTGACATTTTTAAGTGAAAATTACTTGGCCAACACTTGAGTTCAATTTTATTCATGGTCACCCTTGTCCTTAAACAAATTGGGAGGAGGGCTTGAAAGATGAACTCGTTCCATGTAGTAACAATGGAATAATGAGCTTGGGAAGTTGCTTTTGTTTCATCCTCAGATTAAAATAAATATAGTTGGTCATGATATAGGAAATAACTATATATGTAAAAAAAAAATATTGCACTACTATAGTCTCAGAGGTCTCAGAGGCATGTCAAAGGGAGTATTAAAAGTTTTTTTTGTGGGAGAAAGGGAAATAATCTCGTTTTATTTGGTAAATAGTGCTATGGAAAAAAATGAATTTGGAAGAGGGGTCTTAATGAAACTTTATATTTTCATTTCATCTTATGTTAGTTATCAAAGGTATCATATTGGGAAAATAAAAAGCAAGCCATGATATCACATTTACACTAGCCCCATATGCATGAAAAAATTAATGATATGTCTACTTACATGCAACCTAATAATTTTATTTAATTTGTATGAAACAATTATTACATGACCATGTTGACCCACCATTTAAATCATTGATTTTAAGAATAAGAATTATTTGTTTACTGACAATTGACGAAAAAAATATGAATAGTTCAATTCAAGTAGATATATATATATATATATATTGTAACATAGAGGAACCCATTGTAACGTAGAGGAACCCATCAACCCGCCTAAAACATAACTCATACTAAACCTCTAGTGGGCTATGATCTCTCCACCACCATGTAGCGTGGGCCACAAAAAGGTGATCTAAACCAGGGACTCTCGAGTTTCAATGATTTCACATACCTTGGATTACCAATAGAGCTCCCCCCTATGATAAAATTAAGTAGATGTTAATTTCCACATCAAATATAATAAATTTTCTAAATTTCAATCATACTAATAAATTATATATTATTTTCCATAATGTTTCCTTTACTTTCTTTCGATTTTTATTATAGTGAGATATATACTTGTTAATGCTAGATCCAACATAATATGGTTTTTTAAATTTTGCTGAATAAGATAAGTTATATGAAAAAAATAAAAAAAAATATTTTTGTTAATGAAAATATAAACCACCAATATTTCTATTGGTATCATGAAATACAGGTCAACTTGAATTAATAAAGGTTACTCTATAAATCATTATGCCATACATATAATGACCAAGAACTCATATCATATATAGTATATGTAAATTTATATATTAAATAGACACTTGTCATCTAAATATCCTTCCAAGCAGCTCACATATTTGTTTCCTTGATCAATTTATTCAAAATTATCCATAGCACATTCATCAACCAATTCTCAATATTGTTTGTTCCAGTGAATGGAGTAGAAAGAAACACATTTTCTTTGTGGATTTATTTCACATTTGCAAATGAACAATCCACTACAACAATATTAGTTCCATCATATTGGTTATGTTTTTCGCACACCTTTTTCATTGATATAGGGAGTATATCATTACATAGACTATCAGTGACCTTATGTCCCTTTGGCGCATTAAAATATAATGTTTAATTCACATAAATTTATCCAAGTTTGATTTATTGAAACCAATTTTTTTATAGTTCTTGATGTTGTTTTTTTCAAAATATTTCATCCAATTTACAATTCTAGATTTAAATTGCAAATACATTTCGAGAAAATATTTTGAATGTGGTGAAAACCCAAATAATTTTTTATGTATTGAGAAATCTACCTCCTTTCCAGTTTCCTCAGTATGGCCCTCTCTTTCGCTATCATCAATTTTATAATAAAAATTTTAATTTAACTTTGAAATAACTATTTTATTTCCTTTTCTTTGGCTCCAACAAATAAAAAATCATCAAGTAAAACCACTTTATTCACGCTACAAGAATTTCTAGGAAAGCATAGTTGAAAAAGTAAAAATCAATGGTTATTTTTACCACTATTCAGAGATCAGCCAATATCAATGGTTATTTTTACCACTATTCAGAGATCAGCCAATATTATTTATTGTTATATTCAGAAGAACTGGAGAAAATTTATAAAAGCTTCAATAAAATGCCAATAATACTTATTATGAAAAAATTCTGTAGTATAATACATATTCAATACATCACTAAAAAGAAAATAGACACACACTTGCGCATTTAACATTGTTCAAGTTGTTGGTCTTGTTCTTTTTATTTGTTCTTATAATAAACATATGAAATGATATGTTTTTTTAAATCATTGAAATATAAAAATTAATGAGTCAAATGATAATACAAGATCTAAGTACCTGAGATGACATCAGCCTCATAATCATAATCTTTCCCCTCATCACTGAATTTGTTCTCATTTTTTCCTACAACAAACATATAAATTTTTTTGAATTTATAATTAAATAGGAAAATGATGAATGAAGTTAAATTGATAATATAATATTTTGATATTGAATATAATTTTTTAAGACATCCCACTTATCATTGAAATTGTTCCAGTTATTTTGAACTATATTAATCATAAGAATTACTATGAAACATGACAATGAAAATAATAATTTAAATATAGAGAAAGAGGGAGAAAAAGACAATGATTGACGCTTTTTCAATGTCCATCTTTTCATGGTCATTGTGTCATTTTTTTTTTAAATTCAACATTCTTCATTTTAGTCTCCATCATTAGTAGTAAACATTTAACCATTAGTAATTTTTGTTGAGATTTCTTATATTAAATTTGGAGAAAATCTCATAAATATGACAACAATAGGATTTGTTGCTAAACTGACTGCATCTAATCCTGATGTGGAGTTATTTCATCCTATTTTGTTGTGATTGAATTTATGATTTAGTTTCTACTCCTAGCTATAAAATGTAAGCCCGTAGAGGCAAATAAGCATGAGGGATGTGAGGTGAGTAGAAGAGAAGTGCGGATGAGAAACTCTGTTGTTGTAAGTCTCCTGTTGCATAATAATATTGCCGATACCTTGTTTGGTGGACGTAGCCTAGATTGGTTGGATCAACCACGTTAAATATTTGTCTCTTTATGTTTTTCTAATGTGTGGATTTTATTGTTTATTTAGTTTCCGTTGTGTTACCTCAAAAATTGGTATCGGAGCTAGTTGTATACGTTGCCAGTTTGCGGAGTAAATGGTGTGCATAATATGATGCAATCTATTTGGCAAGAAGCATTGTGAGCGTGGCCATAGATTGGAGGATCATATTTTCATGGAAGATCTGCAGCGTGAGACTGTGAGCTGTGTAAAGATCTGATTTCGTGGCTGTGAAATGAGAAATTCGAGCTCGTGAACTATCAAAGTCGTGGACCGTTTTCTGCGTGGACCATCTGTGTGAGTGCAGCTGTGAATGCGTGGCTACGGTGGATGATGTCGAGGGTCTGTTGCATTGGTATCGAATGAAATACTGCTAAGTCTATTTGCTAAGCTGAAACTGTGCTTAACGTGGCTGTTAGCGCAATAAAAGTTATGCAATTTATCTCTAAGTCTAAGTCTATTTGCTGATTATTATTTGTACACAGCTCTCGCTTTCATGCTCGCATCTATTTAATTGATTTTTTGAATTGGTTTGTGCCTTAGACCGTGATTCTGTGCATTGGGGCAAGATATGGTATCAAAGCATGTGAATATGGTTGCTGCTGTGATAAGGCTGTGATGTAGTTTGACCGCGTGAGAATATTTTTTGTCGAGCTGTGATATAGCTGTGTGCTGCAAGTTTAAACAACGTCGTATTGATTTGTGATTTGTTGTTTTGTAGAAACCGCATAAGCCGAGTTCGAAAGCCGATCTTGCATTCACTAGTGGGAAGAAGCAGCATATCTTCCATAACTCTGAGAGCAGATGATTTGCAGAATCAGTTTCGATTTGTAGGAAAAAATTGTGTTATGTTATTAAAGGTCATTTCTTCTCGTTATGATGGCTGCTCGGCTTACAATTTTTTTATTAAGGATCCATAGAGAAGAGTTGCTATTGCAAATTTATTTAATACATTTATGTTATCCAGTTAATTATTAATTGCATAATTGTGAAAGGGAATTTTTTATCAAATTGTTAAATTTGATTTAAAAAGGCAATTAAGGATCCATAGAAGTTAAACATGGCAAAAACTCAAAGTGCTCGATTTGAGATCGAGAAGTTCAATGGGAAAAAAAACTTCAAGATCTGGAAAGTTAAGATGCATGATCTACTCATGCAACAAGGCATGACGAAGGCACTTTTGGGCAAAGCCAAACAACCTTTCACCATGACGGATGACGAATGGAATGACGTTGATGAAAGAGCACTTAGCGGCATTCGATTGTGTTTAGAGGATTATGTTTTATTTAACATCATGCCAGAGAAAACTGCTGCTGGTTTATGGACAGAGCTTGAAAAGCTGTACATGACAAAATCCTTAACCAATAGGATTCTTCTGAAGAGACAGTTGTACAGCTTGCGCATGAAGGAAGGTATATCAATAATTGATCATTTGAATACCTTTAATACTCCTCTGGTGTAGTTAGATAGTATAGATGTAAAATTTGATTCAGAAGATAAAGTTGTAACTTTATTATGCTTGTTGCCTAAGTCATGGGATCATTTTGTTACTTATATAAGTCTTATTTCATCATAAACCATTGAATTTTATGATGTTGTTAGAGCTTTGTTATTTGAAGAAACAAGGAAAAGGTCAAAATCAGAAACTTCTACATCAGAAGCATTGATGGTTAGAGGTCATTCTAAAGAAAGACGCTTCAGTAAGCAGAACAACTTGCAGTCAAAATCGAAAGGGAAGAAGAGTAAGGTAAAGTGCTAGTTTTGTGGCAAATCGGGACATTTGAAAAAGGACTATTGGAAGAGACAACACAGATCCAAAGGAGACTCTTCGACAAAGAAGAAAGAAGAAAATGTGATAGATACAAGTTTGGCATCCGTTTCAGGTATGAGTGATGAAGTGTTATTAGTTAGTTTGTCTAATCATGATCAACATTGGTTGTTAGATTCTGGTGCGTCAAATCACATGTGCATTCATAGAGAGTGGTTTAAATATTATAAATAAATCAATGATGGAGTTGTTTACATGGGACATGATGTCTCATGTAATATTGTGGGAATTGGAAGCATCCAGATTAAAAATTTTCATGGGACAAATAAAATTTTAACTGATGTAAGACATGTGCCTGAACTCAGAAAAAACCTCATTTCTCTAGGAGTGCTAGACACAAATGGATATAAAAATTTTATTCAAGGTGGAGTAATGAAATTTTATATAGGAATTTTACTAGTAATGAAAGAAAAGAAGATTGGAAATCTTTATCAGTTAGAAGGAAGAATAGATTCAAATCATGCTTCTGCTGTATCTAAAAATGACAGCGATTCTATTCGACTATGGCATCAATGGTTGGGCCATATGAGCGAAAGAGGATTAAAAATTTTATCTGATCGTAAGTTACTTCCTAGTTTAAAATCTTCTAAGTTAGATTTCTGCAAACATTGTGTATTTGGGAAACAAAGCAAGTAGAAGTTTAAAACTAGAAAACATACTAGTAAGGGAATACTTGATTATATCCACTCTGATGTTTGGGGTCCATCTCCTACAACCCCATATGGAGGATCGTCATATTTTGTATCTTTTATTGATGATTTCTCTAGAAAAGTGTGGGTCTATATGTTAAAGAAGAAGTCTGATGCATTCATAGTTTTCAATCAGTTTAGAGCATTATTAGAAAACATCACTGGAAGAACTATTAAATGTTTAAGAACTGACAATGGCAGTGAGTTTACTTCAAAGGAATTTTATAATTGTTGCAAGGAAGTTGGGATCGAAAGACATAAAACTACTATATATACTCCTCAGCAAAATGGAGTTGCTGAACGCATGAACATGACTCTCTTAGAGAGAGCAAGAAGTATGCTTAGTAACGCCAATTTGCAGAAGGAATTATGGATAGAAGCAGTATCTACAGCTTGCTATTTGATAAATCGATCACCATCAACTGCAATAGGATGAAAATTTATTCAAGAGGTATGGAAAGGTCATCCTTGTGATTATTCTAAACTGAAAGTTTTTGGTTGTGATGCATATGCTCTAATTTTGAAACATCAGCATTCTAAATTAGATCTTGAATCAAAAAAATATATCTTTTTTGGATATGGTGATGGGACTAAGGGATACAGGTTGTGGGATCCTACTACTCACAAGATCATCATTAACAGAGATGTTAAATTCAATGAATCTTCACTCGATAATCCAGATGTAGATGATAGATTGAAATAGGATAATGTACCTTAGTTTCAACATATTCAGTTTGAAACTAGTTCAAATACTGATGATAGTTCAGATGAACAAGTTTCAGAAGTAGATCATCAACAAGTTTCAGATGTAGATCATGAAAATGTTTCAGATGCAGATCATGAAGAATTTCCTACAGATAATAGTCAGAAAATTGTGGAAGAACCAGAAACATATTTAAGGAGGTCCACGAGAATCAGACGTCCTCCTAAAATGTATGATGATTATGTTACTTCAGTTTCTTTAACTGCTAATGATTATGAACCTTTGTGCTATCAGGAAGCTGTAGAAGGTTCTAACAATTATAAGTGGAAAGAAGCTATGAAGGATGAGATGAATGCATTAGACAAGAATGCCACATGGGATCTAGTATAAATTCCTAAAGATAGAAAAATTGTGGGATTTAAATGGGTTTAAAAATTGAAAAAGGGTGTTAATGATAAATAAGACAGTTACAAAGTGAGTCTAGTTACAAAAGGTTTTTCTCAAAAAGCAGACATTGAATTTCATGAGATATTTTCACTAGTTGTAAAAATTGTTTCAATTCAGATTGTCTTAGCATTAGTTGCTTTACCTGATTTAGAATTACAACAACTGGATGTTAAGACTACATTTTTACATGGAGATTTAGATGAGGAAATTTACATGGAACAACCGGAAGGGTTTGTTCAAAATCACAACAAGAAATTTTTCTACAGGCTCAAGAAATCATTGTATGGTCTGTAGCAGTCACCTCGACAATGGTACAAGAAATTTGATTCTTTCATGATGAGTCAAAATTATATAAGAAGTGAATATGATCATTGTGTTTACTTTAATAAATTGAGTAATGGCATGTTCATTATCTTAGTGTTATCTGTTGACGATATGCTTTTAGCAAGCAAAAGCATAACAAAGATCAATAGGTTAAAGGCTCAGATGGCTAGGACATTTCATATGAAAGATCTAGGAGCAGCAGACATATTTTGGGCATGGAGATTTTCAGAGACAGGAGCAATGATAAGTTGTGGTTATGACAACAGAAGTATATTGAGAAAATACTCTTGAGGTTTGGTATGAACAATGTGAAGCCTATTTCAGTCCCTTTAGCTTCCCATTTTAAGCTTTCTTCAAGTTTATGTCCTAACACAGATGAAGAAAAGTAATATATGTCTCGAATTCCATATGCCAATGTAGTAGGTTGTTTGATGTATGCGATGGTTTGTACACGACTAGATATTTCACATGCAGTTGGGGTTGTCAATAGGTATATGGAAAATCTAGGAAAAGAACACTGGTCAGCAGTGAAATGGGTGCTTCAGTATCTGAGAGGCACAAGCGATTATTGTATCACTTATAACAGAAGTAGTGAATTTGTTTGCGGATATGTTGATTCCGATTTTATAGGTGATTTGGATAAGAGAAGGTCAACTTCAGGATATGTCTTTACTCTTGCAGGTGGAGCTATTAGCTGGATGTCAAAGCTACAAAACATTGTTGCTTTATCCACTATAGAAGCAGAATACATAGCTGCTTCACATGCTTGCAAAGAAGCATTTTGGTTGAAAGGTTTGTTTGGTGAGTTTGGTAGGTTGCAGGACAACATAAAGTTATTTTGTGATAGTCAAAGTGCTATTCACTTGGCTAAAAATCCGGCCTATCATAGTAAATCAAAGCATATACCTATCAAGTACCATTTTTTAAGACAGGTTATCACTGAACAAGGAATCTCTCTTGAAAAAGTGCATACAAAGGAAAATTGTGCAAACATGTTCACGAAACTAGTTTTATTAGAGAAGCTATGATGGTCTCTAGCTTCTCTTAGCTTGGAAAGAAAATAAAAGTAATAAAGGAACAGGGTATCAGGCTCATTTTTGTCAAGGTGGAGATTGTTGAGATTTCTTATATTAAATTTGGAGAAAATCCCATAAATATGACGACAATAGGATTTGTTGCTAAATTGACTGCATCTAATCCTAATGTGGAGTTATTGCATCCTATTTTGTTGTGATTGAATTTATGATTTAGTTTCTACTCCCAGTTATAAAATGTAAGCCCGTAGAGGCAAATGAGCATGAGAGATGTGAGGTGATTAGAAGAGAAGTGCAGATGAGAAACTCTACTGTTGTAAGTCTCCTGTTGCATAATAAGATTGTTGATACCTTGCTTGGTGGATGTAGCCCAGATTGGTTGGGTGAACCTGTTAAATCTCTTTCTCTTTATGTTTTTATGCTGTGTGGATTTTATTTTTTATTTAGTTTCAACTGTGTTAACTCAACAATTTTAAGAAATAAAATATCAAAACAATAATACCCAAGGAAAAAACAATATGTAATTTTTTAAGGAAGTTAATGGTTCGATGGTTGGAAATATATGTAACTATTCCAAAACTCTATCAATTCTAACTCTTTTTTTACAACACATGAAATCCATCTTCGATATGTATAAGAATCATTGATCAAATCCCCCCTCCATATTAATATATATAATCACAATTCTAGTACTACATTTTTGATGTTTTTCAAGAAAATGTACCCAAAAATCATAACCGATGTTGTTTTCATTAGTTGTGTTTTCAGCAGTTCGAGAGTATTTTGAACCCCATATATATATATATATTTTTATACATATTTTTATTAGGAAACTTGGGATAAATTGGACATAGTTTTTTAGTGGTAGAAACTAGGAATATTGAAATTTTCTCCATGTCAACCAAAACTAGGGAAGTACAAGGCAAAAAGTATGCATGGTTTGATAAATAGTTCTCTTCACTCCCTTCAAGGACTAACTACAGAAGAAATTTCTTCAATAGCATATATTCTATTTGACGGAATGATTTGGTTTTTACAGTCAACTTGAACTACATAAGAATAAGAGAAATAGTCTACAAAGTTTGACAACTACTTCTATTCACCCCCTTCAAGGACTAATTGCAAAATAAATTTCCTCAATAGCAGATAAGTTATTGGATGGAATGGTTTTGTTTTCTATTCCACCTAATCATCCACAAATTTCCATAAAATTTAACTATTATTAAAAATGTTGTCACTATATAACATTGGTTCCAACTAACAAAGAAAGACTCCAAATTTTTTGTATAACTACCAAGCCCTCTAAAATAAAAACCAAATTGAAATTCATTGTCAATTTCTTGAAATATTTTTTATCCATATATTATTCTCTTGAGGATTCTACTTTCTTATTGAGAAAGCATCTCTATTTTTGTATATCTTATTCCTTTTACATAATTAGAGCCTTCCACTACTTAATAGAAGTTAGAAAACAAAATCTATCTTATTTGATAATGTTCGAGAATATTGAATGTCTCCACCTGTCTCCCGAGCACCTTATCGAATGAGTCCCCCTGAAATAATGGAACTGAAAATGAAATTGCAAGAACTGTTAGATAAAGGGTATATCAGACCGAGTGTGTCTCCTTGGGGAGCACCGGTGCTGTTCGTGAAAAAGAAAGTTGGAACTTTTTGGATGTGGATTGATTATCGTCAATTGAATAAGTTGACCATTAAGAATAGATACCCTTTACCTAGAATTGATGATCTTTTTGATCAAGTGAGAGGAGCTTCAGTATTTTCGAATATTGATCTAAGGACTAGTTATCACCAGCTTAGAATTAAAGAAGAAGACATCAGCAAAACAACCTTTCGAACCAGGTATGGTCATTACGAATTTGTAGTCCTACCTTTTGGTTTGAAAAGTGCCCCTGCCACATTTATGTGCCTAATGAACAGTGTGTTAAACAAGTACTTGGATAAATTTGTCCTTGTGTTCATAGATGATATCTTAGTCTACTCAAAAGTGAAGAGGAACATAAAGAACACTTGAGGATAGTATTGCAAACTCTGAAGGAAAACCAGTTATATGCCAAGTTTAGAAAATGTGAATTTTATAAAGATAAGATCCAATATTTGGGTCATATTATTTCTGAACAAGGCCTTCCTGTTGACCCTAAAAAGATAAAGGCTATAAAAGAATGGCCTGTACCAACTGATGTTTCAGCAGTGAGATCATTCATGGGAATTGCAGGCTATTATCGCAGATTTGTGGAGAGGTTTTCTGCCATAGCACATTCCATAAATTCATTACAAAGGAAGGGTGTCAAATTTGAGTGTACTGAAAAATGCCAAAACAGTTTTGACTAATTAAAACTGAAACTTACTACAGCCCCTATACTGAAGATTGCAGATCCTGACAAAGACTTTGGTTTATGTACAGATGCCTGTAGAGAGGGGTTGGGAGGAGTCCTTTTGCAGGAAAATTTAGTTATTGCATATGAATCTAGAAAACTGAAGATACATGAACAGAACTATAGTGCCTATGATTTAGAATTAACAGCTGTTATCCATGCTTTGAAAATGTGGCAACACTATCTCCTTGGAAAAAAATTTACATTGATGACTGATCATATTAGTCTCAAGTATTTCTTTTCCCAAACTGATTTGAATGCTAGACAAGCCAGATGGATGTATTTTCTCAGTGAATTTGATATGGACATAATACATATCAAAGGGAAAGAAAATAAACTTTCTGATGCATTGAGCAGAAATGCTTGTCAGAATATCAATAGCATTGGAATTAGTGCTCAGATCGATGTAGAAGACTTAGTGAAAAAGGCAACAAACCAGGATCCAAATTATGAAGTTCTACTGGTAAAACAACTGAAGAAGGAGAAAACTGAATTCACTCAAAACCAAAAAGGACGGATCTGCTATAAGAATAGATTATATATTCCTAATGTGGAGTCCTTGAAAAAAAGAAATTCTAGATGAATATCACAAACAGCCATATGCAGGACATCCAGGATATCAGAAAATGTTAACAGCCTTGAAAAAGAAGTTGTTTTGGCCAGGAATGAAAAGAGATGTACCATAATATTTAGCTAGATGCATGGAATGTCAACTAGTTAAAGTTGAACATCAGCATCCTGCTGGTCTTTTAAACCCCTTGCCGATTGCAGAATGGAAGTGGGATACAGTATCCATGGATTTCATAATAGGGTTACCCAAAACCAAACACCAACATGATTCAGTAATGATGGTAGTAGACACTTTAACAAAATCTGCACATTTGATACTAGTGAAATCTACCTTCGGAACAGCTCAAGTAGCGAATGGGTTCCTGAAGGAGGCAGTAAGACTCCATGGGGTTCCAAAGGTGATTGTTTCTGACCGAGATTCTAAGTTTACAGCAGCTTTTTGGAAAGGACTATTTGGAGGGATGGGTACTAAATTGAATTTTAGTACTGCTTTCCACCCTCAGAAAGATGGTCAAACAGAAAGAACTAATCAAATTTTGGAGGCCATGCTGAGAATGTATGTGATGGATAGACCCTCAAAGTGGGAAGATTACTTGCATTTAGCTGAATTTGCTTATAATAACAGCTACCAATCCTCCATCAAAATGAGTCCGTTTGAGGCACTGTATGGAAGGAAGTGTCATACCCCATTGAGCTAGAGTTAGCCAGAAGATAAACTAATGTTGGGACCAGATGCTTTACAAGAGATGGAAAGAATTTTCAAACATATACAAAGAAACGTCAAGACAGCACAAGATCGCCAGAAGAACTATGCTAATAAGAAAAGAGTGCACAGAGAGTTTAAAGTGGGGGAGCATGTGTATTTGCATATTAAACCCAAAAAGAGCAATCTTTATGCTGGAAGTTGTGCCAAACTGGCCCCTAGATACTGTGGTCCTTTTGAAGTATTAGAAAGGGTGGGACCAGTGGCTTACAAGCTAGCCTTACCACCCCATGTTAGAGTTCATGATGTGTTTCATGTTTTGTTATTAAAAAGATATGTGCGTGATGCTTATCACATAGCTTATTGGAATGTTGTACAGGTGGAACCAGAAGGGGAGTTTCTACCAGAACCGCTTCAAATATTGGAGCGGGAAGAAATTGAATTGAGAAACAGAACAATAGCAAGAGTAAAGGTGAAGTGGAAGCACTTTACTGCTGAAGAAGCTACCTGGGAAAGAGAAGCTGAAATGATGGAAAGATATCCATTTTTGTTTGAAAAATGAACTCTAGTAGTTGAATAACAACACCGAGGACGGTGTTTATTTTCAGAGGGGGAATATGTAACACCGCCAATTTAGGTGTTTGAATTTCAAAGCTAGACATTTGAACTTTAATCCTAAGGGGAGTGGACCCCAAAGGATAAGTATTTTGTGAATGTAATTAAATAATAAATTTGAGGAAATGAATTATGTAGATTGACCAAAATGAGATTTATGAGATCACTTGCTAAATCCATGAGGATGGATGAGGCAAATATATCCCCACAATCTTTCAAAAATCCTTGAAAGAAATTATTTCTAAATTTAGATTTTTGAGGAAAAATCTGAATTCCCCAATGATGAGGAAAGTAGTTGGGAAGAGGTAAAAATCTGGAAAAGATAAGGAAAAGCATAAAACAGCTTTAAAGAATCCCTAAAATGGGAAGCCTAGGAAAACAGGAAGAAAAGCATCCTGATATTCTAGACGCAGAATTGGAAACAGGCTTTGGGGAACAATAGCTTAAATAAGCTGCTCCTAAACAGATTAGTGGTTGGTCTGTGGTGGAGGTGATCTAAGCTCGGGGGTGAGTTCTGGGAGACAGAAGGACTCTAAGGTTGGGAGGTTGGTCGATTGCATGTGTGGTATGTATTTGAAATTACTGAACGTGTTTACTTCTGAACTCAACTTCTACTACTGTCAAAACTACACACTATTGTGGCATGAGAACTACAGGCAAATGTACTGGACTAAACATCTTACCACTATGAACATAGTATGTACAGAACAAAAATAAAATGAGTAATCATAAGAGTATAGGATACTGATTTATAATATGGAGAAGAACAATACACTATGCACTAAAATATTACTAGATTCAGTAATATAGTGTAACGACTGTAGGATATGGAAGTTCCAAGGTAATAAAATACGCATAGAAATCCATTAAATCAAAAAGGGGTATTGTGAAAAGTAAGGTACAATAGATATATAAAATCCAAACGTTTATACGTCACTGCGACCTGGGAAGAGTTTCATGACTCTCCGAGAACTGATATAAGTACATAAGCAGTATTGGAAATTAACATTTACAATTGTCAAAAAAATTCTACAAATTTAGCAGTACAAATTTTAAGCTGTAGAAGGACGGACTTCCTCTAACCAGAGTTCGGTGAATACCGACCTGCGAGAGGCAAGAGAAGTCAAGGTTAAAGGACGAAAGAAGTCATTACTCTCATTGCTCCAGAGAAAGAGTAAGGCGCAGGTCATAGTTACCTGTAACAAACAAAACCCAAAATAAATACGATGTATAGTATGACGAGAAGAAAAATTAGGAGAAGCAGAGATAAAAGGATAGCTAAGAGAGGGAATGGCTACCTGGCGAGAGAGAAATTTAACTTCATATATGCCCTGTACATATAAATAGAAATTTTCATCAATACATATAACCTAAAGGTGGGCGTTCAAATTCAAAGGGTGACCGCACCAGAAGTATGGCGCCCTACACAGGTTGAAAACCAAAAACGAACCAGGAAGACGAGAGGAGTAGTATACCTCTGGCACCATGCAAACGTCTCCATAGAAAACCTCAAGGAGTGTAAGACAGAAGGTCAGCTCTGACACCCAAGAGCATGCGTTCTATTCTAGCCATAGATGGAACGTGAAGGGAAATAGTTAATATTCATACTGTGAATTTAACCTACGCAAACCGAATCAATTGAAAACGAAGAAATCAATTATCTACAAACATAATAGAACCTATTATGAGAACAACGCACAGTCTTGAGAAATTGACAGATGAAATTAAATCCTGAGCTAAAACGATGGCAATAGATCCGTCTAAACCCAACAATCTCAGCACTGACGAGAAGTGAGAAGCGTAAACCCAAACCAGAAAGGGGAATCCCATAGAAAATAGAGATAATAGGGCGTGAATTCTAAAATCAATGATAATTTACATACATGTGTGGTCCCTTGTAGCGCAACGATATGCAAAAGACTGGTTTGAGTCCCGCGCAGTTCATATGGCCACAAAATTCCACTGTCATTCAACAAATCAAACGAAGAGAAAGAGAAAAGAACCGATAAATAACATGAAAAAATGAATTTATATCAACATCATCTGAATCGATTAATGAAACCCTAATGCCAGGATGAATCGGCATCGTTCACGTGGCAGGATCGCAAGGGTGAGGCCACGGATCGAAGGGTTAATGAGCAAGGTACCATATACGTTCAACATTTAATACAACAAGCCCTGAAATTAATGTTACTACATGCTGGCCGAGCCATCACCATAACCTTGGCAACTAGGTAGGCTGACGAAGAGAGTTAAGAGTTACGTGGAATCAATTTCACGTGACCACGAATGGACAAGAACCCCTTTTCAATCATGTGGAGCCAGCGTTCCATCTCTAGTTTAAATATCGTCGAACCAATCTACCAAAAGGTATTATGTGGAGGACAACTCAATGATTCAATTCTTGATGTCAATAAGGAGGAGAATACCATAATTGAACATAAGTGCGGGGTACGCATAGTGACCAACATAGGTATTAAAGCCCATTTAAGGATCATAGGTCACCAACGATTGGAGACCATGTAATAATCAACAAAAAAAAAATATAATAGAAGTGATTAAATATAGGGTTATTGACATGTAACGATGTGGCAACCCATTTCACATATATTCATTTAACATTTCGAACATGTCGAGTGAGCAAAGGTTGATGTTATACAATTAAAGGTGAAATGAAAAAGGGCTAATGAGTAATAAACCCATAATTGTTATGTTAAGTATGGGTAGGTTTTGTTATTAATATGTCTATTACGCATTTGGGTATAAATATATTAAATTCCGAGATGGTGGAATATAGTTGATTCATGGAGATGAAAGCTTAAGTGTGGAAGACAATTCTAACATGCTCAATTAGGCAAAGTAATAGTATAAGACCTTGCTAGAATCAAACTTAAAAGATTGAAAAAAAAAAATTCGGGAAGGAAATCGGGAGGTGCGACAAATGGTATCAGAGCCCAAGTTATAAAAATGGGCTGGTGACATTGTGCTCACGGTTGCTGTGTGTTCACTGTATAAATTGATTTTGTGCAAAAATATATATATATATATATATTTGTATTTTCGCTGATCTGTGTTGTGTAGTGTACAGTGGTGATGAAATGGCAGAAGGTGGCGAAATCTATGTTGATCTGCGTGATGAGGATAATGCACCAGATCCAAATGCGCCCATGATGGCTATGTTGCGGGAGTTGCAACAAGAGTTGGCTGAGATAAAAAGCCAGAATGACAGATTGTCATTAGCCAGTGAGGATGATCCGGATTTATGCAGGAACGCAACAGAATAAACACATAACCATAAATACAGAGATGCAATGGAAATAATGCGTCATTTCATTAATAACAAAAATATGCTTACAGACATAATGGAAATAAAATAGCTAGGGTGCTGGTAGCGAATCTTTGAGAAGAGATGTGATGGCTACAGACCTATGAACTGTGTTACAATGAGGCTCGAGGGCCTATTTATTATTGAGAAACAATGTAGAATCTGAAACGTCCAAAAACCTAACCATAGGAGATGAGGCGCCAAAACTGTGGGCGCCCGTTTGGGTAAATTGGTGGTTCAACTTCCCGGGGGCGTAACTTTGGCACCCGATCTCCGTTTGATGCGCTCAATAGCTCGTTAGAAAGATCTATCCGAGGACCACAACTTTCAGGACGAATTTCATTCCATGAAATTCGCTGGTAAAACGATGCCCAAAAAACGTCGTTTAGGGCCTCAAAACGGCTCCGGAAGTTCAGGACCCAAAAAACTGCTAAAAATAGTAAGTTTTGTTGCAACTTGAAAACTAAAAGAACTGATGATGGGGGTTCAAATGGAATAGGTGGGTGGCCACCAATATCCACCTGGATCATTAAGCCCCCAAAACGGCTTCGAGAGTGGAGGACCCGAAAACCAGCTAAAAATAGTAAGTTGTGCTGAATGTTAAAAGCTGCAAGAATTGATGGTGCTGGTCCAAATGGAATAGGTGGGTGGCCACTGATATCCACCGGGATCAGAGGAGCAGGAAAAGCTCATCAGAGAATTAACTTCGCGAAACAGCCAAGAAGGTGAAGGTTCTGGAAAGAGGAAAACTGATGAGTCTGATGAGGAAGATGCTGTTAGTCATCATAATAAACAGAAAAAGGAGTGACAGGGGGAATTCCGAAAGATTAAACCTCCCTCCTATGATGGGGAGAAGGAGGAGGATGCTGAAGCCTGGTTGCTGAATATGATTAAGTATTTCCAGGTCTATGAATATGAAAGCAATCTGAAGGCAAGATTAGCTATTTACTAGCTACAAGGTAAGGCTACCTTGTGGTGGGAGGAGACAAAAATGGTTCATGCCATTGATGAAAAGACAGTCACCTGGGAAGATTTCGAGGTTAAGTTCAAAAACCGCTACCTAAATGAACGTTATTATGATGATAAAGCCAAAGAATTTCATGAAATTAGACTGGGACAACTCACTATTGATGATTTTGTTACTAAGTTTACAAATCTGCTGAGATATGTACCCTACATAAGGGAAGAAAAGGCAAAAGTACAAAGGTTTCTGAATTGTTTGCTTGCTGTATACAAAGAGAAAATTGAGTTTGACAACCCAAAAACAATGGAAAAAGCTGTTAGAAAAGCCAGATTATGTTACCAATAGTTCAAAGGAAAAACTGAACAAGGGAAAAGTTGGGTAAATAAGAATGAGTTTAAAGGGAGGAAACAGAAACCAGCCTATTTGAAGAATTTTGGCAGAGATCATCAGTGGAAAAAGTTTAATAAACCCAAAGAAAGTCAAACTGCTCAGTCCCAAGTGGCCTCAAAACAAATAGATGGAGACAGTTAGAAGGAGGGCACCGTGAAAATGAGAGATCCCCTGAAATGTTGGGGATGTGGAGAACCTCATCTGTTGAGAGATTGTCCCCATCGAAACATTCAGATGATTATGAGAGATTGAGAAGCCACTACAGTAAATGACATAGCCAGAAATATACCAACTATCAGTGCAGCCTTGGAAAATCGGTAAGCAGAACATCAAGCTACCATGGTTGAAATGGAGGGTAAGATTTCTGACCAGTCTGTTACAGTTTTGATTGATCCGGGTGCTTCTTTGAGTTACATTAGTCTAGAAATTGTAGGAAAATTTAATCTTAAACCTGAAAAATTTCAGCAGTCATGGTTGGTTCAGCTGGCCACTGGAACCAAGAGAAAGGTAACACATAAACTACCCCGAACAGCAATCGAATTAAATTATTTTAAAACAGAGGTAAATTTGAACATTTTGCCCTTAGGCTCATATGACCTACTGATAGGAATGGACTGGCTGGAAAAGAAGAAAGCTTTGATGAACTGCTGGGATAAAATGTTACATTGTGTAGATGAGGAAGGGAAACCTTTTATTCTCCAAGGAAAACCAAAACCTATCTTTGTAAGACAAATTTCAGCATTGCAATTAAAAAGAAAAGCTAGAAAAGGATATCAAGTTTGTGCAGTACATGTAGAAGAAATTGAACAGAAAACTGAAGAAAAGTTGTTGCATGTATTACCAGTGATAAGGGAATTTAAAGAAGTTTTTCGAGATGAAATCCCTCATCTTCCCCCCAAAAGAGAGATTGAATTCTCAATTGATCTGGTGCCGGAAGCAACACCTGTCTCCCGAGTGCCTTATCGAATGAGTCCCCCTAAACTAATGGGACTGAAAATGCAATTGCAAGAACTGTTAGATAAAGGGTATATCAGACCGAGTGTGTCTCCTTGGAGAACATCCGTGCTATTCGTGAAAAAGAAAGTTGGAACTTTTCGGATGTGTGTTGATTATCATCAATTGAATAAGTTGACCATTAAGAATAGATACCCTTTACCTAGAATTGATGATCTTCTTGATCAAGTGAGAGGAGCTTCAGTATTTTCGAAGATTGATCTAGGGCTGGTTATCTGAAGCTTAGAATTAAAAGAAAGAGGACATCCAACAAAACAACCTTCGAACCAGGTATGGTCATTGCAATTTGTAGTCCTACCTTTTAGTTTGACAAATTCCACCATACGTTGCTGTGCTAATAAAACGATAAATGGTTAAACAAGTACTTGTGTAAATTTGTCCTTGTGTTCATAGATGATATCTTAGTCTACTCAAAAAGTGAAAGAGGAACATAGAGAACACTTGAGGATAGTATTGCAAACTACGAAGGGAAAACGAGTTATATGCCAAGTTTAGCAAATGTGTGAATTTTATAAAGATAAGATCCAATATTTGGGTCATATTATTTCTGAACAAGGCCTTGCTGTTGACCCTGAAAAGATAAAGGCTATAAAAGAATGGCCTGTACCAACTGATGTTTCAGCAGTGATATCATTCATGGGAATTGCAGGCTATTATCGCAGATTTGTGGAGAGTTTTTCTGCCATAGCACATCCCATAACTTCATTACAAAGGAAGGGTGTCAAATTTGAGTGGACTAAAAAATTCCAAAACAGTTTTGACCAATTAAAACTAAAACTTACTACAGCCCCTATACTGAAGATTGCAGATCCTGACAAAGACTTTGTTGTATGTACGGATGCCTGTAGAGAGGGGTTGGGAGGAGTCCTTTTGCAGGAAAATTCAGTTATTGCCTATGAATATAGAAAACTGAAGATACATGAACAGAACTATAGCGCCTATGATTTAGAATTAACAGCTGTTATCCATGCTTTGAAAATGTGGCGACACTATCTCCTTGGAAAAAAATTTACATTGATGACTGATCATATTAGTCTCAAGTATTTCTTTTCCCAAACTAATTTGAATGCTAGACAAGCTAGATGGTTGTCTTTTCTCAGTGAATTTGATATGGACATAAAACATATCAGAGGGAAGGAAAATAAAATTTCTGATGCATTGAGCAGAAATACTTGTCAGAATATCAATAGCATTGGAAGTAGTGCTCAGATCAATGTAGAAGACTTAGTGAAAAAGGCAGCAAACCAGGATCCAAATTATGAAGTTCTACTGGTAAAAAACCTGAAGAAGGAGAAAAATAAATTCACTCAAAACCAAAAAGGACTGATCTGCTATAAGAACAGATTATATATTCCAAATGTGGAGTCCTTGAAAAAAGAAATTCTAGATGAATATCACAAACAACCATATGCAGGACATCCAGGATATCAGAAAATGTTAACAGCCTTGAAAAAGAAGTTTTTTTGGCCAGGAATGAAAAGAGATATAGCAGAATATTTAGCTAGATGCATGGAATGTCAACTAGTTAAAGTTGAACATTAGCATCCTGCTGGTCTTTTAAACCCCTTGTCGATTGCAAAATGGAAGTGGGATACAGTTTCCATGGATTTCATAACAGGGTTACCCAAAACAAAACACCAACATGATTCAGTAATGGTGGTAGTAGACACTTTAACAAAAGCTTCACATTTGATACCAGTGAAATCTACCTTCGGAACAGCTCAAGTAGCGAATGTGTTCTTGAAGGAGGTAGTAAGATTCCATGGGGTTCCAAAGGTGATTGTTTCTGACCAAGATGCTAAGTTTACAATAGCTTTTTGGAAAGGACTATTTGGAGGGATGGGTACTAAATTGAATTTTAGTACTGCTTACCACCCTCAGACAGATGGTCAAACGGAAAGAACTAATCAAATTTTGGAGGACATGCTGAGAATGTATGTGATGGATAGACCCTCAAAGTGGGAAGATTACTTGCATTTAGCTGAATTCGCCTATAATAACAGCTACCAATCCTCCATCAAAATGAGTCAGTTTGAGGCACTGTATGGAAGGAAGTGTCGTACCCCATTGAGCTGGAGTCAGCCAGAAGATAAACTAATGTTGGGACCAGATGCTTTACAAGAGATGGAAAGAATTGTCAAACAGATACAAAGAAACATCAAGACATCATAAGATCGCCAGAAGAACTATGCTGATAAGAAAAGAGTGTACCGAGAATTTAAAGTGGGGGAGCATGTGTATTTGCGTATTAAACCCAAAAAGAGCACTCTCTATGTTGGAAGTTGTGCAAAACTGGCTCCTAGATATTGTGGTCCTTTTGAAGTATTAGAAAGGGTGGGACCAGTGGCTTATAGGCTGGCCTTACCACCCCATGTTAGAGTTCATGATGTGTTTCATGTTTCGTAGTTAAAAAGATATGTGCATGATGCTTCTCACATAGTTGATTGGAATGTTGTACAGGTGGAACCAGAAGGGAAGTTTCTGCCAGAACCGCTTCAAATATTGGAGCGGGAAGAAATTGAATTGAGAAACAGAACAGTAGCGAGAAAAAGGTGTAGTGGAAGCACTTTACTGCTGAAGAAGCTACCTGGGAAAGAGAAGCTGAAATGATGGAAAGATATCCATTTTTGTTTGAAAAGTGAACTCTAGTAGTTGAATAATAACACCAAGGACGGTGTTTATTTTCAGAGGGGGAATATGTAACACCCCCAATTTATGTGTTTGAACTTCAGAGCTAGACATTTGAACTTTAATCCTAAGGGGAGTGGACCCCAAAGGATAAGTATTTTGTGAATGTGATTAAATATTTAATTTGAGGAAATGAATAAAATGATTGTGTGAAGATTGACCAAAATGAGATTTATGAGATCACTTGCTAAATCCATGAGGATGGATGAGGCAAATATTTCCCCACAATCTTTCAAAAATCCTTGAAAGAAATTAATTCTAAATTTAGATTTTTGAGGAAAAATCTGAATTCCCCAATGATGAGGAAAGTAGTTGGGAAGAGGTAAAAAGCTGGAAAAGCTGAGGAAAAGCATAAAACAGCTTTAAAGAATCCCTAAAATGGGAAGCCTAGGCAAACAGGAAGAAAAGCATCCTGATATTCTGGGCGTAGAATTGGAAACAGGCTTTGGGGAATAATAGCTTAAATAAGCTGCTCCTAAACAGATTAGTGGTTGGTCTGTGGTGGAGGTGATCTCAGCTCGGGGGTGAGTTCTGGGAGACAGAAGGACTCTAAGGTTGGGAGGTTGGTCGATTGCATGTGTGGTATGTATTTGAAATTACTGAACGTGTTTACTTCAGATAGTATGAATTAGCTACATATAAAAGTTAATTGTATATTAGAAAATAAATGCTACATTTAACAGAATTAATCATAAGGTATTCACCTTTATAATTATGCATAATTGTAGAAATTAAATCTGTGGTGAAGAATCCAACAGAATCTCTAAACCAGGGTTGGTTTAAATATGAGGATACTTATTTCTCCACAGTAAAAATTATGATTTAACCTTAATCTACTTCTGTTTCATAGAATGATACTAAAATATACACACGTAGTAGAGAGCAATCTGAGATTTCCTGTATTATACTGGAAATTAACAGAAGATGAACTGAATTTTTAAATTGTGATTTAAACGATGCATTAAAGAATGAAAGGAGAAATTGTATAGATTGACCTCAGGGTCAGCACATCAATTATACATAACCAGAACCTCAATAGTAAATAAACTTTGCATGTAAGCGCCAATTTCTATAGCAGAAGAAAGCAGCTATGAAATTGTATGGAACTATTCTAATATTAGAGAACAGAATTAATAGAGGAAAGAACATTAAAGTAAATAACCAACATGCAAATTCATCACAGCATGGCATATTGAAATATATGTATTATAGTCTATTTTGTGAACCCAAGCCAAGGGGTTAAAAATGGTAGATTATAAATACCAAGGTCTTTTAGAAAAAAAAAAATAGAGACACATATTTGTATACCATCTGTAGATAATTTAGACACATATCCTGTGTAAAGTATTAACCAGGGTATAAAACAGAAAGGGTGATATGTTATACTATTTCCAACCATTACGAAAGAAACTCAACTTCTACTGTCAAAACTACACACTATTGTGGCATGAGAACTACAGGCAAATGTACTGGACTAAACATCTTACCACTATGAACATAGTATGTACAGAACAAAAATAAAATGAGTAATCATAAGAGTACAGGATACTGATTTATAATATGGAGAAGAACAGTACACTATGCACTAAAATATTACCAGATTCAGTAATATAGTGTAACGACTGTAGGATATGGAAGCTCCAAGGTAATAAAATACGCATATAAATCCATTAAATCAAAAAGGGGTATTGTGAAAAGTAAGGTACAACATATATATAAAATCCAAACGTTTATACGTCACTACAGCCTAGGAAGAGTTTCATGACTCTCCAAGAACTGATATATGTACATAAGCAGTATTGGAAATTAACATTTACAATTGTCAAAAAAATTCTACAAATTTAGCAGTACAAATTTTAAGCTGTAGAAGGACGGACTTCCTCTAACCAGAGTTCAGTGAATACCGACCTGCGAGAGGCAAGAGAAGTCAAGGTTAAAGGACGAAAGAAGCCATTACTCTTGTTGCTCCAGAGAAAGAGTAAGGCGCAAGTCGTAGTTACCTGTAACAAACAAAACCCAAAATAAATACGATGTATAGTATGACAAGAAGAAAAATTAGGAGAACCAGAGATAAAAGGATAGCTAAGAGAGGGAATGGCTACCTGGCGAGAGAGAAATTTAACTTCATATATGACCTGTACATATAAATAGAAATTTTCATCAATACATATAACCTGAAGGTGGGCGTTCAAATTCAAAGGGTGACCGCACCAGAAGTATGGCGCCCTACACAGGTTGAAAACCAAAAACGAACCAGGAAGACGAGAGGAGTAGTATACCTCTGGCGCCATGCGAACGTCTCCATAGAAAACCTCGAGGAGTGTAAGACAAAAGGTCAGCTCTGACACCCAAGAGCATGTGTTCTATTCTAGCCATAGATGGAACGTGAAGGGAAATAGTTAATATTCATACCGTGAATTTAACCTACGCAAACCGAATCAATTGAAAACGAAGAAATCAATTATCTGCAAACATAATAGAACTTATTATGAGAACGACGCAGAGTCTTGACAAATTGATAGATGAAATTAAATCCCGAGCTAAAACGATGGCAATAGATCTGTCTAAACCAAACAATCTCATCACTTACGAGAAGCGAGAAGAGTAAACCCAAACCAGAAAGGGGAATCCCATAGAAAATAGAGATAATAGGGCGTGAATTCTAAAATCAATGAGAATTTACATACCTGTGTGGTCCCTTGTAGTGCAACGATATGCAAAAGACTGGTCTGAGTCCCGCACAGTTCATATGGCCACAAAATTCCACTGTCATTCAACAAACCAAACGAAGATAAAGAGAAAAGAACCGATAAATAACATGAAAAAATGAATTTATATCAACATCATCCGAATCGATTAATGAAACCCTAATGCCAGGATGAATCGACATCGTTCACGTGGTAGGATTGCAAGGGTGAGGCCACGGATCGAAGGGTTAATGAGCAAGGTACCATATACGTTCAACATTTAATACAACAAGCCCTGAAGTTAATGTTACTGCATTCTGGCCGAGCCATCACCATAGCCTTGGCAACAAGGTAGGCTGACGAAGAGAGTTAAGAGTTACATGGAATCAATTTCATGTGACCACGAATGGACAAGAACCCCTTTTCAATCACGTGGAGCCAGCGTTCCATCTGTAGTTTATATATCGTCGAACCAATCTACCAAAAGGTATTATGTGGAGGACAACTCAATGATTCAATTCTTGATGTCAATAAGAAGGAGAATACCATAATTGAACATAAGTGCGGGGTACGCATAGCGACCAACATAGGTATTAAAGCCCATTTAAGGATCATAGGTCACCAACGATTGGAGACCATGTAATAATCAACAAAAAAAATATAATAGAAGTGATTAAATATAGGGTTATTGACATGTAACGATGTGGCAATCGATTTCACATATATTCATTTAACATTTCGAACATGTCGAGTGAGAAAAGGTTGATGTTATACAATTAAAGGTGGAATGAAAAAGGGCTAATGAGTAATAAACCCATAATTGTTATGTTAAGTATGGGTAGGTTTTGTTATTAATATGTCTATTACCCATTTGGGTATAAATATATTAAATTCCTAGATGGTGGAATATAGTTGATTCATGGAGATGAAAGCTTAAGTGTGGAAGACAATTCTGACATGCTCAATTAGGCGAAGTAATAGTATAAGACCTTGCTAGAATCAAACTTAAAATATTGAAAAAAAAAAATTGGGAAGGAAATCGGGAGGTGCGACAGGATCATGGTGTGGGAGAAACCACTCATGCAGAAAAATTTCATGCTAGATGGGCAGAGGGAGTGCATGCATCTATACCACCAGGTGAGAGGTGGGGCGACATGCATGGAGAATCCCAAGAAGAAATTTCTGGGCAGGATTCATTGAGATGGTGTGGATCTCATGAATTGAACCTAGCTACGAGGCACCCATAGAGCAGCAGTAGCATGATCAGTTGGATTGATGCAGTGAGATCAAAGTGACATTGTCGGATACTGGAGCACAGTTCAGAGTTGACAACAAGTGCAGAGTGCATGGGTGCAAATTTCAACAGCACAGTGGTTCCTGAAGGCATGTGCAGTTGGTACCAGCAAAAGTCAAATAATTTAATGATAGATGCATTATATTGATTCAGTTTTTTGGAGGCTATTTAGTTTCAGAAGTTTTGTAGCAAGAGTTGCAGAGTGAATGCATGGAGTTGCAGGGTGCTTGCAAAGGTTGCAGGGTGAATGCATGGAGTTGCATGTCGCATGCAAAGATAGTCCTTTATTTTTGAGAGGGAGTGTTGAATATCACAACAATAAACAGTGAACGAGGCATCCCGAAATATCATCCTTGATCCTATTCGAAGAATAATCGCCTAAACTAGGTGGGGCCCACACGGGTGATTTTTGGCGCAAAGTCTATTTTTAGACTATGTATACTTTTAGAAATGTCGATCATATTCTATGAGTTGCAAGATGCTATTTGTGGATGGTTGGTCAAGTTGGAAAAATATATGGACTTCTATTTTAGACATATTGGGCGGAGTCTATTTTAGACTGCCAGTCTAAAAATAAATATGTCGAATATTATTAGCTCTTAATAATATTTGGACTCTAAACATAATCTTATTCTCTTGGAGCACTTCAGTTAAGTGCAAAGATGTGGCACAACAACTGACAGAAGGAATTACACTATTCCTAAGGGTTTAATGTAGCTATTTCATGGAGGAATTCAGTTAGAACTCATGTGACAGAGTTTCGTGGAGTTGGAGAAGTAGTTGGTTGAATTGTATTTAGTTTAACTCAATTAGACTCAGTTGAGCTAGTTGTATCTAGTCTAACTGATTGATACACTAGTAAGAGTGGTGTGAATTAATTAGTTAATTAATTCACTAAATAGTAACTCATTAATCAACTGAATAATACATCAGTTAACTATAGTGCATGGCAGTTTCAGTGGAGACCAGTGGAGAGATAGGTGAAAGAGCAAGTGTGACTATCAGTTGTGACTATAGTGATGCATTGATTGCATCCAAAAATCAGTGGAGATGCCTATGAGGATTGCGTGAGCAAGGCTGGAGCAATTTGAGTTCATTCAGAGCCATTCTTCAGCAAGGATTGCGCAGTAGAGGCAGGCTAGCAGGTGGCAAAGATTGGTGCACGGATTTGAAAGATCAGGCCTGATTAGTGTGTAGCGATTATATTGTACTGAGAGCTTGATATGATCAGCTTTTTATGAGGATTTTTACATGATCTCTATGACATATATTATACATATAGTTGGGGTTTTCAGCTTCAGGCTTTCCTTTTAAACAACTGTGTTAATGTGTGTGAATTTTTATTGTTTCATGTGTGCATTGCAATCTTGATTTAATTTCCGCAAATGATCAATGGTGGAATAGATTCTGCATTTTTCATGAAGTTAAAATAGTGTGAGATCAGGAGAATATTGGACATATAACACATAATTTATATAATTTCTACATTTTACCTCTCTTTCTTCTCCATAAGTTCTCCATATTATTCCTAATTTAGTTATTTTACAATGCACATAACTAAAATCCATCCAAATTCTCATATTCTTGGATACATATATCATGCATGAATTACATTTGGCTAGGATATAATATCCATCAATGACTCTTCCAGCCCCATATACAAGTCTGGTTCTATGAAGTACTCAGACTTAGCAACTCTAATGATTTCAAGGAAATTTCCTATGGTTTCCCTAGAACCTAGCATTTCTCAAGACACTAAATTTATAAGAATGAAATCCTCATTCTAACACTAACAATCTAGATATGTATTCATATCCATAATACCACCAATGATCTTATACACATGCCTACTAGTGGGACCTAAAACTAGATAAGACATAGATAACACTACTCTATAATCACAAACATGGAAGAAAAATATTTCACCACATAATGGATCTCACAAACTACTATTAGATCCCTAGATATATCATACATTGTATTGTTCTCACTCCTTTACTAAGAAATATAATCCAACAATCGTAGAAAGTCAGAGATCCATGACCATGCTAGACAATGGAATTTACACACCATCATAGCTAATTAAGCAATCAAACATTCATACATTACCATGTAATTAGCTATACAACTCTGGGAAGTATTAGTAGCCACTAAGACCTAGAAGTTTTCTTAACTATGAGAACATTCACATAGGAATATCATTGTAAATAAATAAGAATAACACATTTCTCTAGTAATATAGTTGCTACATAACTTGTTATAAAACATAAATGAATTATGAATTATTTATAGTGTGATGTATATATAAGTAAACACACTTATCTGATCACCTTCAATGACTAGAAACTAAGAGAAGGACTTCAACTCTCCAACCAACCATAGGTTAATTATAGTACAATATTTTTTGATTTTGACCACCCCTGATCCAAATTCAGAGTCCGAGGGAAGTGCTAAATGGAATTCACACCAATACAAGTCAACTAGATCAAACATGAATCCAAAGCACATCATGTCTCCATTTGTTAGGCACCATGGGAATCCAAAGCACTTATGATCTCCACCTATTAAACAATGCTAAAAATCCAAGGCACTCACTCAATCACTCCATCTGCTCCTCTTTGTATTCACTTTATGCAATGTTTTTTAGCGTGCTTCCACTCCAGTGCATATGTTATCCCCATGTGTTCTCTTCCGTGATCTCTTTTTCTTTCAACCCACACTCTCTACACATCCAAGAATTTTTCTATGTGTATACACATACAACTTACTACCTTACCCCTCATCTCACACACTTTTTGAATTATTCTTCTCATCTACTCCTTGTCTGTTCACTTACACAACATATCCTGTGAGATAGGGTGATCGTATCGGATTTTTATCCTTTCTTGAAGGCTTCCCATACACGCTTTAATTATTATAACATTAGGGTAATAAAATCATGAGGGATATATGTGTTCAAATAAAATAAGTGGCTTGGATTTATACTCAACATAAGTAACTACTCCTCCTCGGTCTCTGAATTAAAATTCATAATGAAATTTACAAGAGGGCTAGCAAAAGGGGTTCTAACAAAGTAAATATTGGCTATTTTTATAATTCGCTTCTTAACTCATATCTAACACCATTTCTTAAGACCAAGTGTTATGACCATGGGATTCATTCCATATATATCATCTACAAACTAGGTCTACTCCCATATTTCCAAATACAGTCCCATTGTATCAAGATCAAAGTTTTAATACCAAAGCCTTTAGGTGTTATTGATTAGCACTTTGTGGCTAGTGTTTGTGACCACCGGCTTTAAAACGTCGACATTGGTAAATCATATTTGTTCTTCTTGGCTTCTTTAACATAATATTGAGACCAAGGTCCCAATATCAAAGCCCCATCACTTGACAGATTTCCTTGAAACCTGTTTACATCACTGCTACTTATATCAGATCTCAGGTATTGAGGTCCCTCCTTTCTTGCCACATGGCAATTGAATTGAGACAAAAATCTCAATGTATTGAGATCGGACCCAATTGGTATTCTCCTTGGATTGTCATATTGCTCATTTCCATTTCAGTGCTACGATGCTACGATGATTTGAAAACCCTTGCATTGCTCCAATATGGTAACGTGAAACCCGATATAAATTTAGGTCAATACGATAATGGCTTTCTAAACTTCCAATAAACATATAATTTTGTTTTTTACTGAGAATTTTTGAAAATATTGAAAAATATTAACACTATAAAATGTGATCCAAAAATATCGGACTCTACCACATCACTTGGTACATAAGTTTCCATGTCATAAAAATAAGTGAAAACAATTATCAAACACGTCTGTGTAAGTTATATAAATATGATAAAGAGGGAAAAACTAAAAAAAAAAATCAAACTAATAGAAAAAATCGACGTATAACACAACGGAGTTGTCTACCGATGCAACAGAATAGCCTGGATGACAATTTTTTACCAAAATTTGATAAAACAAATTTCAAAAAATCTAGTTAGAGTGTTTGAATTGAATTTTTATGGTGGAAATAGATTGAGCACCATCAAAAACTCTTAAGAGACCCAAAATAATGAAGTTTAATGACTATAACCTAGATTTTCAAAAATCTTTGCTTAAATATTTCATAGTCTTACAGAAATTTATAAGTTATTCTGTGAGTTTTTTTAAGACTACAATGAACACAAAATTCAATTCAATAGTATAAAAAATAAATCTGATAAATAATAAAACTCTAGAAAACTCAAAATACTATTATAATAATGGAAAGACTAAGAGAATCACACAAAATTCAATTAAATAGTATAAGAATAAAAAAGTGAAGGTAAAGGCCCACGCCTCATATACGATCTAAGTGTAAAAAAGCATGCTTATGGTCATGGTTAGGCTCAAGAGTAACTAGATCAAGTGCAACAATATGACCAAGATGGTTTACCTATTTGACGAAAATGTGCTAACAAGTACAATGTCTTCGTATTCGCTTACTTGTTAGAATCCAAAATGAAAAACTCACAAAAGGTTCATTAGATCAAAAGAGAGGTTGCCCACAAGTTTATTTTTTATCATAGGAACATGTGGTTGTTGCTCAAGGTCATACATAGATAACACTTTAAAGATGTTTTATGTATTTTTTTTTTTTTAAAGATGATGTTTAATGTATTTTTTTTTAAGATAGTTAATATTGGCCTATGCAAGTTTTTAGTTTAAAATAAAGATAATATTTAATGTATTATTTTTTTTAAAGATTATTAATGTCTGGAGAAAGATTTTTAGAAACAATATTGATTAGTGTAAATTATGATGTTTAATTATAAAATATAAATATTTATTTTTCAATGTTATTAAAAATATTTTTCTAAAATTTAATTTGTAACATACCAACTAAAAAAAAAAAAATACTTACAGACAAATTTTACCAACATTAGATTTTCTAATTGATAAAGTCATTGTTTAAGCTCTTAAATGCGATATCCGGATTGTTATGTGTGCATATCTGGCTTATAACACATACTCATTAGCAAAAAATATCACATATAATGTTCTGCTATGTATCAAGTGATACACCCTACTGTCATATGTTTCGAGATTAGCATTGGATACTTTGCATTGAATTACCTCGGCTACAGTATCTGACAGTGATAAAGGTTGGTACTGTGCCATTAATATTTTACAACTGTGGAGGATTTCTCAGAATCGGTCTCAGGATTATTATACCACTTGTCATGTGGATAGCCGTTCGATTCCTTCCCTAATCAATGGTGGTCTCATTTCCGGCGGGAAAACCCTGTTGGGTAAAAACCCCGTCCTCCTCCCACAACCTCATTTGTCCGTGTTGATATTCTCTGATGTTTTCTCTTTCGGTATTTTGATATTTTCGTGCGATCTACTTGGAGGCTCTATTACTCTGGATAGAAGCTCCTGTTGTTGCCTCGGTGTAGCTCCACGTGTTGATGGAGGGTTCCTCTCGGCATTCTTTATGCCTCAATGCACCAGATCTGTGAGTTGGTAAGCTTCTCCACTCATAAACATAAATTCTGTTATAAATTTCCCTTTTTTTTTAACAACAGTTTATGAACCTTAAATTAAATCATTATCCCATCACATTCGAGTTATACAAGTTGGAAATCTACAAGTTTCATTTCGAAATTTCTTTGGCAGGTATAACAACATATGGTAAATATTTAAACTGTATTTGAATGAAATTTTGGTTCGGGTATTTCTCTTTCTTAACGTTTCTCTTTAGATTAACGTTTGAGTATCCCCTCCTTTTAACGCAGGTACACTCTCCTGGATTTTACTTTGCCGCTTCTTGAGTGTGAAGGGCTTTTCTGCCATTGCTGTGGTTTAATCGAGAAATCTCTTGCTTCTTTCACCAGGTACACTGGTTACTCGAAGGGCTTGTTCCCTCCTAGAACTTCTCAAGAAATTTGACTTAAATGTGTTAAGCTTAGCTGAGATTCTTTCATTACTAGGAATCACTTCTTCAAATGTAATAGGACTTCATTTTTAATCACTGTGGCTTAGTGCGAAACAATTTTCCATTTATTTAGTTAAGTGTTTTTACATATATTTTCATTACCCCTTTTATTGAAATCTCAATGAAGTAATAGAACAATTACTATCATATTATTTGGAGTTTTGGTTCTAAAAAATTCTAACTTACTGGTTTTACAATTGTAATCTCTGTTCTCTTTTGACTTGAAAAATACAAGCTATTTATTTTCAACAATTGTTCTGTTGTGGGTTCTGATTTACATATTCCATGAACCATTTCGCTTACAGGCGTCTTGGGTTTGGGTTTGGTCGAAAGATTTCTTTTTAACACAGTAATTTCTATTTCTTTTCTGCTCACTTTATAGAATTTGGTTAAATGATTTTCGTGTCCTTTTGCGTTAAGCTCAAATGTTTAGTTATTTATGTTTATGTAATAGAATATCATATCCAGATTTGTTTCCTTCTTCCTCTAGAATACAATACAATACTCTTAATTTGTATAATAGTTGTAAACATAATGCATAATCTCATTTTCCTTAGGCTTTAGGTTTCCACGCATATTTCTTCCTTTCCTATTTAAGGTTCTCATAAATTCTCATTCTCATTACTGTATTTCTTAGTACAATGTATATATATAGTTTCTGAGTTTATTTCCAATTTTCAAGTGTATTTATTCGATTCTACTTTACTTGTGTTTTCATCAGTTACAGTTCTCGATATTCTTTATTTATGTCTGCGTGCCTATTTTTCTAGTGTCTGGACCACCTGTCCTAAAGTCCATGTATAGTGGGGACTTCAACAATTTTTTGTTTAAATGGAGTTTCACTTCTTTTTTAATGACAATGTGTTTTTTTCAATTTTATACCAAGTGTGCTCCTACCATGTAAAACACAATTTGGTGAACTTATCATTTTTATAAAAAAAATATCTTAAATTGAGTTTCACACATCAATTAGTGCTTTGAAAGTTGTGTTTTACATAATTTTCTTACACTAAATTACATTAATTTTCTGAAATTTATTTTTAATTTATTTTAAATTAGCTATTTAAAAAAATAATTGTAAATGTCCACCGTCGATATATATATCATGGAGGATGGATGACGAAGATCAACAGAATCCCATATCTCTATGAGAGGAGGGGATCGGGGATTGAGGGTTGTTCATGGTATTTAAATATAATCTTAAATCTCCATACATGTGTGTACATATGGAATTGATTTTTTATCAACTTTGTGAGTTAAATTAGTTGAAATAATAAGTTTCATTTTTTTATTTTTTAGGAGCTAATAAGAAGAGAAGGGTCTCTACTCCATCCATGGAGCATGCCCATGGCTCACCCAATCGTGGTATGGTTTGAACACAATTTAATCATTGAATATGTACTTGTATTTATATGTATGCATGTATTTTTCAATTGATTATAGATTCATATTTGTTTATGAAGCTTATCTCTCCTCTCGAGAGGTTGGTGGTGGTTCAAATCCCCTTAGAGGAACATCAATAAGTGGTAGCAGGTTGCATGAAGGTGGTGATATTTATTCCTCAGGAGGCCAATCAATGGCTGGTGGTGCTGGTTCTCAGCAGGGTCATTTTGGTTCTTAACAATTTCACGGTGGAGAAGATGCTAGCTAGCCACGTTGAGGTTGCCATCAATTTCAATATTTTTTTCATTCAATTTGTAAAAATTTGTTTACATGTGTTTTTTCTAATATACAAAATTATATATATATATATATATTGATGCAGAGGCTGAAAATGCTCCAAATGTTGGTCAAAATAGATGCAGGGCAGAACGCTACATTCAAGAAGAAGGTTTTGTACCCACCACAACTTATCTAGCTGACATTGCTGATATACAATGGGAAAGAAACATGGCACAATTCACCTTAGAAAGGTATCAACAACTTCATGCAAAATTGCGGAGAGATCTCATGGCTTTGACTCTACCTGCTAAGAGTCGATAAAGCCTAGAAATAGTTACACATTCGTTGGGTGAACTAGTAAATCTATATAGAAATATTGGGCCAACGACTGATACATTTGTAGAAGTCATGAGAAAGAGAAAGGAAACAGTAATGGGTCCCGATAAATGGGAGGATGTGAAACAAAGAGCTACAAAATAAATGGCGAAGTCAATGTTTAATTTCAAGGAAGGGCCAAAAAGAAAGATGTTGAGGGTGCAATATTGCAAGCACCCCAATATAGCTCACTATTTGTATGATAGGCACCTTGCGGCCTATGGAAGACGCCCATGGAACGACAAGGTTCCTGTTTATTTTGCAAAATTGTTTTACGCAATTTTTTTTTGGGAAATGAAACCCAATTACAATGGCCTTCTGTCAGAATGTTTTGGTCCTGAGAAAGGTCGATTGTGTAACCGTAGGGGCACTAGGCGAGATATGGAGTTGCCTCGCCCTGAGCCACCATTGGTGAGTCGACCTTTTTGTGTCGAAACTTTGCAGTCAGAGATGGATGTGACTTCTCAAATAAGTTGAGAAGCGGGGGATGTCATCATCGACAATGTTCACAGTGGATTGGGTGGAGTCGATGTTTGTCTAAATCGACAAAGAGCATGTGAGAATACATGTGCCAATTTTGTGTATTGTACAGATGAAGAGATTGACAACATGAGTGTTGAAGATCTCAAAACATATGCAAAGAGTTGTCGCAATGGTTGGAAAGACCTAATTCTTCATGAGGAAAAGGGCACGGGAACGGTATGTGTTAATGACCTTTGGGTTCAATTATTTTAACACATACATGTACAATTTGTAATAAATACATGTGTATGTATATCTATACATTTATTTTTATGTACATTAATCTAACAAAAATGTATCATTATATGTTAAAACACCATTTGAAGTTGTCACACATGATGAACGACGAAAATTTTAATATCACGTTCGGGGCCTCTGGTTCAAACAATGAAGATGGGTCTCACCATCAAGATATGTTGACAAATGTTAGTGTTTTCTAAGTGATATTTTTAAAATAAATAATTTTGCACATGTACATGTACATATATAATAATAAAATGTTTTGACAGATTTTGATTCTGTCTGATGTTTTTGGGATGACGGTACCTTCTTCTTGCTTGGGAGATGTACCTTCTACTTCCTTAGGAGATGTGCCAGATCCATAACAATTATGGACAATTTTTCACTTTTAAAATTTATGTTTAAGTTATATATATATTCCACCTCAAAAAGTTCCATTAAAAATTGAGATATATATATCTATATCTTGAGTTATTTTAAATTTTTTGAATTTTAGGTTTTTGGAGATTTTATTTTAGAGCCTCTCTTAAGAGATGTCCCAAATTCACCTCCATAAATATTCAATTTTTCACATTTAAATATATATATATATATATATATATATATATATATATATATATATATATATGTTTTTTTAAAAGTTATAAGTTATAAATTGAAGTTTATTTAAGTTTTATTATAAATTGAAATCTTGAACTTGAGTTATTTTATACTTTTAAAATTTTTAATTTTAGGTTTCTATAGAAGATTTATTTAATCCATGGACTCTAGCGATGGATATAGGAACATCCACACCATTTCAACCATTTGAACAAGTTGTCTAACTTTTTTTTATTATTATTGAAAATAACTTTATATATACACATGTGCATTTTCATCTGAAATTTTTTAATATATATATATATAACTGTACATGTATATTGTATAGTTTACTGTTGGAGATGTTCCCATGGGGGAAGTTGTAGTAGGTGAACAAATGGAGAGGGAACCTCATGAGGTATTGCATGATTTTTTTTTTATATTTTGTTTTTTACATGAAGTTCTATATATTCTCACTCATTTTTTAAAAAATAAAATTTTAATGTTTGTATGTGCATTGTGTACAGGTTCCCCATGCTTCGCAAGATAGCGCTTAGATTGAGACTCTGCTAGGAAAGACACGACATCCATCTGTATTTGATGGACATGATTTGTAGATTTGATTGAGATTTCTAGTCTTAAATTTACATTTTTATATATTATCTATATGCACAGTCATATATATATATAACTTGATTATACTTTATACTTGTGAGATCTACAATTTTTGGACATATTTTATTGTGTTAATATAATTTGTTTTGTTTTTGAAAGTTTGAACTACTAGTAATGTTGTCATCTATAAATTAAAGTTTTTCTTTTGAACTACATTTTCCATGTTATGTAATGATGTGTTATAATTTTTTTTGTTTTTAAAACTTAAGTTTTGGATGGTTGAAGTAGATTTGGCATGTGAAGTAATGTTGTGATCTATAATTTTTTTGTTAAATTAAAGGTTAAGTTTTGGATGGTTTCCATCTACATTTGGCATGTGAAGTAATGTTGTGATCTATAATTTTTTTGTTAAATTAAAGGTTAAGTTTTGGATGGTTTCAATCTACATTTGGCATGTGATATAATGTTAAATTTTTTTATTGGATAGTTGAACTATAATTGGCATGGCATGTGAAGTAATGTTGTGATATAATCAAAAAAATTTTAAAACTCAAGTTTTGGATGGTTTCAATCTACAATTGGCAAGTGATATAATGTTAAATGTTAAAAGTTTTTATTGGATAGTTGAACTACAGTTGGCATGGGATGTGAAGTAATGTTGTGATATAATCAAAAAGTTCTTAAAACTCAAGTTTTGGATGGCTGAATTACATTTGGCATATGAAGTAATGTTGTGATATATAATTTTTTGTTAAATTAAAGGTTATTTTTTGGATGGTTTCAATCTAAATTTGGCATGTGATATAATGTTTAATGTTTAATGTTTTTATTGGATAGTTGAACTACAATTGGCATGGCATGTGAAGTAATGTTGTGATATAATCAAAAAGTTTTTAAAACTCAAGTTTTGGATGGTTGAATTACATTTGGCATGTGATATAATGTTAAATGTTTTTATTGGATAGTTGAACTATAATTGGCATGTCATGTGAAGTAATGTTGTGATATATATAATCAAAAAGTTTTTAAAACTTAAGTTTTAGATGGTTTCAATCTACATTTGGCATGTGATATAATGTTAAATGTTTTTATTGGATAGTTGAACTACAATTGGCATGGCATGTGAGGTAATGTTGTGATATAATAAAAAAGTTTTTAAAACTCAAGTTTTGGATGGTTGAAGTACATTTGACAAGTGAAGTAATGTTGTGATCTATAATTTTTTGTTAAATTAAAGGTTAAGTTTTGGATGGTTTCAATCTACAGTTGCCATGTGATATAATGTTAAATGTTTAATGTTTTTATTGGATATTTTAACTACAATTGGCATGACATGTGAAGTAATTTGTTTTGATATAATCAAAAAGTTTTTAAAATTCAAGTTTTGGATGGTTGAAGTACATTTGGCATCTTAAGATTGCTTTTGATCTCTACATACTCTTCTCTTGTTTGAGTGAAAAAATTTCCAATGGGAAGAACATAGCTTTTCAATGCAACTAACCATATCAATTGAGCTCTAATTGAAAAAAGAGTAAAGAAAAGTTAACATGCCACAAAACATGTCAGCAAAATAACATTCGTGGTTGTCATTTTTGTTGGAATAGCTAAATCATATTTTAAGGATTCTCCATAAAAAAAACAATTTCAATGAAGAGAATCCTTAATATGATTTAGTTATTCCAATAAAAATAAAAACCAAGGATGTTATTCCTTTGCTTTTTGGTTTTTTTTACTTTTTTTTGAAATAGAGCTCAATTGATATGGCTAGTTGGATTGAAAAGCTATGCTGTTTTCATTGGAAATTTTTTTCACTCAAAAAATAGTATGTAGCATGTAGAGATCAAAAACAATCTTAAGATTACTTTTAATTATGATCAAGTTTTCTTGAAACTTTTTCCCACATGATGATACCTTCGTTGACCTCTAAAAAGTAGTTCATGGGCTATATGTTCTACCTCTTTTCCATATAAATCCCTTTAATTTTGATTGGAAATATAAGAAGTAGATATATGTTTGTTGAATTGGGGTCAATGTCATGAATGCACTTAACTAGGTAGCCTTTTTTATTTATAAATTTGTAAATTGATGACATTCAGTTCAGTACGTGAAACATTTTTCATCAATTCACATGGGAAAACTACTTGAAAAATTAATTGCATTCTACAACATATGTATATATATATATATATATATATATATATCCAATACGTGCACAACATTTTTCATCAATGCACATAGAACATATCCGACCATTGCACAGACAAGTTTTGTACTAGATTTTCAATCAAGAACAAAGATGTGGGTCAAATCCCACCAAAAGTCAGAGAATTGCTCCGAGTCTCTTGTCTGAAAGGAATATTCATACAAAATTATATTGTGGATGATTTATTTACACTATGGATACTTTTTACCAAGAAATACCACAAGAAAAACTAGGCGTGCATTCAGTTCGTGTATATATCTAGTACGTGCAACATTTTTCATCAATGCACATAGAAAAAATACTTTCAATTAATTGCATTCTAGAACATATATATTGAGTACGTGAAACATTTTTCATCAATGCACATAGTAAAACTTCTAGAACAATTAATTGCATTTTAGAATATATATATATATCCAATAATGTGCAACATTTTTCATCAATGCATATATAGAAAAGCTACTTTCAGTTGATACTAGAGTGTGCATGTACCAAAACAATTTGTACATGTGCAAACACTTGCACAGATAACATAACAAGGCAGCTCAATTTTTAATTGAGTACTGGAAGTTCTAGAACATATAATCCAAAGAGAATAAACTATTGGGCAGTTCAATCAAAAAAGTTCCAATGGAATGCCATCTTCAATAATCCGTTCATGATTGGATTTTGACATTTTACATTTCTTAATTTTCATTTTTTTCTTTGATTGAACCTCTATTAACTTTATGCGTGCTGCACACACCAAGTGACTATATTGACAACTTATGAAATCAGGTTCATATTCTTCAAAGTAAACAAAATGCTTTCATTTTGATTAGTTTGTCTGAAAAAATAACCTTTCAGTATAGTAGATCCTCTTTCATATGGAAACCCGTGATCATTATAGTCTTCTAATAATTTCATTTTTCGTTCAGTTGAACGCATAAAATAATACTTCACATTTTCATCGTTGTCAGTAGGTTCAGTTACAACAAAAACATCTCCTACACAATAAAACAAACTTAACAAAATTGTACATATTCAAATTTATTTCTAGATATTTATCATTAGAAAGTAATTCAAATGTTACATTCTCTAACAAGATCAGAAACTCGATCACCATCAGATGATATTGTAGTCTCCTCTGATTGCATTTCTCTAAACATTGCAAGGAACATTTTTCCCTTTGTATTTAGCTCTGTATGTTTCCAATATTTTACATACATTTTGTTTTCACAAACGTCATTGGATTTTGTGTTGTCTATGAAAACATGAAAAAAACAAGAATATTTTCTTTTATCCAATGCAAACACATTTTTGGATGACTTTGTTTTAATTGAATGAAATTTTCGAGTCCCTTTTATTGTTTCAACGTCATTTCCAATTGATCTATCTACGTCTTCGATCCCAATATGCCAAAAAAACCTTTATATGGAAAATTTAAAGAAGAATGTAAATATGATATCAAAATACAATCAAAGATAATCATTGTGATAAATGTACACTGTTTAAAATTAGATATCCAATAAAAATTAAACTGAATGTACCTTCGCACTTCCCTTGATCGGTTAGTCTCATGGCTTAGAGCAGTGATGTACCATTGAACAACTTCTTTCACATCCACAAGTCGGCTTGCAGAGAGGTTCATTTGATATCTTCGAAGTACTCGTTTTATGCATGCCCCTAGACCATCATGTTCTCCTTTTCCATGGCCAGTCTCGAAGAAATTCCAACAATGTTTAATGCAGGCTTTCTTATGAAGACAACACAACCAAAAGAATGATCGTGCAGATTTGAATTGACCTGTGCATCCATCTGACCATATTAAATGTTCATTGAATTTTATTCCACTTTTTTTCAAGGAATCATAAATTTTTCCAAAAAAATGGTGGACAAAATTTATATCATCTGTACGATCGTCACTGATATAAAAGTTATATTATTTAATAATATGTCGATTTTCACTGCTGCTTTCTATATGATCGATGTTTTGTTTAGCATGTTTATATATAATATGGACAAGCATGGAGACTTGGTCAGAATGATAGTATTCACTCTGAATTTCTTTTTGTGGAACAAATGTGTAGTTTTGTGCAAAATCAATTACTGACAAAATGGTCCCTGGTGGAAAAAATTCATATGATTTGTTGAATTTCATGTCTTGTCATTGAGCTTTATGGGAATGCTTGGTGTATTTGTAAATTTCTGCCTCAAACTTTCTCAAATATTCTATCACAAAAATTTCTTCTTCTCATAATTCAATTCTTTTAACACTATTTGCACTTTGAATTGATTTATGGATATATTCATATTTCTTCCATTTCACTTTCATTTTGGAAAATGATTGATCACTTATATCAGTACGATATTTTTTTTGAAATTTAGTCAAATTTCCACAATCATCGAATTTTTTACCGCCAACACATTTATTTTTGTAAAATAGTTCATCACTTTCTCTTTCACATAGAATTTGAGATATGAAATCACGGATAGTGGAAGGAGGAGGTGAATCCTTCCAAAATGTTCTACCAAAATCAAGGAGTGTGTCATAACATAACTCAAATTCAACATGATAACAACAACAACTGTCGCGTACGGTGATAGGTTTTACATACCATGGTTTTTGTTGAACAAAAGCACTGATTGAAACATGAATTTAACGATTCTCTTCTTTGAACATGTTGAACAACTCTATCTAAGTGGTTTCTGAGAAATATTTTTCATGTTCTTCATATTGATTTCGTGTTATTCTTCTTTGCATCACATGCCTTGCAGTTGGCGAAACATGCGAATTTTTCTTCCAATATTCATATATTATTTTTTAAACATTTTCTCTAGGTCTATCTTTGTATGGTTGCCAACAAATAGCTCTCCAACAAGAGATTTCATCATTTACATCTATTTGCAACCGAAATTTCTGATTTTTGTGAAAAAAAAATTGCGAGGTTCCTAATGCTCGTGCCACAGATTTTACCAAGTGATTCTCCTTAGTACTTGATGAAATCACTGTCATATGTATTTCTCTATGTACTACTAAAACATTTTTTTGTCTAGATCTTCTAATTGAATTTATAGCACTATTTATATTTTGTATCACATTTTCCTTCATTTTTTATGTTTGGTTGATTTTCGAATACCCAATAAATTCGTAGCTTCTTTTAATTTCCTTAATGATAGGAGACCTTTCAAAATTTGGGCTTGAACTGTCACCTTTTCCTTTATGAAATAATTCTCAAAAATGTGGTTAACATGATATCGTATATAATGGTCAGCTTTTTTATCTCCATATGTGTGAATGTCAAAATTTTCTAACATATCATCATCAACATTGATTTCATCTGTACATATTCGAATGAATAGTACATAATAAGTTTACATATTCAATAAATAACTAAAATAATAAATATATTTATAATTTCAATAATACGTACATGTGTTCAACACACACACACACACACACACACACACACACACATATACATACCTTGTGATTCAATTTCTTCGCTTGAATTTCTTTGAACATTTTCACCATCTTCAATCATTGGTTCAATATCTCTTCCACTTTCTCTTTCAAAATTTTGTATCTCATCATCAATGTTTTTGAGGAATATCTCTCTCTATTTACATTGCAAAATATTTTTCAAATTAGTTCATCAAATAAAAATTAAGCTTCAAATTTTACACTAGGAAAATTTTAAATATATCAACATCATAATATTTACATTTACACACCTTCTTCAACTTCTAGTTGAGGTTGATTTTCCGCTTCAATATTTGAGAGTGCTTCTATCTTTATTTTGCGAGATTGTCTTGTCTCTTCTCTACGTTCCTCAGGGTCTCTTTTTCAATGATATTTTCTCGTACAATTCCTTCGATTTCCCATGATAATACAATATTAAGTTCAAAAAAATTCCTTCAAAAATTTAGACAAAAACTCAATTAAAAAAAACATCACAAAAGATTTAATTTTAAAAAAAAAAAATTTTAGAAATTTTGCAAAAAATACATACTCCAATCCAAAACACTTACTTTAAAAAATTCAAGAAAAAAATGTCTTGTAAAAATGAAACGAAGCTCAAAATATTTCCTTCCAAGTCCTACAAAAAAATTTCATTTAAAAAGTTACACAAAAACTCATTTTAAAAAAACATTATAAAAGATTTACTTCAACCCAAAACATGTACTCTAAAACAATGTCACTTCAAAAAATGCCTCCAAAAAATGTCTATTGAAAATTAATTCCAACTTCATAAAAAACGCCACTTTAAAAAATACTTCAAAAAATATCATTTTAAAAAATACTTCCAAAAAGTGTCCAAAAAATGTCCTTTCGAAATTAGGCCCAAATCCATACCCTCAAAAATAATGAAAATTAAGCCCAAATCCATACTTTAAAAAAAAAATGAAGCCCAAAAAACATCCAAAAAACTGTATCACATACCTCCAAGAAATGTCCTTTGAATGTACCTCCAAGAAAAGTCTTCAAAAATGTCCTTTGAATGTACCGCCAAGAAAAGTCTTCAAAAATGTCCTTTAAATGTACCTCCAGGAAAAGTCCTTAAACCCAAAACAATTCTTTGCAAAATCAGATCAAGACTTTTGTAAAATCAGACCAAATGTGTGAAAATATGCAAAAATAATGAATGATTTCGCAGCAATTTATATTTCCATGAAATGTTTTTTTGGAGGGGCTCGGTGATACTTTCTGGCTATCAGAAAGTTAGGTAAAAGTTTGATCGAACTTTTTAGAAATAGTTCAGTCGAACTATTTTTTCGTTTGACTTAACGGGCCATCGGTGCAAAAAATAGTTCGGCTGAACTTTGTTTAAGAGTTCGGTCGAACTAACCCGTCACCAGTTACGCAGAGCCAGGCCCTGAATACGTTTGTGAAACTTTGGACTGATTAAACTCCATGAAACATTCTGAATTAACTATCGGAACCAAGACAAGAATTTTCAGAATTGAATCTACTTTCAGGAAATATAACTTTTATGGAATTTCATAAATATGTAATAATTTTAATTAATTTTGTGATATAACAGATGCAAACAATTTATGAAGGTCATTTTGATTCAGTGAAATAAAAATTCTATATCTTCCAAAATACATTGTAAAAACAATTGAAAAATTATGGTACATTACATTAGTCCGTCGTGTGTAATGGGTAGCTTTTAGATTTTTAGTTTATAACTTATATGTTAAGAAATTTCTTGTGTTGCGAAACATATTCAAAATATGCAATTTTTTCATATTGGACCAGTTCAAAAAATTCTAGTAATTATGATATCCATCCATTGGCTTTGTAAATATGACAAAACAGAAGTAGACTCTGTCTAGATTGCTGTAACACATTTTGTTTCTCAAAAACACAAATTTTCAAAAAATACAACATTGTGTATTAACATGACTTCTTATGAAGACATTGATTGTTAAAAAACACACACTCAAAGAAACTCTAAGTTGAAATATCAAATGTGTATAAAAAAATCCCAAAAAATAAGTAATAGAAAGCTAACAAAATTTCTGACAACTTTTATTTTTATCGCAAAATGAAATTCTAAACAGAAAAAATGTTTTAGCTTGCAGAATGTTGAAGAACCGAAAAAATGAAATTTTTTTCTCAAAAAAGGGCAAAAAGTGTAACCCAACTTCACATTTTCACCTAATGTATCTCCTCTTTGAAGCCTTCCTAGGTGAATCCCTCCATGATAGTATGATATGCTCTCATGGAATAAGTGTGGTTGAAGAGAAAATCCTCATATGTATTAAGTAGTAGCTTCTCCTTGAGCTTAGATGAACTAGCCAAGAAGATCCTACTCCGATAATAAATGACCCCATGTCTCACTGAATATCTCTCATATAATAACTGGCCATGAAATATCCTGCATGAATAGATATCCTTGGAGTATTCCACCAACAACTGGGATCTCCAATAAGGATATTTCATGGCCAGTTATGTGGTTGCCCTCTTCTTTGACATCTCCCATGCCAAATTCATATACTGGGATGTTGCTATCCTGCCTCTGCTACTACTCCTGTAGCTACTCATGCTCAAGTAAAGGTTGAATTTTTTGGAGGTTAGCCTTCCATGGGAAGCTATCACCCATCCAAAACTTTCTGAGTTTGGCCAATGTATGCGTGAGTGGCCACCGACCTCTACCATATGTGGAATATTTCTCCCTAAGTGGAAGTATATTCCGAGTCTCCAAAGCCATGGAGTGGTCTCCTTGCACCATGATGGTGCCATCCTTCATCCCTGTAACATCCTCTCTTAGCATAAGATGTGGGGTGAGAGTGGGTAATACTGATATTGGGAGAATGTCTCCCTCCTCCTTGAGCCTACCCAAGACTCTCTGCACTGTGCCAAGTCCTCCCAAGGTTCCCACTCCTCTTGGCTATATGAGTGGTGCAACCTGTTGTGAGACATCTCTCATCAACTCCTGATCAGGTGGCCTCCCAGGTGGAATGCCTCTAGATAGTAATGTGTCATGGGCCAAAGTCATCTGCATAACTGATTTGACAGTTAGGTCCTTGCTTCCACTGCAAAAATCCATCTCTATTTTCTATGTAGAATTTGTATGAGAGGGATATGTGTGCATGCCCCTAATCACCTGATGCTTACCACTCCTTTTATCTATCAAATCCATTTGTACATTCTCCCAATATGTGGTAACCTTCCCTAAAGTAATCAACCATTGCACACCCAATATCACATTGGTGTCAGGTATGTCAACCATAAAGAAGTGATCAATCAATGTATATGTCCCCATGGTGACAGATAAATATGGAACATGATGCATGCAATAAATAATTCTAGCTCCTGGGACCAAAACTAAAAATCCCTCAAAATCATCAGTGGGTATTGCCCTCCTCTGCACTAGTTGGGCATCAATAAAGTTATGGGTAGCCCCATTGTCAATCAATATTGATACCCTCTGATCCTGAATGGAACCTTGAACTCTCAAGGTCAAGTACTTAGGTACTCCTCTCAATGATGCAAGGGCCCCTCAAATTGGAGCAAATGCTCCATTCCCACCTCCTTGTGGTGGTGGATCATTTCCTGCTATCCCAGCATTGTGACTTCCTTCTGGTTCCTCTTCCTCTTCCTACTCATCATCAGAAAATACTTGTATATAGTGTGCCTTCCCTACTACACATCTATGTCCAGGTGCCCTTGATTCTTGGCATGTGAAGCAAATATTTCATCTCCTAAAGTCTCTTCGGACATCATCACTAAGAGGTACTTTGTTTTGTCTCTCCTTTGAAGGATGAGCCTTCTCATCTTTTCCCTTTGATGGAAAAGTGGGATTTTGCTGAAATGTTGCCTTTCCTCTTGGAAATCCATATTGTAGATCTCTGGCCCTTTCAATAGAATCTTGAAGGGTAGTGAGTTTGGTTGATTTAACAAACCCATGTAGAGGTTCTTCTAGCCCATCAATAAACATTTAGACCCTCCTAGCTACAGATAAATCAGGAACCATAATAAAAAGTTTTAGAAATTCAGAAATGTAACTTTCTGGATTACCTGATGGTTTGAGCCTAGCTAGCCAAATCAAAGGTGCCTCCGGGTCTCTTCGATCAAACCTCTTCACCAACCTCCTTGTGAACTTTGAATATGTAATCACATTGGTATGCCCCAATGTAGAAATACCTTTAAACCACCAATCATGTGCCTCAACCTCAAGGTGCAGCACTACTATTTTGATGGCTTCCATCTCCGGTACTTGGTTCAACTGGAAGTAGATGTCTAGATTTTTTACCCATGATTTGGCAACACATTTGGATTACCCATAAAACGTGGGTAAGAAATATATGCCCATAGTCTAGTGAAGATCATGGTTTTGTATGAATCCTCCACTGATATTGTGATGTCAGGGTCTCCTATTGTCCTTGATCTGAAAAAACTCTTGGAAGCTCAAATGATATTTGAAACTTTGAGATTGAGACTCCTACTCAAGAAAGTAGTCTTCAAGAGTTTCTTATTCTTGAAACCCTCCATTTCCCACTGTTAAAAATGTAGGCATAGTAGAGCGTTGGGAAATATGTTTCTTCACTGGTTGATATTTCCAGTGATGTAAAATGTCAGAGCCTTCTCCATGTAGAAGCCCTTTGGGGGATTTTTTGTGTCTATCCATCCTCATCTCCTTGATTTCTCTTGCAATGTCTTGCATGGTTTGAAGAATAAGCTTGGGATACTCCTTCTCCTCATCTCCTCCCAATAAGGGAGTTTTTCCCATGTCTTCTCTATCATCTGTATAATCATATATCTGGTTTCTTCTGAGATACCTATTCTCTCCGTCTGTGAGAGGATCTCCTTATAATGACATATTGTCTTAAATGCACATTCTGAGCCAATATTATGCTATGATACCACTGTAATATTCCAAAATAGGAAAAGAAGAAATATAAGACATAAAAATGGAAATAGCAGTGAATAATATTGCATCAATTTATGCGACCAATATGGATTCATTACATTAATCATATAAGCAGAAAATAAGTACAAAATACTAAGGCACAAATCATATGATATAAGAAAACAAGCCTCCAATACTAAAACACTCTCAAAAGTGAGATGTGGTTTCTATACAAAATGTCAAAGAGCTGCTACAACGTAGTCATAGTGAACATAGCTATAGCATGGAAACATACAATAATATAAAAATATTGATATATGCCTCAAGAGATGCTAGACATAAAGATCCAGGCTCTATATCACCTTTCCATGACAACCCAAGAGGGTTTCCAGAAAATACACCAAAATACAAATGTGAACTGCAGCCCTAGGGCTAAAGATTCACTGCAACTGAATAGCTGGGAAGATATGGCTAATATGATGTAGCATAGAATGAAGCCTTCTCCCAATATACTCTCCAAGTGAAAGGCTAATCCCTTCACTGGAAATCTATCTCCCCAAGTGGTGCAGTGAAACCACCCTTGCAATTACTCCCTAAAATAACGCAATCCAAGACTTAAACTACGCTGTACGGGATAATAATAACTTGGCCTGGTGAAAAATGTTGCAATAACTCCCAAGGAACTTCTTTACTGGCCTCCCAATGGAAAGTATGCTTCCCCCACTGAAGACAAACTCAGAAATGGAGCTATCCTATCCTCCACTGCTACACCCTGCAACACAACACAACCCAAAGCAGAAACTGCACTGTAGAAGAAATTTGTAGCTTAGCTTGATTTGGGAATGTGGAAATGTAGCCCAAATACTTATCCTGAGTGGGAACTCGAAGTACCCCGAGGAAGAAGGTGGGATTCCCGCTCGAGAACACCCTTGTGCTAAACAACACTGCAGTCTCCGCTAAATAGCTGAAGAGAGAAAAAATTCAAACAGACCATAAACAAAATAATATTCAATCATGCCCTCCATGGCTATCATCCCATTCCTTATATGCTTGGTGAGCTTCGTTACCTTGGGCCCCACTCATTAAATGCACTACTTCCATGCAATGAATCTCCCCCAAAACTGCGTTGTCCCTCTATGAATGTCCACTCCCTCCATACCGATATTGTTGATTTTGTCAAAGTTGACCCAATCCACATGCTCCATCCCATATTGACACATAAGGGAGCTTAATCCAACTACTCAGATGACTCCCATTCACATTAGGAGTAATTTTATTCCTAATAATGAGATTTATAGGTCTCCCTACCCTCTTATTCTTCTATCTAAGGAGCAAAAACAAGATTTAATATTCCAACTAGCTAAAAGATAATTGGGAATATTACATCCCCAGGGCGATATAGTCGGTTTGATTTATCCCTTGTCCAACATTTCCTTTAATTACAATTTTAGTACCAACAACTTTGATGTTTTCATACAATATGAATCTTTAAACAATAGTGTTGATTGTGGAAATAATTCAATTAAGATTTTTTTTGCCTTCCTGGTGGAAATCCTAGTATTTCCTCAAGAAACACATTGTTAAACTATTTCAATATTGGATACTCTTTCATTCAGTCTCTATTAACCTATAATTCATTAGTTACTTAGAAAAAATATAATTCACATCCTTTTCGACTGCATCGCTTCAATTGTAGTATTGATATTTTCTAAGTAGTAATGAAATTATTTATTCCCTGCAATGTTACTCTCTCCCCTTTGTTCCTAAGATAATCCAAAAAATTCTTGTATAAATCACTTTTTGTTTAGTGGGTTGCTAGAGATTTGATTCTGACTATCACATCATATGCACCCAATGGTAGCAGATTCAAATTGGCTGACATGTGCATATCAATTATTATTACTTGGCACGATTTCACCTTGTGTATAATTCACCTTTTGGTTCTTGTACCTAGTTGAAGAAACTATGATTCATCATGGTATTTCTTTTGTAATGAACACTTTTCCACTTTGCATCCTCAAAATTCTAAGGGATTCCATCCAGTTAGGGAAACCTTCTTCTCTCCTCTTTCTAACTAACTCTTCTGCTTGATCATGCTGATATTTATAAGTTTTACACTGCACCATTCTGCTACTCATTCCTTTGCTTCCTTGTGGATATTGGGTGTCTTCTTATGTGTTGTTACGCACAAATGAGTGTTAGTTGAACCAAAATATAAATAAATATATTTACTCATGACCATGGCTTAGTTGCAATGAGCATGTTGATGTAAGGTTATCTGAAAGACCAAATCTCAAGTTACTCTGAAAAATAAAAAATAGATAAACAAATCATAACCTTCCATTCCTATCATTTCACAATTATGATATCAACATGTCCATACAACACAAAATCATCAGTGAGAATTCTATAATCAGCACACACTTGTAGATAAAAAAAAATCATCATTACTGCACTCTATAACATAGTTCCAAATTTTATCTCCAAAAGTATAGTGTAGAACATAGCTTTGATAACACAGTGTAATTCTCCCTGCCACCCCCTTAGAATTTTGAGGCTAATGGGAGGTGTTAATTTCAACTAACTTGACTCTATGGTATCATTATGAATATGGGGTTAAAAAAATTCTTCCTTTCAAAAGCTTGTATAATTAACCTTAGATAACATCGTTACATTGTTATTGTCAAGAGTTTTATGATGGTATAAATTTTACCCCAATCTAAATCCTAAATTGGAAGTTATGCACTTTTAGATATTAATGAGTCTACCCTTTGCACATCAATAACATGCTACCACTTGTGACCCATGTGGCTTCACCATGCCATATATGACAGTTATGTGGCATCCACCTGACTGTGGTCACACATTTGTGGAAATTTCCATGTCAACCACACTCGCTACTCCCACATAGCACTAGTTCTTCATGTAATGTGACGACTCCTTTGTATATGGTTTTAGGGTATAGTTAGGTGTCCATGAAATTTCCACTATTGTAAAATTTTCAGACTTGTAGGCTACCAAATTACCATTTATCCACAATTACATCGAGCCTGGCCCACCGTCTAGGTTTCTCCATGTTAACATCTTTCCTTTACCTCCGGATGTCTAGATACCTCTGTGACTTAATAAACATAGGCCCATAACATTATTTGACCACACCGAGCCCTGCTTTAGATACTTTGGACCATTTAAAAAATATGGCTTCATTCTAATTTTATTCCCAAACACTCTTAATCATGTGTGTCCTCCTTGGTCCCCTTGATCCTAGAGTCACTTACCACATAATAACATCTTTCTCCGCCTAAGTGGGGCCAACACAAGATTTTACCTTTGTCTTTATTCTCCATAATTTAGCCATATTATTCCTAATTTACTTATTTTATAATGCACATAGCTAAAATCCATCCAAATTCTCAGACTCTCGAATACATATATCATGCATGAATTACATTTAGTTGCGATATAATTCTCATAAATGACTCATCCAACCACACATACAAGTTTGGTTCTCGGCAATACTCATACTTAGGAACTCTAAGGATTTCAATGACATTGCCCATGGTTTTCCTAGAACCTAGCATTTATAAAGAAACTAAATTTATAGGAATTAAATCCTCATTCTAACACTAACAATATAGATATTTATTCATATCCATAATACCACCAATGTTTCTATAAACAGGTCTACTAGTGGGAACTGAAACTAGCTAAGACATAGATAACACTACTCTATAATTCCAAACATAGAAGAAACATATTACACCACATAATGGATCTCACAAAATACTATCAGTTCCACTGATATATCATACATTGTACTATTCTTAGTCCTTTACTAATAAATATAATCCAACAATATCATACAGTCAGAGATCCATGCCCATTCTAGACAATGAGATTTACACACCATCATATTTAATTAAGCATAGCAAGAATTTATACATTACCATGTATTTAGATATATAACTCAGGGAAGTATTAGCAGCCACTAAGACTTGCAAGTCTCCTTAACTATGAGAACATTAATATACGAATTTCATTGTAAATAACTAGGAATAAAAAATTCCTCCAGTAATACAGTTAATAAATACCTTATTATAAATCATAATGCAATCATGCATTATTCATAGTGTGAAGTATATATAAGTAAAAAAACTTATCTGATTAACTTCAATGACTGTAAACTAAGGGGAGGACTTCAACACTCCACCCAACCATAGGGCAGCTACAATACAATATTTCATGATGTTGAACACCCCTTAGCCAAATTCATGGTTTGAGGGAAGTGCAAAATGGAGCTCACACCAATACAATTCAACTAGATCAAAGAGGAATCCAAAGCACACAATGTCTCCACTTTTTAGGCATCATGGGAATCCAATGCACTTATGGTCTCCACCCGTTAAAAGACACTGCAAATCCAAGGCACTCACTCAGTCACTCCACCAAGTATTATGAACATGGGATTCATTCAATATCTATAATCTACAAATTGGTCTACGCAAAACTTTCCAACTATAGTTCCTTTGTTTCAAGTTCAAAGTCCTGAGACCAAATTCGTTAGGTGTTATTGCTTAGCAATTTATTACTGATGGTTGTGAACACGACCTTTCAAACATTGACCTTGTTAAAGCATGTTTGTTTTGATTGGCTCCTTTAACATAATATTAATACCAAAGTCCAAATACCGAAGCCCCATCACTTGAAAGACTTCCTTGAAACCTATTTACATCACTGCTACTTATATAATATCTCGCTTAACGAGATCCCTCCTTGCTTTAAACATACCAATTGAACTAAGACCAAAATATCAATGTCTCGAAATTGGAACCACTTGGTATTTTCCATGGCTTTTCATATTGGCCATTTCCATTGCAGTGCTACAATGCTCCAATGTCTTGAAAACCCTTGCATTGTTCCAATCTCATAACATGAGACCTGATATAACTTGCAACCCGATATAGTGTGAAACCTGACATAAATATGATAAATAAGAAAACAATAGAACACTAAAAATAATATTATAATACTGGAAAGAGTGAGAGGATGACACAAAATTCAATTCAATAGTATAAAAAATGTCAACTCAGATAAAAGAAAACACAAAAGTCAATTAAATAGTACAAGAATCAACAAGTGAAGGTACATGCCCACGCATGAGATACGAAAGCATGAAAATGGTAATTTTTAGGCTCAAGGGTACCTAGATAAAATGCAAAAATATGACCAAGATGATTTACCTATTCTATGAAAATGTGCTAACAAGTAGGATGTCATCGTATTCACTCACTTGTATCCAAAATGCAAAACTCACTGAAGGCTCATTAGATAAAAACAGAGGCTGAGCACAGGTGTATTTTTTATCATAGGATCATGTAGCTCGTGCTCAATTTCATACAAATATAACATTTTGAAGATAATATTTAATGTATTATTTTTTTTAAAGATTGTTAATCTCTCTCAAGGCAAGATTGTAGTTTTTCCTTTTTTTTCGAAAGAAAAAAACAACTAGCATTTTGTTAATATGAAACCCAGTTACATCATTCTAGGAACATGTATGCTTTTATTTTCATCACATTCCCATGCAATCCAAGCAGAGTTGAAAGACGTGCCCAATAACAAAATAGCATCATTAAGTAGACAAAAAGTGTAGTCCAGTTCAATTTTGATACTTCATATAAGGAGAAAGTAAAATTAAATAGTAAAAATAAAATGTTGATCCCAATTTGAAACAAGTAAGCCAAAAATTACTTATGATATGGATATATGGTCCTGAGCCAGTCCAACACCATAAAAAAAATAGATTTGTGCATGAATCCTTCCAAATCATGGATGCCCCGCTTTGAGAGTGAATCAACAACATAATTAGATTCATAGTATATATGGTTGATAAAGTAGTGTTGATGTCACTTTAACAATATTCTAGTCCACCTACACCAGCCACAGAGGTCTAGAGGGTCAAAAATTGTGGTATATAGAATTCCCTCCACAAAAGTATTAGAATCTCCAAATATGTGTAAATAGTTGATGTGCAGAGAGATGGCATACCAAATAACTGCCCATAAAGAAATTTACTCCGCATGGGAGATTGTGCCCCGACCACCATGCCAATGAAGTTTATAGGAAGTATGCTCGTTAATCCGGAGCCACACCCTGAATCCACACATACCCCATTGGGATGCCCCATCAAAAAAACCAATAGGCATAATAATCTTAGGAGAGATGAAACAACGAGATAAGTCGGATGCATCCAGACAACGAGAAATTCAATAATCTAGCCATGATAGAGCCTTACTAATAATAGAGTGCATACATATAGGAGTCCCATTTAATATGAAATTGTTATGAGGCTTCCAAATATCCTAGAAAGTATATAGTGGGATGTGCAAGGAAATTCCCCCCTTGGGATATTCCCCAATGAAGGCAGTGTTCCACAAAGAGGAAAGTGATGGGAGGAATTGTGTTAAGAGAGAGCATACGAGGCCCAATTGTTAACGAAAATGTGAAATGAATAAGGAGATGTGTAACCAATTTCGGAGACTAACAATAGAGGGAGCAGTAACCTAGACCAATCAAACCCCACTTTCATAGGTTATCCTAAGTGAAAACATGATCCTGCCAACCCAGCCATGAAAATATAATAATATTTAGTGGCACTTGGGATTTCCAAATGTTTATGAACCAAGGCATATTAAAATATGCCATGTCCATTTGTGAAATGAAATTATATGTATCAGATACAATAACGAAATTATGAAGTATTTTGCCACCCGAGATGAGTGTATCCCCAACATCATTACAAAAAATGTTGATGTCTCATAGTCGATGAGATTAATTCTTCCAATCACTAGCCAATTGATCGACCAATATAATTTGAGTGACATCCTTCCAGATGGGGAAAAAGCATTGCCAACCCCAAATCAATTGGGCAAGAAAATAAACCCCTTTTGATTCCCATCTCTTCCCGAGTGCGCATCCTGAGCCAACCCCCATATTGCATCTCTTCCCAAGATGATGTTATTGCCACCTCCTAAATTCCACTTAATTTGGAGGAAAAATATGTCTTGTGGCTTCAAAAAATTGTGCGATATGATGGAGCCTCCCACCATCCTAACATTGCTCATTTTAATGCATATAGTGATCGATCGAGCCTTCAGAATTTGTGTAGTCATAAATGGAATAAATGCTGAAGGAAAGATTGTAGTTTAAAATAAAGATAATATTTCATGTATTATTTTTTTTAGGATTATTAATATTTGCTAATGCAAGATTTGAGAAATGATATTAATTAGTGCAAATTAGGACGTTTAATTTTGAAATATAAATATTTATTTTTTGATGCCATTAAAAATTTATTTTCTAAACATCTAATTGGGCCATAACTTTAAGGATTTATTTCAACCTTTTCATATGCAATGTAATGATGATAATTACCTTAGGTTTTTTTCCATAAATTTTGGATATATTTTTGCAATGATATTTTATGGTAACTATTTGGAGGAAAACCACCCAAAATTAAAATTATTGGAAATATCTTATGCTCAGCTAAATAACATATTTACCATCAATTACTATCCATCATAACTTAAGAAAATTCTTACATAAAAATTGATTATTGATAGTTATGAGATGTAAATAAATATAATAAGTATGATTTAAAATGTAACTGTGTAAAACTTACTAGTGCTACTACTGACAATTAATTTCTCTTGGGTGTCTTATTTTCTGAACCAAAACATAAAAAAATATATTTACTCATGACCTTGGCTTATTTGCAATAAGCATGTTGATGTAAGACTATCTGAAAGACCAGATCTCAAGTTAGTATTCTAGTTAAAAATAAAGAAACATATCATAACTTCCATTCCTCTAATTTGACGATTATGATATCAACATGTGCATACAACAAAAAATTATCAATCAAAATTCTACACCCATCACACGCTTGCACATGAAAAATAATCATCATTACTGCACTCTATAACATAGTTCCAAATTTTATCTCCAAAGGTATAGTGTAGAACCTATCTTTGATAACACATTTTAATGCTTCCTCCCAACCCCATAGACTTCCCAAGCTAATGGGAAGGGTTACTTTCAACTAACTCGACCTTTATCGTCCCACTGTGAATATGGGGTTAAATAAATTATTCCTTTGCAAACCTTTTACAATTAGTCTTAGATAACATCATTACACTCTTATTAGCAAGAGTTTTCTTATGTTATAAATTTTACCCCAATTTGACTCCTAAATTTTAGGTTATGCTCTTTTAAATATTAACCAGTTTACCCTTGCCACATCAGGAAGATGTTACCACATGTGACTCATGTGGCCTCACCATGCCATCTGTGACACTTATGTGGCATCCACATGACATTGGTCACATTTTTTGGAACTTTCCACATTAACCACACTCGCTACTCCCACATAGCACTACCTCTTCATGTAATGTCACAACTCCTTTGAATCTGGTCTTAGGGGATAATTAGGTGTTCATGAAATTTCCACTGTGGTAAAATTCCCATACTTGTAGGCCACCAAAATACCATGTCTCCACAATTATATTGAAACTGGAACACCATCTAGGTTTCCCCATTTGAGCCCCTTTCCTTTACCTCTAGATGTCTAGATACCTTCATGACTTAATAAACATAGTCCCACAATATTATTTGACCACACCGTGACCCACTCTAGATACTCTGAACCATTTAAAAAATATGGGTTCATTTAGGTCTTATTTCCAAACTCTCTTCATCATGTGTGACCTCCTTGGTCCCCTTGATCCTAGATACACTTACCACAGAATAACATCTTTATTTGCCTAAGAAGGGTTGACACTATCCTCTGTTTCTTCAGTAAAAGCTATCCAAATTATTCCTAATTTAGTTATTTTACAGTGCACATAATTAAAGGCCACCCAAATTCTTATATTATCGGGTACATCTATAATGCATGAATTACATTTAGCCAAGATATAATTCTTGTAAATGACTCATCCAACCCTAGATACAAGTCTGGTTCTCTGCAATACTCATACTTAGGACCTCTAAGGATTTCACGAACATTGCCTATGGTTTCCCTAGAACCTAGCATTTCTCAAGACACTAAATTTTATAGGAATTAAAACCTCATTCTAACATTAACAATCTAGATATTGTTCATAGCCATAATACCACCAATGGTTCTATAAAGATGCTATTAGTGGGAACTGAAACTAGCTAAGACGTACATAACACTGCTATATAATTCCAAACATAGAAGAAACATATTACACCACATAATGGATCTCACAAATACTATTACACCCATTGATATATCATGCATTTTACTGTTTTGAGTCCTTTACTAAAGTAGATAATCCAACAATCTCAAATATTTAGAGATCCATGACCATGCTAGACAATGGAATTTACACACCATCATATTTAATTAAGAACATCAACCATTCGCACATTACCATGTAATTAGCTTTAAAATTTAGGGAAGTATTAGTAGCCACTAAGACCTGCAAGTCTCCTTAACTCTGAGAAAAATAAAATAGGCATATCATTGTAAATAACCAGGAATAACACATTCCTCCAGTAATAGTGTCTATACATACCTTGTTATAAAACATAATGGAATCCTGCATGATTCATAGTGTGAAGTATATACAACTAAACACAATTATCTAATTAAATTCAATGATTAGAAACTAAGGGAAGGAATTCAACTCTCCACCCAAGCATAGGCCAAATACAATACAATATTCCGTGTTGTTGACGACCCCTGAGCGAAATTCAAATTTTAAGGGAAGTTCTAAATGGAATTCACACCAATACAAGTCAACTACATCAAACATGAATCCAAAGCACACCATGTCTCCACTTGTTGGGCACCATGGGAGTACAAAGCACTTATGGTATCCACCTATTAAACAAGACTACAAATCCAAGGCACTCACTCACTCAATGCACCTGCTCCTCTTTATCTTCACTTTGTGCAACGCTCTTTAGCATGCTTCCCATCTTTCGCATATGTTATTCCTATGCATTCTCTTCTGTGAACTCTTTTTCTTTCATGCCATACTCTCTACACATCCGTGATTTTTTATGTATGTGTACACATACCATTTACTTCCTTACCCATCATCGTGCACACTCTTTGCATGATTCTTCTCGTCTACTTCTTGTGTGTTGACTTCCACAACACATTCTGTGAGATAGGGAGATCGTATGGGATTTTTTTCCTTTACCGTAGGACTCCCATACACCCTTTAATGATTACACCATTAGGGTGGTAAAATAATTAGAGATACACGTGTCAAAATAAATTTAGTGGCTCAAATTTATACTCAACATGAGTAATTTCTCCTCCTTAGTCTTTGATTCCTTGCCCATTTCTCTATCCCAATCAGTGTTTCCATTTCCACATTATTTACATTAATTACAATTCATAATAAAATTTACAGGAGGTCTAGCAAAACAGATTTTCACGAGTATATTTTGGTTATTTTTCTTAGTCTCTTCTTAACTCATATCCAACACCATTTCTTAATACCAAGTGTTATGACCATGGGCTTCATTCCATATCTATCATCTACAAATTGGTTCTACTCCCATCTTTCCAACTACAGTTCCTTTTGTACCGAGATCAAATTCCTAATACCAAAGCCCTTAGGTGTTATTCCTTATCATTTTGTGACTCGTCATTGTTACCACCAGGTTTAAAACATCAACATTGGTAAATCAGGTTTTTTCTTCTTGGGTACTATAATATTGAGACCAAAGTCCCAATATCAAAGCCCCGTCACTTTACAGACTTCCTTGATACCTGCTTACATCACTGCTACTTATATCAGAGCTCGGCTATCGAGATACCTCCTTGCTTGGCATATGTCAATTGAACTGAGACCAAAATCTCAATGTCTTGAGATGAGACCCACTTGGTATTCTCCTTGGCTTGTCATATTGGCCATTTCCATTTCAATGCTAGATGCTCCAATGGCTTAAAAACCCTTGCATTGTTTCAGTCTGATAATGTGCAACCTGATATAACTTTAGGTCAATACGTCCACCTTTCCAAACTTCCAATACACATACAATTTTATTATTTAGTGAAATTTACAAAAATATAAAAAATTAAAAACATCAAGACTATAAAATGTGCTCCAAAAAAATGTGCTCCAAAAGAGACAAACTGTACCACATCACACTACATAAATTTCCATGTCATAAAATGAAGTGAAAACTATTATGAGAGGCATCAAATAAAATTTGAAAACTATTAAAAGACGCATCTAATAAAATTCTAACAAGAGTAATCTAAATATGATAAACTAAAAAAAACTCAAACTAATGGAAAAAGTGGAAGGATAACCCAAAATTCAATTCAATAGTATAAAAAATAAATCTCACAAATAAGAAAACACTTTAAAACTCAAAATACTATTATAATAATCGAAAGAGTGAGAGGATGGCACAAAATTCAATGCAATAATATATAAAAAATGTCGATTCAGATAAAAGAAAACACAAAAGTCAATTAAATAGTATAAAAAAATGTCGATTCAGATAAAAGAAAACACAAAAGTGAATTAAATAGTATAAGAATCAAAAGGCGAAGTTAAAAGCCCAAGCTCGAGATAAGTGTAAAAAATCATGCTTATGGTCATGGTTAGGCTCAAGAGTAAGTAGATCAATTGTAATGATATGACAAAGACGGTTTACCTATTCTACGAAAATGTGGTAACAAGTATGATGTCATCGTATTCGCTCACTGCTATATTAGAAAATTATGAAAGAATAGAAACGCACACACAAATAAGTAATTTACATATTCAATAATCAGATATACATCAAATATATATAGTTAAACTAATGCTAATCTTAGAGAGAGAAGTTGAGAGAATCTCTCAACTTCATCAACAACCCAATCCAAGATATACTAAAGTAAGCATAATCCTAACTAATTCTAATACCCTCCCTTAATGCTTACTTTACAAAACATATAATAATTAATCACAATTACAACACTGTAAAATTTCGTCTCTTTGTCTGATCTTGTCTTCATTAACACTTGTACCCACTCTGAGATCTCATAGGAAACGCTCTTTTCTCCACCATTTTCGAGCTACCATTCAACCCATTTAAAATACATTTGTTTCTGACCAGCAATAATGAACTTTGCAAGATCAACAGTATTGACAACTCGGCTCGTCGGGGCTTCCACAATAAAGCTGACAAGTGATGAACCATCCTATGGACCAATCACCATTTGTCGGATATTTCGCTTTCGGCTATCCATCAGTGGCTAGGCAAATGGTCTGAATACTGAATGTGTTCAAGAGCTAATCTAACAACTTGACCTGCTTGTAACCTGTAACTGATGCTCCTTGGCCCGTAGCACAACAAGCTTAGCATATAACAAATTCACACAATCAAATTAGCCAATTTTTCTCTCGTCCCTGTAGAACGTCAAGAACGACTAATTTAAATTATGCTAAATTGTTCATAGTTGGTTCTGCACTATACACATCTCATAGCAATAAATATAAGCTTAAACTCCACACTATATTCCACACACATGCAAATCACTTGCAAAGCCCGGCAACAGCCAGTACCATATATGAGCCACCCTTGAAATGAAATGCAAATTCAGGCCACACAATATTCTTTACACCAGACAGTCCCATGCCAGTGCTAGCTTCAACATCACCAGCTCGTGTATCCAATCTGAGAAGCAAACTCACCTGCAATCCGAATCTATTATGGCTCCTCCATTGCCTTTAAATAAGCGGCATACAAATTATATCTCACAGTAACCTATAACCTGCGATCCATGTATTCGAGTTAGAGTTCATCCCATTTTGAACTCGGCATTTCTTGTTATTTCCTTTTTTTGATGGTTGAAAACAGGTTATACCGAACCCAAACCCATTTTCTAATTAATCACTAATTTCATCAGTGTCATAACCATGATAAACGACAAACTCTTCCCCACCAGACATTGTAAATTGCACCTTGGGTCAGTTAGTACACTGCGAGATTGGCACGCATTCCAATTTCTCTATATTGAGTCTACTTCTGTATGTCGCAGTCTTCAGATGCTCAGAAATAAGGCTGTAGAACTGTAAAAACTTCTTAGCAATGAATCCGTGACTCTCGATAAGTTTTAAGACTGCAAATTCATCGAGATTCGGTCAATTCATAGAGCCGTGGATTACATTGCCACCGCACGAAGCGCCTGTCTGTGGCAGTAATTATGTTGCCTGTACCTACCAACATTATCCTCGCTCTTGCAATAAAACTCTTAATGCAAATGTTGGACACATGACTAAGTCCTCAAATGCCGCGGCTCAGATCTTTAACAAAACTCATTAAACAGAAATAAAACACATCTCGACCATGCCTTTGCAGCTAACGGATCATAATCACACAACAAAAATAAATAAAATAACCAACACAGAAAAACTTTCTCTCACATTTGCAGTTCCGCATATGGGAAGCAACCTTCCAACGCCGTAAAGAATCAACACAGAAGTGATTCTCTTCTATTCATACACACATTAATTCAAATAGTAATTTACACATGAATCCTATTCCTATAGAATCAATTCTCACAGTTTCCTCTTCATCTTCCTAAGCACTCCCGTGAGGGATTAAGCTCAGCTTGGCTCCGATACCATATTAGAAAATTATGAGAGAACAAAAACGCACACACAAATAAGTAATTTCTATATTCAATAATCAGATGTACATCAAATATATATTGTTAAACTAATGCTAATATTAGAGAGAGAAGTTGAGAGAATCTCTCAACTTCCTCAACAACCCAATCCAAGATATACTAAAGTAAGCATAATCCTAACTAATTCTAATATGCTAGAATCCAAAATGCAAAACTCAACGAAGGCTCATTAGATCAAAAGAGAGATTAAGCACAAGCTTAGTCTTTTTCATAGGAACATGTAGCTGGAGCTGAAGGTCATACACAGATAACATTTTAAACATAATATTTACTGTATTTTTTTTTGGAAAGATTGTTAATATCTCGCGAGGCAAGATTTTATTTTAAAATAAAGATAATATTGAATGTATTAATTTTCTTTTAGATTATTAATACTGCTAGAATCCAAAATGCAAAACTGAACGAAGGCTCATTAGATCAAAAGAGAGGTTAAGCACAAGCTTAGTCTTTGTCATAGGAACATGTAGCTGGAGCTCAAGGTCATACACAGATAACATTTTAAACATAATATTTAATGTATTTTTATTTGGAAAGATTGTTAATATCTAGCCAGGCAAGATTTTATTTTAAAATAAAGATAATATCGAATGTATTAATTTTTTTTAGATTATTAATATTTGCCAAGGCAAGATGTTAACAACAATATTGATTATGGTAAATCATGATGTTTAATTTTGAAATATAAATATTTATTTTTTAATGTCATTAAAAAAATGTTTTTTAAATATTTAATTGAATCATAATTTAAAGTTTTATTGCAATTTTCATAAATATAATAAATTTTAGACATAGTTGTAACATTTATTGCATGATTTTGGATATTTGTGCAGTGATATTTTATTGTAAATATTTGTAAAAAAAATACTCAAAATATTGGAAATATCTCATATTCAGCTAAATAACATATTTACCATCAATTACTATTCAACATAACTTAAGCAAGTTCTTGTATAAAAAATAGATAGTTATGGGAGGTAAATAAATATTCTTAGCAAGAGACATTTCCAACCATTATTTGTGTTCTTCAACACTTTAATAAGTAAGATTACAAATGTAAATGTGTAAAACTTATTAGTGTTACTACCCACCAAAACTTATGCAAGTTTTGAGGAGACAATTAATTTCTCCACTTTAAATATCAATTTCTCAATTTTCTCAAAGCATAATTTCTAACTTTAATAGAAAGGACTAAGCTACCTTGCAACACTAGTTAAAAATAATTTTAAATTTATGTGTAGAGATGCAGTTAAATAAAATATTTAAAATTTTCATGTGTTAAAAAATTTTGAAAAATATTTTATACATTGAGAAAATGTATGTATTTCATAGAATATGAGATTAAAATTTCTAAATTTATTATTGGCTAATTTATTTATTTAAATATATATGAATTAATCCAAAGGGTGTAGAATAGAGTGTGATGGGATGCATTGTTAAATCACTTTGTGATGTGAAGGAAAAAATCCAGTCATGTTAAGAGTTGGTGTGGCCCAAACTAAATGCGATCCCAAGGTAATTGTGACACCTTAAATTCTTTTAAGCAAAGATTTCAAAAATCACAAGTCGGATTTAATATAATATGCATAGAGTCGAAGGAATAGGGTGACGGTCCGGGAGCTGAATTGGTATGTATTAGCATATTTCTCCTCTCTGAACTTGCCGAAGGTTTCAAATTATCATTGCATGTGGAAAGTTTTCTTCATTTTCTTAGATTACTTGTTTAATTAGGGGTTTGATCAGTCCTGCTTGGGGCAAATGCTGAAAGTCGTTGAAGCTGGGTGCATGTAGAAATTTGTTATGCAGTTTTTTTGTTTTTTTCTCTAAAAATTGGTTTCATTTGCTGTGAAAATAATATTGTTGTTGATAAACTTAGCTATTCAGCAAATAGCTCTCCAGGTGAGAACCTGGAGAGTGTATACACACATACACACACTCTATTACATTGAATGAGATGAGCCTTAATTATATAGGCTCTCACACTAACGGGATGGTTTCAACCACTCCCTTAATATCAGGATATGAGATCTATGATTAGAATCTCAATCCTATCTCTATGATAACAACAACCTAACTATGGATTTTTCCATTAATTCCAACACTCCCCCTTAATGGAGAAATGATACAGAACAATAACATATGATAACATACGCCTGCTAGTCTAGTCTCAGCTAGGCTTACAATGGTAAAAAAGACATAAAAAACTTGGTAACAGAGTTTTCATCTTGGTCTTTATGCTAGTGAGACCATATTTGTTCATTTGTGGATGAGGCTTCATCTTCACTTTCTTTGTCATGAGATAGTGATGTATCTTTCCCTCATTTCTTCCCTAGTGATGGAAATCTTGAATGCTTATCCTCGCCCTTTTGAAAGTTATGACAGGCTTAATAGAAAACTGTTTTCTCTCACCATTTTTGGTGTCAACAATGTTGTCATCTGCACACACATAAATATTGATGAGATTATCACATTTTAAATTCTCTCCAACTCTATCTTCTTCTGCCATGTCTTCGCCATTAGCTTCATGTGGCTCGTCGAATTGATCTTCAACACTTTGTTCATCTTTACATTCCTCCTGAAGATCAACTTGTGACTGTTCAATATCAGGATCTTGCACAATGGATCGTGTTTCTTGTTTCTCGTGGTCATCAATAGAACCACATTGTTTTTTTGAAAAAATTCCAGACTTAAAAATACTTCTCATGCTAAAACCTCCAAATGCCAACATGAGAATATCATCATCATCATCATCATCAGAAAAAATATCTAAAAAAATAGACATGTTGTTAAAAGGTCCAGCGTATCTGGTTTTGTCTTACTTCCAGATTTTGACTCCACTCGGTCCTCTTACGAGCTCCAACAACCCCGTTTCCATGCAGGCGGGAATCTTCCCTTTGGTAGCTCTTCAACAGTAAAACCTTGTAGACTGTGGCTTCTATGCCACGCAGGGCTTACTGCCCTCAGCTCTTGCAACGAGCATCAAATGACCTCTCAACAAACTGGAGATGATATCGCCATCCAATTTTGATGCATGTGATCTCTAATAATACATATTTCTGATAATATGGATTGTTTCTCAATTAATAAAATTTCACAATGAATGTGGTAAAATGGTAGGAACAAATAAACAAAAAACCCCAACAAATTTCAGCAGGAAAAAAAAATGCACCAAACACCAAGCTGGAACGCTGCTCTTCTGCATTCACATATAATGGATACTTCCAACAATTAAAAAAAAAAATTTGATTCTAGCTCCACGTGCCAACACTCCAAGGCACCAAAGGACGCAACAATCGATCCATACAAGGACACAGAAATCAATCCAATGGACGGCGTAACACCAATTCTTGCTCTGCCTCCGCTCACCATACTAAATACCATAGCTTGCCCCTGAATCTTATCATATGTGTAATAAGATCCTTAAAAAATATTAAATTTACAAGATAAAACAAGTCAACGCTCTTGGCCATGAATCCTTCAGTCGGCTTTCACCCCAATTAGGAACCGCTTCAAATATGACAAGGTTCCATAACCAATACAAACACTGAGCAGGCAGAATATCAAGATAAAACGATGGATATTCTCTGTAAATTTCCCATGCCTGCTATGCACCCCTGGTCTTATAGACTCAACAATCCCTGCCAGAGGTCAGGATTTCAATTCTTACCGATAAAATTCGATACTGTAACTACTAAGAGATCTTCATTCAGAGTAGTTAAATCGCGCGTTCCATTCGTTGGGATCCGAGCTGCTGCTACAGTCGATGATAAATGCGCAGGGCGTTCTCAGCGTCTTCCCAGATTGTAAACACCAGCTCCAAGATCTTCGTCCTGTGGCTTTTGTTGTCACGAACAAAGGTTTTGATACCGAACCAAGCACAACGACGCTGACCAGGCCACAATTACACTAAGCAAAGGCATCTTACACGAGAAACACATCAGTGGGAGACGAATGTCGTGAGGGAAACAAAAAAAAATCTGTTGAAGAGAGATTTGAGCGAAGCAAAAGAACTTCCACACAGTTTTTACACCATGCTTCCGCTACAGGTCTTCGACCACCAGCAGTCACGAGCAGAGGAAAGCACTGCTCACATGCTCCTACACAGCGGTCACTCTCTCCAATAATTTTCACAATCTTCACAGCTCTGATACCATGATAAAATTAGCTATTCAGCAAATAGCTCTCTAGGTGAGAACCTGGAGAGTGTATACACACATACACACACTCTATTACATTGAATGAGATGAGCCTTAATTATATAGGCTCTCACACTAACGGGATGGTTTCAACCACTCCATTAATATCAGGATATGAGATCTATGATTAGAATCTCAATCCTATCTCTATGATAACAACAACCTAACTATGGATTTCTCCATTAATTCCAATAGTTGTTAGGGAAGGTGCTTAGTGTTTTTGCTACCGGCTTCTATCATTGGCTTACTTCTTATGGTGGTTTTAAAGTATCTATATTTCTTCTTCATCGCTCGTTTCCATTATGGTCTGTGAATACGCTGCAAGTTACCGGGGTTTGTTATTTGCTGCATGTGGTAATGGGGTTTCTGGGTGTATTCTCTATTGCTCGCTTGCAAGTTTACAAAATTAACTCTGCTGAGAATTTTGGTAGAATTCTACTCATCTTTAAGAAATGTTCTTTGGCTAGTGATAAAATCGATTGTCGTCTTGCTATTGTAGAGAGTCGTATGCCGGGGCTTAGGTTTTTTCTACTGGTTGTCCTTAAGTGGTTTATTTCCCTTTACGGTGCTGTGGAAAACTGGGAGGGAGTTACCTGTTGTTAATTTGGTTTGTAGAACCCTGGATAGGTTGTTGGTTACTAGTTCTGAGTCGAGGAATATTATACCCTGCGGTCTCTCTTATGTTTTATGGCCTCTATTTCTGGGTTCAAATCTTGTGTCTTTTGTTAACTTGGGTCTTGGAAAAGGTTTGTTAGCCAATATTCGAAAATTTTCTAGGCTCCTCATATGTGGTTATGTTGTTAGGTTGGTAGCATGAGAAGAGTTCTTTTCTTGGTTATACAACATGGTAAAGAAAACCCAAGGCAGGAAACCAACTGGAGATAAAGGCAAGCAGCTAATCTCTCAGCAGCCTCAAAAAAGAGGAAGAAAATCAACGAAGCAACTATTGGAGCCGCTAGTGCAAACATTTGCATCAGAGGTTCCTAATCCTATTCGTTCTCGAATTTATGGTCGGGAAAGTGAAGCTATTGGCAAAGTGGATATGGAGGATGATATGGCATATGAGGATATGCAGAATATTGTGGTTGATCTAAGGCACACCCGAGGACGCATTTCTCTATTCCAACAAACAATCATAACTTACTGGTTGATAAAATTTCTGTTAGGAAAATCAATCATGTTGACTCAAAGATCTACAAAATCAAAACTGGAGGCTACTATAGTAGATACTAACAGAAAAATTCAGGAAATTAACCTCTGTCAGTTGCATCAGTATGCTAGACTAGGAAGGATGGAAAAAGATATCAAGTCATTGAAGCAGGTTGAAGTTGAAATGTCAGGGTCTACTGCCACAGACCCTGCACCTGTGGAGTTAGAGGATGATTAAGGATATCATGCTTAAAACTTATCTGTTTTGTTTTTTAGCGGCTATCTCTTTTGTTGTTTATGTTAGTATTTCTGGACTTAGATATTAAGTATAGACAGATATTGTACAGGTTGCTAAGACTGTTCATGTTTTGGTTGACATACTTTGCACTTAGATGGCCAATAGACCCGGTTTCTTGGGCACAGGTTGAGGTCTAATTTTTGTATATTTGATGGCCAGTTTTAATTAATAGAAAATGGAAAAGAACTACGTAAACTTACAAAAAAAAACTTGACAAACTATACATAATAATTATTATAAAAAAATACATTAAAATATATTTCATAAAATATGAGATTAAATTTCTAAATTAATAAACTTAATTTTTTTATATATATAATTAATTTATTTAAAAAAATTGAAAAATAAAAATATTAAATATTTAAATCAATAAACTTAATTTACTTTTTATCATTCTTAATTTACTTTTAAACTGTAAAAGGATGAAAAAATTAGATGAAGACTATAAAAAGGATGAAAAACCATTTATACTCGTGATCACCTGACTATTAGTCCCTGCTCCCTTTAGGCAGGGAATAATATGGAAGCTAGGTTGGGTATCCAATTAAACGACTCCATGGATTTTAAAAATTCCATGAAAAAAATAGATGAAAACTATAAAAAGGATTAAAAACCATTTATACTCGTGATCAGCGGACTGTTAGTCCCTGCTCCCTTAAAATGATTTTCTTAACATTTTCTTTAAATATAATATATGACTTTATATATATATTATACTTTAATATCAAGTTGAAAATATATTCACATTACTTTTTTAATTTTAATTACTTTAAATGAAATTAGATTAAATAAATAATTTTTTTTTCATAATGACATTGTTTTTCTATTTCAAAGATTTTTTTTTCTTATTTAAAGAAACAAACATGCCTTCACACTGATCTATAAAATGAAATCTCTGCATACTGAGATGGGATTTGATTGTCGATCTTTCTATATTCCCAGTTACGGATCTCAAAGAAAAATTGTGAGTTAAAACGTGTGATGGTTTTTTATTGACATTGCAGGCCTCTGCATGGGCGGTTCCTTACAGAGTTTATAACCTGGAGAGTGTATACACACATACACACACTCTATATTCTATATTATGAATGAAAGAATTACATACATATTTATACAAGAAAAAAGTCTCAAGATAGGAATTCTATCTTAGACGTACAGTAGTGTGGTTGAGAGATTCTCTCAACCACACACTAAACTAGGAGAAACTATATTCTAGCTAATTCCTATTATGTAGGAACAAACTCCTAAAATGGAGAATTACAACCATAGACAAGTAGGAATTAAATATTTCCAACAAGATGAACATTTGACAATTGAAAGAAAAAAAATGTATTTAGCATTCGAAAGAAGTGAAGTATTTATTGATGTTGTAGTCTATGAGTAGATATTAAGAATAATGATTTTTTTAGTATTTTATTATTCTATTGAGTGGAAAAGTAATTAACTTATTTCATGGCCGTCGGGTTACATCTATGTTAAAGTTATAAAGTCCAGCAAATTTGGTCTCTTAAAGTATAAAATTCATGATATTTTTATTTATCAAATAGTATATATGAATTACTGTTTTTACTTTGAAATTTATTTATTATTTATTATTTATTTATTATTTAAATATGATGTATTAGAGGTGTTTTACTAAACTTTTTGTTTTGTTGTGAATAAAAAATTAGTGTTTTTTTGGGTGATATAAGTTTTGTATTATAATTTAATATAGAAATATTTTACTTCTAGCTTGATCTTAAAATATGATTCAATTCAGTAAAATAATAAAAGAAGAGGTGTTATATATATATATTTTTTTACAAGATCAAACATATTTAAGTGTTTTTCTTTTATCACAAAACTAGATAATGATTTCATGTAATTGTATATAGTGTTTGTTTAGATAATTTTAAATATTTTACAAATTATGTTGATCAAATGCATTAACTATAATGTATTTTAAAGAGAAACTCACAATTTCAACTTTTCCCATCATGAGTTGGATTGTACGACCATATAAACAACATAACATGTTCTAACCTACTTTTAAAAATGAATTGGGAGCATTCTAACATTTCAAGCAATAATAATTTACAAAATGTTCAACAAGTATAAATGATTGCCTTCAATAGAAATGCAAAGCATCGGATATAAATAACCCAAAACATCACACAAGAATTTGAGATTTCAATATCAAACCATAAAATAGATACATTTTCTAATCAAACTATAAATACATCCATTTTATAAAAACTCTCAATATCAATTAGAAAATAGTTATTTCAGCTATACAAAATAAAAAGTCTGTTCTATTATTTTAGTGAAAACTAAAAATTTCTTCAATTTAATTTATCCCTTGAATTAATATTTTATATAGTGTTCTAATGGACTATGGGCTTTCCCATGCCACATGAGCCACATAAATGTTAAGCTATTTTGTTTAAGCTTTAGATTTAAATGTGCACAATATCTAAATGTGCATAATAGAAAATTGTATGATGTTGGTGGAAGGATTAAATTTCTCTAATACATACAAAAATAGATCTATATCTACTCTATAATCACATCTCATTGTATGCCTGAATTGTTTTATTTTATTTTCTAATCTTATTTAAATTTACTTATATCTAAAATATGAAAGATATATAAATAATGTTAACTAATTCATCTCATTAAAGGTTTTGAAAATTAAGTAAATTTGATCATTATTAACATAAAATTTTAAATTATCAATATTTAATAATTAAACAAAAAAATATAGAATTGTCTAATGACAGAACAAAATAGACAAGTTTATTTTCGGAATCCAGTAAAAAAAAATTAAAAAAATTAGGTAATTTGAGTGTTTGAATGGTTTTTTTTATGGTAGAAATGGAATCAGTGCCATCATAAATTTCTGAGGCACCCAAATTCTTGAAGTTTGACACCTATATGCCAGATTTTCAAAAATTTCTACCACAATTTTTCATAATCTTGCTTGAACTTCCAAATTTTCTATAAATTTTTTAAACTATGTGAAAAAATACAAGTAATGCTAATGCACCCACAACGCTGGAAAAATGCCTTGGAAATGGGAGTAACTGAGATCTTCTCTAGCACGTGCAGTTACATTACAAGAAAATGTTGTTTTGACTCTGAAAATGTATATAACATATTATCTATGAATTTATCTATGAAGTCTTCCCGTAAAATTTAGGAAAAGAAAGAAATATAGGAGTAGAGATTGAAAGCTTTTAAGCCCTACAAACTGAGACTGAGAAGCCTGAGGGACCCACGACTTGTCCATATTGTCCTCCACTTCATAACAAACAAGGGACAGCTCATATCTCTTTTGTGGGGGCGCCGCCAACAGGGTTGACTGGTCTGTTAGAAGAGGAACAACCAGTTACGTCAAATAAAGTGAGCAGCTGGGCAGTGATGGTGGTGATGCGAAGTTTCAGCACAAAGGGACGTGTGTTATTTAAAGGTTTGAAGAGGCAAGCCACGTGTTGAGAGAACCGACACGTAAATGGGAAGATGCCTACGACATAAGTTTGTATTAGATTTTTTTTTTTGTAAGTCAGAATCAACATATTGTATTATAAACAGAGATTACATGAAAGCACAGAGGCTCGAAGACTTATGGCTTTGTCATAACTCGGGCCTGCTTCTTTTCGAGCTTACATTGGACTTAGAATGATTGGACTTGTGAAAAGCCAGACTCAGTAACAGCATTCGTCCTTAGACAAAACATCAGGACCACCACGTAGGGTTGCCTGTAAAAAAGGAAAACCAGACCAAAATTGTACTGACGGCCAGAGTGGCCATTTACTGCCCGATTACTACTGGAAACCAACATAGATATAGAAGTAGAAAGAAATAAGAAAACCAGTTGAAAATCACACCACAAAAACTGCTTATCCATTATAAAGTAGGAGTGGAAGCTCCAGAGTGTCCCACTATGCTCGGATTGGCTCCCTCACCGCCTGTCGCTTGAGCTCGGGGCTTGAAGCGTCTGATGACAGTGGTCTACGAGTCATCAGCCGAAATTTTGATGGAGACGTGGAGGACATGGCGGAGGTATATCTCGAATCGTCTGACGAAACTTTCCAGAGCTTTTCCATGCAGGCGGAGTTCCTCTGTTAAAGAGTTGAAAGCAACTTCCAATTTGTCAAGTCGTGTCGTGTTCCTTGCTGATGCCATGGAAGTGGCAGCAAATGTTTCTTTGACCGTGGCTCCCTGCATGGCCATCGCCTTCGCCGGCATAGTTTTCATTTTCCAAGCCACCACTTGGGTTTGCAGGAACTGCGTGTGGCGCGTGGAGGGATTTCCTAGATCGACTAACCAGTCGACTTCTTCACTAATGGTATTGTCATTCGTCTTTGCCTGAGAGAGTTCCACTTCTTCTTCCAATATCTCGATCGTTTGCTTGCCTCGTTTTGAAACAGAGGCTTCATAGCTATCCTTGGCCCTCTTGAGGGCCTGACAGGCTTTAATGCTATGCAGACCAAGATCAGCCCTAGAGACCAGGTGTAAGAAAATAGAGATATCACCGAGAGATCGAGAGCCTAACCTTGACTTTGAGCAGAGAGGCCACCTTGCGAAGGGAGGAATGAAGGTGAAGGGGCGAGCAGTCGAATAAATAAAAAGGTGGGCATCGGGGTGATGAATGCTGCCGAATAGCCATTTAAAGCCATTATGCCGGGCATGTCGCCAAATAGTCCTTCCGCCAGAGCTGGGTTGATGATCGGAGATTTCCGTTTGGCGATCCGACCCTTCGCACGCTGGCAACCTCCACTTGATCCGCTGAATGAAGCTCTTTCCTTTACGATAATTCCCCCTCATTAAGGATCACTGAACCCAAGGGTGTCTCATCATCCGTTCCAGTCTGTGCCGCTTGACATGCATAATCAGTAAACCGTTACTCATGATCTGCTGATGATGGATGATCTGTCGTTCGTCCTGCGGAGGTACCGGCATTTAAATCTTGCCTTGAGATGGTGTAGCATTGATCCCGAAGCTGTACAGGCGTAAGATCCGTCCAACACGTGTCTAAGGCGTCAGTCGGGTTTTCGACTGCATAGTTCGCGAGGTGGTCCGCTAGGGAGTTAGCCTTCCTTCGCACAGACTGGATTATGAGGCTGCTGAGGGAGGCCAAGTGTTGTGCCATGATCTCCGTGACCGCAGCTAGCCTCTAGTGCTTTACTGCTTTACTCGGCTTCGTCCCATGCTAAATTTTCTTGAGTGTGGTTATGGCTAGCTGGGAGTCCCCTTCCATAATGGACAGACCTTTGCCAAGTCGTATTAGAAGACGCAGCCCTTGTTCTAAGGCTGTGAATTCTGCGTCGTTATTCGTAGTCTCTCCCAAATTCCTGCTTAGTATATGTATAATTTCGCCTTTCTCATCTCGCAGGACACCACCTATGCCAGCCGGGCCTGGGTTGCCTTTCGAGGCGCCATCAAAATTAAACTTACAATATCCTGGGGGCGGACATTGCCAAACTGCAGGAGGAGGTGCCGGTCGGAGGGCATTTTCCTTCGTGAGGCAGTCAGCTGTATCGATGAGCCCAAAGATACTTACAATTCTGCAGTCATTGGGAGATAATGTTTCAACCTTCTCTTCTTTACAGCAGGTGCAAGTTGTTTTTGTTAGCCCCTGCATAATGATGACTTTTAATTCATCGATTTGTCGAATGCTATGTTTAGAAAAAATACGATTGTTTCTTTCTTTCCATATATTCCATATTAAGAATCCTGGACTGTTCCTCCACAAAGTATTAACCATGGTGCTGTTATAGTTTGAATTCCAGCTGGTAATGTTTTCGTAGATGGAATTTCTCTTTCTGTCCGATAGGTGGAATATACCTTGAAGCTAGCCCCAAAGATTGCTTGTCCATACACAGTCATTGAAAAGATGATTGATGGTTTCCTCCTGTTGCTCACACATGGGGCAACGAGAGGGTCCTATGAACCCTCTCTTGGTAAGATTTTCCCAGGTTAAGACCATCCTGTTTTGAAGAAGCCATAAAAACGTCTTAATTTTGGGCCAAAGGTTTCCTGCCCAAACATTATCATACCATGCCACCTTTTCCTGATCATCTCCGTTTTCCAAATAGGAGCGAGCTTCTTTAAGGTTGAAAGACCCTCCTATAAGATTGCCCTAGCGAAGGATATTCGATCCTTTCATTTCTCTAATTTGTCTTTGCTTGAGGATGGTGTTGAGGAGATTCGTCAAGTGTTCATCAGAAGGGGGGGAGTGGGATTCCATATCCTCCATTGCTGCTGCTCCATGCTGCATGCCCAATAATGATGAACTTTTAATTCATTATTGTTCTGAAACCAATTCTGCAGAGGTTGTAGATTAGGAGTTTCAATTTTCGAGAGCTGTTGCCATGCATTCTCCCAGAAAAGAGCATTGTACCCATTTCTGAGCTCCCAAAAATAGTGGTATTGAATAATATGCTGATTGGCTCGGGCAAGGTTCCATATAGGAGAGCCTGCAGGGACGTTAGTCATTCTGACGAGCTCCTCTTGCTGCCATTGCGCCGCATATTTAGCTTTCCAGAGTCGTGCCCACTGGGTGTGCGGCTCTGAGAGCCATCTCCACCAAAGTTTGGCGCTGCAAGCCTTGTTGGTCATCCTTGGATCCTGTAACCCTAACCCTCCAAGGCTTTTGGGCTTGCAGATTTTATCCCAGGCTGCAAGCGCCCATTTCGGCTTTCCAGAGTTGCCAGACCAAAGAAAGTTCCGTTGGATGATTCTGATTTTTTGAAGGATGCCCTGAGGAGCTGGAAGGATCGACAGCAGGTAGTGAGGAATAGCTTGGAGGATTGCCTTGTTCATGACTAGTCGACCAACCAAATTGAGGACTCAATTGGTCCAATGATTGCACCTGTCAGCTAGCTTGGAGATGAGCTTCTCCCAGTGACATTTCTGCCAAGGTTTGTCTGTGAGGGGGATACCCAGGTACTTGGAGGGGAGAATACTTCGTTTGGAACCAAGGATATCAGTTAAATGCCTCTGAACCGTTGAATGGGTATTAAAAAAGAAAACTGAGGATTTCTCAAAGTTAAAATCCATACCCGAGGCTTGAATGAACAGATTTAGAAGGTGCTTAAAACCTTTTTCTTGCTTAACAGTGGGGATGACATGCAAAATAGTGTCATCCACGAACTGTTGATGCGTGGTGGCCGGGAAATTGCTCAAAGGCTATAGACCTTTTATAATATTCTTCTCCTCAGCTGATTTAATAAGTCGGCTCAGGCCTTCCATAAGAATGACAAAGAGGAAAGGTGAGATAGGGTCCCCATGCCTGATGCCCCTTGAAGGGTAAAAAGGTTGAGAGGGGGCTTCATTGACTAGAACCGAATGACTGGCCGACTTGATCATAGCTAGGGCCCAGGTGATCCATCTGGTACTGAAGCCAAATGCTTTGAGTACAGCTTCCATATATTCCCAACTTACTTTTTCATACGCCTTTGAGAGGTCTAATTGAATTATCATGCCAGCTTTTTTGAGCGTTTGCAGCGATAAGTTTGTATTATATTGACAACAATGATAATAAGTTTTTATTACGTCATTTGACATATCCCAAATGACGTTGATCTCTCTTATCATTCATAATGCGCTCATCGACCAGATAGGTTTACCGCTGTACATCTCATTAGCACGGGTTATAATGGGTTGATTATTGCATTTTCTAGAATCTCAAATTTGACAGTGTGAATCATCTATTGTCACCGATTCTAATGGGTTGGTTGATTATGTCTCTAATCTGGTCATACAAGCGTCACTGTACATTTCATTATCATAGGTTCTAATGGTTGCTTTGAATAATGCTTTTACATTTCATTACCATAGTGTCTCATGGGGGATTGATTGTTTTTCTTTAATTTTGTGATTAAATTTCTGACGATTAATTGTTTTTCTTTAATTTTGTGATTAAATTCCATTAATGGGTAGGTTTGAATATTGCTTTTACATTTCATTAATAGGTACTAATGGGGGATTGATTGTTTTTCTTTAGATTGGTGATTAAATCTCTGACTGATGGTTTTTCAATTTGGTGATTAAATTGTTCATAAAGATTTAATTTAGAGTTTAAATTATATTTTTTTAATAAAAAAAATAAAAATAAAAATTAATAGATGTAGTTTGGGTGATAGGGTGCAGTTATTGTTATAATATTTTTACAGAGACTGATATGCTAGTTTTCTGGGAGATAAATGGCTCATGTACAGGCTGGTTCTCTGTGGATATAAGTAGTATGAATTTTCCTTACAATAAAATAATAAAAAAAAATTGTTGTTTAATTATTTTGCATTTTGGAGTTTTCTTTTGCAATTTTTGGTTAGAACATGTTTTCTATTTTTGAATACATAAATGTATAACAACCTAGAAAATGGGTCATTCTGATTGTACAAAAGTCATAAATTAATCTTCTGATTCTAACAAATTTCTATCAAATTTTGTGTAAATTTCACTTAAAAATATAACCCAGAAAACTCCAAAAGATAAAACAATTAAATTATGGCTAAAAATACTAGTATGAAAATTTCATTTAAATTATATAAACTTGATAACTTAAAATTATGATTTTCCTATTTTTCATCAAAATAAAAAAATAAAAAAATAAACTTTGAAAAGAATAATAACCTGACAAAAATATTATAATTATCACATACTTTTATATAATCCTCTTTTCTGTCATTTACAAAATATTTTAATGTCAATGAGTGTGTCAATTTTGAAATAAAAATTCCAGAATTTTTATGTAATTATTAAATATTAATAGATAGATAGTAGAGATTCAACTATGTTGAATATTCTTAACACAATCACAAATAAAAGAATAAGATTTGTTTCAAAATAATTTCTGTTTTTTTTTCACTTTTAATTAAATTAATTAATTAGAATAAAAAAATAAAAAATGTTAAGTGACCTATTGTTATATGAAATGAGTTGTTAAATTTTGGACATGTGGTATTGATAAGTTAGGGTATTGACTCATAATAGTGTAAGAAAAATATTTATAGATTAAGAATTTTCATGAGAAAAAGAGAATCAATTACCTTAATCAGAAAAATTATTACATGAATTTTAAATGTATATATCTTTAATTTATATTAATCTTTTTATAATTAATAATAATAATAATTACAATTTACAATAAATTAATTGTTATATTTTTTTGAGCACTGTGAGATGTATCATAAAATTAGTATTTTGATGTTTATTATGTATTAATATCTATAAACATTTATTAACTATTTTACTTATATGTTTATTTTTATTTTTAATAAAAAATTAAAAATCATTAAAAAAAAATATAATAATAATTTAATTAACTTAAATTTAAAAATAAATAAATAAAATATTTATCATTTAATATAAAAAAAATTAACAAAAATAAATAAAAAAACACAAGCTACACACATTTTAAACAAAATGCTTCACATATGATGTGCTCAATTTAATTCCCATATAAAAATCTCCTTGATGGTTGTTGGCAAGGAAGAGTTTACAGTGAACCATCACGGCTAAACTTAAATACTTTGAACTTCAATGTAATTCCGATATAAAAATCTCTTGGATGGTTGTTGGCAAGGAAAAGTTTACACTGAACCATCATGGCTAAACTTAAATACTTTGAACTTTCCAATTTCTTTGGTATTTTTATTTATATCAATAATGTTTCATGAGAGTAACAAGTTCTACTATGGAATTGAATTAACTATATATGTTATTGTTGAAAAGTTTTATTAATTTGGAATTTTATATCGGCAAAATTGATTATGTAAATTGAAAAAATATTTTTGTTAAATTGTATAACAAATTATGTAGTTTAAAGGTGCATGAATATAATTTTATTTTTTATCAAACATGAAGATCGATTAAATTTCTTAGAATGATTTTTTAATGTAAAATTTCAGTGAAGATTTAGATCTAGAAATACTTAGCTCATTTATGTAACAGAAAAATAAAAAACTAAAATAGACTTATGATGATTCTTAATAACACCTTCTTTCTTAATAAAAAAGAAAAGGAAAATAAATTTTATATACATGTCTATGCAATCATGATTTAGAAAAAGTTAATAACAATATCTATACACAAAAAAAATTAGTAACAATATCTATACATAGGACATGAATTCGTAACAATATCCATCCACAAAAAAATTAGTAACAATATCTATACAAAGGACAGTATCAATATCCATACACAAGGCAGGTCGTCCCCCAAAAAAACCCCATGAAATAGCACCATAAGAAACCCCGCAAAAACAACCATTTTCAGGCAAGGCAAAGTAGGGCAAGAAGGAACACATATGACCAGTGTCAGCATAAAAACTAGCTGACACTCAATAGCTTGGAAACCACTGGCCGAAAGAAAACCCTAGCAATATAAAGAAGAAAAAAATGGGTAGCAACACCCCGCAAATAAAAGAAATAAATGACAAAATCCAGGCACAAGCCGGTTAGCTCAAGAGAGACCGAGAAATAGGCCTCATAGAAAAACCGACAAAGACCATAGAGAAAAATGGCTAAAATCTTTTCATGAATGAATCAGGAAAAAATGAACCTCCATTTAAAATAAGTAAAAACAATTTTCTCCTTTTCATTTGTGAACATTGTGTAAAATCAACATCAAAGTCCTTTTATACTTGAATTGTGCTTGTTGAAGGTGCTCGAGTCTGACTTTACCATCGCTTTGATGAGATAGCGCTTTTGATTGAATTGCTTGTCCCACATCGATTTCTCCAAATATTCCTAAATGTGCAATCAGTAGTTTTTGAAACAGTTGGAGTGTAGGATTATATCATTTTTATTCAAGCATCGCTTGTCACATTCATAAGTGTGCTTGTTTTAAGCCGTTTTTTGTATAGTTGAATGGTCGGAGCAAGATATTCTCTTACGATATTTGATGGGGCTTTGTTTCATTTCGGAGAAAGGCATCCTAAGAGATCTCAATTTATTTATCTTACGATATTTGATGGGGCTTTGTTTTGTTTCGGAGCAAGGCATCCTAAGAGATCACAATTTATTTCTTTAAATATGTTGTGATCACCAGATATATATTAGCTTTCAATTTGGGATCATCTTTTTCACAAAGCTGAAACTGATGGAATACTATTCTTCTTGCAAATCATCTCGCACCCAATTGGTGATAGTTGGCAAGGTTTCCTTTACTTTCTAAATTCTGTTAGGGTTTGTTTTTCCTTAAAAAAATCAGCGTTCCTTCTTGGTTGGAGTATGAATATCTCTCTTGTAATGATTTCATAAGAGATTTTAATGTTGAAAGTGTTTTGAGTTCGATTTCATTTCCATCAACACAACCCATTGAAAAAACCATTACAGATACTACCCATCATGCCACCATATGTAATTTCATTGATAAATGCAACTCTGGATGCGTAGCGGGCTGTCCTCATTCGAATCATGTTTTTAACTACCAAATTCTACAATTCCAGTTGTCCAAATGATGTTCGGTCTCGGACTGACCTAAATAAAAAAAGGAAGCATAAATTGGTTGAAAAGCAGAGGTGTAATGATATGAATGCACTTTTTTCAATTCTCAAATCCTTGCTTCCGGATGAAAATATTAGGATATGTTTTTTCTTTGATCGATCACAAGGGTTTTACTACATTTGTACTTACTAGGGTTTTAATTTAATGGAAGCTTGATCTCCTGTAGGGGAAATGATCAATGGCCAACCAAGTGTGGGAAGCTATCAATTAAATCCACCATCTATAGGGAAAAGTTGAAGATCTTAGAAAAAAAAAATAGAAAAGATGAAGTCTCATTCTGATAATATTCCAACTGTTTCATTCCAGGGCCTGCAATTTTCTGGTAACGAGAAATCTTGCAATAAAGCACCAACGATTGGAGAATCAGAACAGGGTTTCCCTTCAATAAATATAAAATCTATGGGTTCAGTCGTTCAGGTGTAGATGAACATGTTTGAACATAAGATTGTGTACTCTAATATTTTGATGGCCTTGGAAGATGGTGGGCTTGAAGTTGTGTGCGCTGCTTCTTCTACTGTTAACAACAAAGTCTATCATACCATACATACCAAGGTAAGATCCTCTAATACTCAAGCGACAACACTTTCCTTCCCTATGTTATCAATAAAAATATGTTGGAATTTCTGAACAATTTTGAAAACACAGAGGAATAAAAAAATTCCTTAACTCAACACAGAGATTTAAATAAAAAAAATTCATACACAGAGAGGTGGAGTAAAAAATCTTTTCATTAAACTGCTAAACTATTATAGAATAAAAAAAACTTCTTCAGAACAACTTTGTTCTGGATTTACAAAATAAACTTCTGCTACTAAAAAACACAATGAATATCAAACTCTGTCTTTTCGCTCTCTGGCTATTCGGGCACACACCCTCTCACAGTTTCACTCACTGTATATTACTCTCTATCTTTTTTCTTCTGCCTTCGGGCATTTTACACTACACAATCAATTACCTTGCACTGTCAAAATACTTACAGCCTTCTGGCTTTTCTACCTTCTACAATGCACACACGGCATATGTATTTCCTTATTTTTACTTTTCATTACAATAATTATATATATTGTAAATATAAAATATTTACAATATATATTATAAAACATCTTTGTTCTGAGTTCAAACCAAAAGTTCCGCGGTAAATAAAAATTTACCCAAAGTTAAAAACTTTAATACGGCGAAACAAAAAAAAAATTAAATCAAAACATTTAAAAGAAACATTCCATATTCCATGGGGTCATCTTCCCCCTTGGCTGCTCAAGTGTGCTGCCCCTCGGAATGGTGTTAGCGATAAAATCAAAACAACTACGGTTGTTGAAGAACTTATTTCATGTATATGTGAATGGTTAAGGCAGGAGGTTTTGTGGATATGAAACAAGATTTGCAGATCTGGAGCCTGTGGCAGTGTCTTTCACAATTTCCCATCGACATTTAAGCTTTTCATCATGCCTCTGCATTTGCGGCCGTTGAATTTAATATTTCAACACTACCCCTTAAATGCAACTGTTGGATTTTCTTCCATACCCAGACATTTTCTCAAGTAATTAAAACTTTTCTAGCCCAATGGTTTTGTCAATATATCAGCAAATTGATCCTCTGTTCTACAATGATGTAAAACAATTTCAGCATTGTTCACTAACTCTCTGATGTAGTGATAATTGGCATCAATGTGTTTTGTTCTCTTATGAAACACTGAATTATTTGATAATGATATTGCTGAGCTATTACCACAGTAAATGGTTGTGCCTTTTACCTGTTCATGACACAAACTCATCAACTTTCTTCTCATCCAAACTGCTTGACACACTGCTGCTGTAGCTGCCACATACTCTGCCTCTGCTGTTGATAAAGCCACAATTGGTTGTTTCGTAGAAGCCCATGAAATGGCTCCTGAACCCATATGAAAAACATAACCAGAGGTGATTTTTTGGTCATCTATACTTCCAGCCCAATCGCTGTCTATATATCCAATTAATTCAAAATTTCCTAAAGTGGTGTAGAAAATTCCATACCTCTTTGTTCCTTTCACATACCTCAAAATTCTTTTTACTGCTTGCCAGTGTGCCTCCTTTGGCCTTTCCATAAATCTGGAAATTAAACTCACATCATGCATAATATCCGACCTAGTTGCAATCAAATACATAAGGCTGCCAACTATGCTCTTATACAAGTTTGGATCAAAATCCTTACTGTTGTCTTCCTTGCTTAATTTCAATCCCATCACTGTAGGAGTAATTGCTGCCTTGCAATCCTGCATATTAAATCTTTCCAAAACTTCATTTATATATTTGGCTTGAGAGACAAAAAAATAATTTTCATTTTTCTCTACTTCTATTCCGAAGAAGTATCTCAGCAATCCCATATTAGTCATCTCAAATTCATCCTTCATGACTGTTTTAAAATTTTCAATGAGGTAAGCATCATTACCTGTAAATATCACATCATCAACATATAAAACAACAATCAACATCTTACCATCTTTCTCCTTGATGTATAATTTGGGTTCTCCTTCACATTTTTCAAACCCATTTTCCAGTAGATAGGCATCTATCCTATTGTACCATGCTCTTGGTGCTTGTTTTAGTCCATATAGAGCTTTCTTCAATCTGCATACCTTATGCTCTTGGCTTGCTTTCTCATAGCCCAGAGGTTGTTCAACATAAACCTCTTCCATCAATACTCCATTTAGGAATGTTGATTTCACATCCATTTGGTAAACTTTCCACTTATGTTGTGCTGCTATGGACACCACTACTCTTACTGTTTCCATTCTTTCAACTGGTGCAAAAGTTTCCTCATAATTTCTTCCTTGTTGCTGCTTGTAGCCTTTGACAACAAGTCGGGCCTTGTGCCGTTCAATCTTACCTTCAGCATTGCTCTTGGTTTTAAAAACCCATTTCACTCCAATTACCTCTTTGCCTTTTGGGAGATCAACCACTTACCATGTATTAATTTTCTCATGGCATTTATCTCTTCATCCATAGAATCTATCAATTTCTTATATTTTATAGCTTCTTCAAAATGAATAGGATCATCTACATGACAGTAAAATGAAAATAAAGAGTTCATACCTTCATTTGCTGCCACTTTCTCATAAATCTCATTCATACTTCTGAATTTGGTTCCTCTTTCACTTGATGAACTTGTGCTTGTAGAAGCACTCAAATCTGCTCCTTGTCGTGTGCTTGGAGAAGCACTATCATCACTTCTCAAGGGTGTTCTCATACCTGCTTCTGGTGTCCCTTGTTTTCCTTGTGTTGGTGGAGGTCGTGCTGCTAATGAGGGGTTTCTTTCAGCCATATCTTCCGCATTATCATCATGAGGAAAACATCATTTAACATTCACTGTTTTCTTAATGCTTCCATTCCAAGCTTCTCCTTCAATGAACTGTACATCTCTTCTTATAAAAAGCTTCTTGGTGGATAGGTAATACAGTCGGTATGCCTTTGATTCTTCACTGTATCCAATAAATATGCACTTCTCCCCCTTACTATCCAACTTCTTCCTTAGCTAATCCGGAATGTGTGCATAAGCCACACAATCGAAAACTCTCATGTGGGTGACATGTTGCTTTATGCCGCTCCACGCTTCTTCAGGAACTCTATTCATGACAGATTTGGTTGGGCATCTATTTAAAATATACGCTTCACAATGTCCAGCTTCAACCCAATATTCATTTGGGAAATGTTTTGCCTTCAACATACTTCTGACCATGTCCATAATGGTCTGGTTTTTCCTTTCAGCAACTCCATTTTGTTGCAGTGTATACCTTGCTGTAAATTGTTTATTTATTCCATTTTCCCTAAAAAAACACAGGAAATATTTGGAGATATATTCTCCTCCTCTATCTGTCCTTAAGACTTTAGTACATTTCCCACTTTGATTCTCTACAAGAGCTTTAAAGTGGAAGAATTTCTCAAACACTTCACTTTTAAATTTCAAAAAAATAAACCCATGTTTTTCCTATGAAATCATCAATAAAAGTTATCATATAGTGGTTTCTTGCTAATGATGGTGTTTGCATTGGCCCACACTGAATGGAAAATTTCTAAGGGTGCCTTTTCCCTTATGCTCTTTCCTCATGGAAATATTTCTCTGTGTTGTTTGCCAAAAATACAACCTTCACATAAGCTGTCTGGTTTCTCAATAAATGTTAATCCCTTTACCATTCCTTTCCTATGCAACAAACTCAAACCTTCGAAGTTGAGATGTCCAAATCTCAAGTGCCATAACTAGTTTTCATCCTTGGCTTCTCTTGGGAGTGTTTCTTGTGTCACTACTGCAGTTTCATTTCCTTTCTTCAAATCAACTCTCATCTTGAGAGGGAACATTCTATTCCTTTTCATCTTCAATTGCGAAATGCATTGCTTGCTTGGTGGTTTATCCATGATGGTGCATACATCATCCTCAATGAAAACATTGTACCCTTTTGAATGAGCTATCCAATGCTCAAGAGGTTACACTTCATACCAGGCACATAGTGTACATTTGATATGGATCTTCCTTCTCCTTTCTTTGTTAGCACATTCACTGTACCTTTTCCCATGAAAGAGACTTTACTGTATGTCCCCAATGTTACTTGATACTTTACATTTTCATCTAACATGGAAAACATAGAAATGTTTCTAGTCATATGGTTGCTACATCTTGAATCTAGAAACCATATATCTTCACTTTTCTCTTTAGCCATATTACATGCTAAAAAAAAATTCTCTTGACTAATATTTTCTTTAGTGAAATTAGAACTGGGTCTATTACCCATGTCACTCTATTTCTTCCTACATTCATTGGCATAATGGCCATACTTCTTCAAGTAATGACATTGGACTTGGGATTTATCATACCTTTGTCCATGTGCTTGATTTTGTCCACCTTGTTGGTTTTTGCCTTGGCCTTCATTCTAATTTTGATTACTACCCCTTCCACTTGAATTTGTAGGGTTGTTTCTTCCTCCTCTGTTCTGGCTTCTGCCTCTACCTTTTCCTCTATAGTTTCCTCTACCTTGACCTCTTCCTCTTCCAAAGGAGATTTGCATCTTGAAGGCATTCTTCAAAGATCAATCTATTGTTCTACCCAATCTTTGTTCATGTGTCATCAATGATGCATGGAACTCATCAACATTAAACTTTAAAAGATCCTTTGTCTCGTCAATGGTTGTGACTTTCACATCAAACCTTGAGGGTAAGCTCCTCAACACTTTCTCCACTATCCTTCTTTCTTCAACTGTCTCTCCATGAGACCTTATCTAGGTAACCAACCCAATCACATGTGTGAAGAATGAGTCTATGTTATGAAACTCTTTCATACAGAGAGTTTCAAAGTCTCTCCTCAACAATGGTATTTTTGTTGTCTTCACCTTCTCCATACCTTGATAGGCAGTCTGGAGGGTATCTCATGCATCCTTGGACCTCTTAGCTACTGCAATCCTTGGAAACACACTTTCATGCACTGCTTGATAGAGATGGAAGAGGGCTTTTGATTCCTTCTTCCTATTAATCTTCAGCAAATCCTTCGCTACCTGTGTTAAGGCATTAAACGCTTGTTCATCTACTGGTTCTTCTAAACCATTTTCAACAAGCTCCCATAAATCTTGAGAGGAAAACAGGGCTCTCATGGTGATTGCCCAATATTCATAGCTATTCTCATTAAACTGTGGGAGTTGAGTATTTCCAGTACTTGTGCTTGTGCTGGCTCCTGCCATGGCTAGCTCACTGAACTATGCTTTTAAACTTGACTATGTTTTTAAACAAAATTTCTCTCTGCTTGAGAGATTAACTTTGTCTTTGAGGACTGCACTCTTTAACACAAAATCAAACTCTGTTTTGATAAATACCTAGACTTTGATGAGCCTTTACACTGCCAGAGAACTGCTTCAACAAATCCTTCCTTCATCTTCTATGACAAACTTCAAAGAGCCTGGACTAGCTCTGATACCATGTTGGAATTTTTGAACAATTTTGAACACATAGAGGAATAAAAAAATTCTTCAACTCAACACAAAGATTTAAAAAAAAAAAATTCATGCACAGAGAGGTGGAGTAAAAACTCTTTTCATTAAACTGCTAAACTATTACAAAATAAAAAAAAACTTCTTCAGAACAACTCTGTTCTGGATTTACAAAATAAACTTCTACTGCTACAAAACACAGCGAATATCAAACTCTGTCTTTTTTCTCTCTGGCTATTCGGGCACACACCCTCTCACAGTTTCACTCACTGTATATTACTCTCTATCTTTTTTCTTCTACCTTCGGGCATATTACACTACATAGTCAATTACCTTGCACTGTCAAAATACTTACAGCCTTCGAATTTTCTACCTTCTACAATGCACACACAACATATGTATTTCCTTCTTTTTACTTTTCATTACAATAATTACATATATTGTAAATATAAAATATTTACAATATATATTATAAAACATCTATGTTCTGAGTTCAAACCAAAAGTTCCACGGTAAATAAAAATTTACCCAAAGTTAAAAACTTGAATACGGAAAAATAAAAATAATTAAATCAAAACATTAAAAACAAACATTCCATACTCCGTGGGGTCATTTTCCCCCTTGGCTACTCAAGTCTGCTGGCCCCCGAAATGGTGCTGGCGATCAAATCAAAACAACCGTGGTTGGTGAAGAACTTATTGCGGGTGTATGCGAATGGTTAAGGCAAGATGTTTCGTGGATATGAACCATGATTTGAAAATCTAGAGCCTATGGCAATGTCCTTCACAATTTCCCATCGACATTTACGCTTGTCGTCCTACCTCTGCATTTGCGACAGTTGAATTTAATATTTCAACAAAATATGGCCATTTTTTTATATGAATTTTCTCTAATATTGCATGTGTCTAATCTCAATATTTTTAATGTCGACTCCCTATACCTCAAGCTTTGGCACTTGATAAGGACTAACAACCCACAAGATCAGGATTCAGAGACAGTTGATGCTGAAGCCGAATGTTTTGTGCTGCACTCCTGAATTTTTTTTTAGGGTTTGGAAAGCTTAGTGACTGAATAATGGTTTCCTTATAAATGCATTAAATGGTACTGGTGTTGAAGCATCCTAAACACTAATTTTCTATGGTAACTGATGGTTGGACTGAGTTTTGTATGCACTTCTTTCAGTTATAAATTTACGTAAAAAGAGAATGTTCTATCTATAACTATACAAATACCATCAAAGCGATTAAATAGTCATTTGTAAGGCTTACGGAATATTTAAGAACCTGGATATATATAATAATGACACATGAGAGATGTTTCGCATCTTCTTTGAAGAAACAAGGCACACATGATAAGCTATAAGTGATTTTGAGGAAAGTAGTGGGAATCACAACCATTTGAAATAAAAAATAAAATAATCACTAACAATCAAGACAAGAATCACTTTGAAGGTTAAAGTGCCGGTCTTTCCTTGCGTCACTTATATTAATCAATACCTATATAGGTGCCCAATCCCAGAAACTGATGAATCGGACATGAGTGAGGTAAGAAACAATTGGGATATCCTGGATATCTGCAATATGTTTTAATAGTGAAATAACTTGATCAAGTTTAATAACAGTAACCTATGTCACTTACATAACTCAAATTCAATAAGGAAATTATTCGTCATGTGGAATTATAATAATATACTTGTATATTATTCATTATTAATTTTAAAAATATATAATTATTTTTTTAATATTATTATTATTTTTTTAATATTTAACTAGATTACTATTTAAAAATTTTGCTATATATTGAACTACTTTATATTATTTAGTTAATTGGTATTAATTTTTAATAAATTGGTCTTAATCTTTAATAAATAATATGTTAGTGTTTCATTTAATAAGGTTAATTTTAAATATCATAATATTATGTGTATTCATAGTAGTATGCTTTATATGATTATAATAATTGTGTTTAATATAATTGTTTATATAATATTATATTATAATGGTAAATTTTTTGTTTTGGGAGAAATTTAATTGGTGATTTAAGTAATGTGTGGCTTGGGAAAATTGAGAGACTCAATGTTCAAATCTCGAGGTTTTTTACCCTATAGAGTATCCGAGGTTTATTTGTAGCTATGTGTCTAATAGGTTGTTGGGTTCCTATGGGATACCAAAAAAATGGTGAAAATTTTAAAATTGGTAGGATGAAACTATTTATAATATAGAAGTGAAAAAATGTTTTTTTTTTCTTATTAATTTTTGAAAAAATAAGTTAGAATATTGTTTGGAAAAAATATGTTCAGTCAACCCAACATCATTGGTATAGTACACAATCTTTTTTTTTTATTGCGGAGATAGTGTTCTTATGATGAAGAGTCCCAACAAGTCTACAATAGTTTCAGATATGACAATGGTAACTTGGAGGAGGTTCCTTTATACAAATATCTACTAATCTATGCTTATTATAGGTAATTCTTCATGGAGAGAGATAGAGAAGATCCAAAATATTTTTTTTCTTATATTTTATCAAAATTAAAGAAAATACACTTTATCGTAACTCCTTTAAAAAAAGGATCACTACTACAATTACTAATATGCATATTAAAAAACATGGGAGATAAGAAGCTTCAAAAAAATTGTTTCTCTAGTGAAAATCACTTTTGATTCAAGTAGCAATAGCTTAAGATGCTCAAACTATACAAAATAATTAGGGAATAAAGGAAGAACTTATATAACAAGGTTAGAATATTATTAAAACTAGCAATTGCACCTGATGTTGCAAAAGAAACATTGTAATACAATAGCATATAGCACTAACTAATACTTCTTTAACAACTATTGAAAGAAAAAAATTATCAAGAAATGGCAAAGGCCATAGTACAATGATATCTTACTACAATACTTCTTCCTCCAGCCTTACAAATTAATAGGCCTATGTTGAAGTTAAAGACATTGTCTGATTATTCCAACATGAACTCCTAGTAAATAAAGAAATAGATTGTGATTTGGTATCTTTGAAATCAGAGATTGTTTTGGTACAATTCCTCCATATTTATTCTTTGTCACTTCCTATTGCTATAAACAACCTTAATGAGTACAAAAATGTAATTTTTTGTATGGAATTGTCCTAAGTTGTACAAGTTGAAGACCTTTTTTGTTTTTTCTCAAGAGGCCTATGTTGAAGTTAAAGACATTGTGTGATTATTCCAACATAAATTCCTAGTAAATAAAGAAATAGATTGTGATTTCGTACCTTTGAAATCAGAGGTTGTTTTGGTACAATTCCTCCATATTTATTTTCGATCACTTCCTCTTGCTATAAAAAACCTTGATGAGAAAAAAAATATATTATTTTTGTATGGAATTATCCAAAGTTGTACAAGTCCAAGTATTTTTTTGTTTTTTTTAGAGAACTAATTTTTGTTGGCAAGGCACATAGGGATTATCTACTTATGTAACTCATCTTTTGCATTTGTATTTTTATATAAATAATACCAGTTTTTGTTTAAAAAAATTATGTTACTTAATGGTATTATTATTATAACAATGGTTTCTATCGCGTTATTGTCAATATGGTGACTCAATTTTTAATCTTGTTCCAAACATAATTTCAAGTTATAAAGTCAATTGTAATATAGAATTACCACAACTCCCTAGAAAGATAGTGCAAATATTGGTTACTTTTGTAAATCCATCTTGTAAATTTTTTGTCTTTTATATAAATAAAATGTATAGATTTTTTATTTAAAAAAATGTTACTCAATGGCGTTATTATACAATGGTTCAAATTTTTATAATTTTCATTAAAGATTTCAAGAATTTTACACGAGTGCCCATATTTCACCATATTTCCTACCTAAGTGCCCATCTTGCCTTGGAACAATAACAAGTGCCCTATCTTAACCTCGAACAGTAAGCTATGGAGAAATGAAATGATTAATGGATCTTGATAGTATAAAAAAAACAACTTTTTGATGCAAATGTGAACATTGGAGTTAATTTTGCAAATAAACGTGTATCATATCGAGAACATATTGAGGTTCATGTACTCTATTGAATGATCAAATGTGTCCAAAGAGATATAGATAAGATATTTGAATGATGCAATGTGAATGGCACCAAACCTTATCCCTCATCCTTCACATTTCATTAATGAAATTTGATTGGAATTGTCACAAAAATTTCAACCCAAGAAACAACTTATATGTCAAGTTGTATATAACAACACATCAGTTATGTAAAGAAAAATAGGTATCTTCTCTTATTGTTTTGGGAGGCACCATCTCTATTCAACTTTTGGTGAATTTTAAAATAATTTTGTTCTTTTTGTGGTTCTCCTCAAATTAATTAAATAATAAAATTAAAGTAGAATTTATTTATAACTTATGATTCTCTATGAAAAAAATGAGAAATCCTATTACACAAATACTGAAAAATGTAGTATGAAATAAATACTATAGAGGATAAAAAATTATATCGAAGGAAATGAATCAAAGTGTGGGATTTGACACGAGTTCATACAAGGAAATTGGTGGTGGTTACTGGACCCCTGTATTTGAGAGTTGGAAGATCGTATTCTCTTGTTACCTTCTCTTCTTTGTCATATCCACCTTTGAGAGTTTCAAAATCGCATTCTCTGGCTTCATTCTCTTCCTTGTCATATCCACCTGCAAAATGAACAAGGCCATTTATCAGTTCCATATCGACAAAATTATTTTATGATATATGTGTATGTTACATTCGGAGCGGAAATGGACATCATGCTTAATTCCTGCCCTTGCGTGTCTGGCTGCAAGGCCTTCTCTTCTGGAAATGTTATCCCATAAATGGGCTTCATAATGTCCAGTCCAACTATGTATGCAACATTAACATAAAACCAAGGTCATTAAGCTTAATATTTAAAATCCATTTTCTTCTTGTTGGTTTTGAAGTAGTAGGTTTCTCTTGAATGAGACCTTAAGAAAAATTAGAACTAAGCAGCCTCTTCCTCGTCAGAATTAAAATAAAAGAAAGTAATACAATGACCAAACTGTCAATAGAAAACTTACCATAAGAAATCAATCATTGAGGGATTGATGAAAAAATAGAGAAATCCCTAAGAGAGAAAACCTCTTCTAAAAACATTAGCAGGGAATTAGCCTCTAGGTTAATCCATCAAGAAACTGTTAAGCAAGAAACAATTGTTTGACTACTTTTTGAACTTTCCCTTTACTCGCCTTAAGTATTTGTTCTCTTATTATTAACTATTAATCCTAGGGCCTAAAAATATTCAATCATCTAACATTCCATCCAATCGTGCATACTAATACACAATGGCAGTTGGGGGATTTCTTTTCAAAGGATAAAGCCTTACATCTTAAATATATATACCTTTATAAATTTTAAATGAAAAATTTTCATGAAAAATTTGTTAAATTTCTCATTATTTTTAATAAATTTAAAAAATTATATTCGTGCCACATTGTTCCCCACCCACCAATTTCCAAGAAATTTGTGATCACTGTAATTCTAATAAGTTTCTTCATGATAAGTTCTTCATTATTATTTATAGCATTCATTTACATATAGGAAAATTTTATTTAGTAAAATGGTCTATTTTACAAGCAAATGTGTAATTCTTTTTTTTTCTTAAGTTAAAGTATCCTTTTCCACTCCTTTTAACAAAAAAATCTTAAACTATAGAAAAATTTCTTCCTTTATACTTAGTTTTACAAGAAACATGACTCCTGTGATCAAGCATGATTATGATATTGCTAAGACGTGAATCTAAGTTGTAATGCGCATCCATCACATGGGTACACAAAACAAACCCTCTCTTAAATGGGTGTCCACAAAGAAATTTGATTTTGACATTATGTCTAAAACTTTAGGCTATTATTTTAACACTTTAAAATTCAAAAAATGAAAAATAAGTATGAGTTGGTTTTTATGATCGTTATATTTTATTTATAACATTTATATAACCTATTAAAACATTGAATTTAAAATTGTAAATTAATTACTATTATTTTCTATTGAAATTACAACTTATTTATTTTCTAATTTATTATTTTTGAACATTGTAAAAATTTAAAAGACTTTTTTAAAATAAATTTTCTTTTGAAGGGGTGATAGGAAAAGGAGGGTTGGGAATTTCTATTTAAAATATAGCTATTTACTATTTAATATATGCATTTCTATCCATGTAAATACAAAATTGACATTCTAATTAAATAATAATAATAATAATAATAATAATAAAAATAATAAAAATAAATTATATATATATGTGTGTGTGTGTGTGTGTGCACCTAATCAAAGTATATCATTAAATTAAAATAAATAAATAAATGGTCACTTCCTATTAAACAAAATTATTATCAACCAAATACCTCCAATAATATAAATATACATTACAATTAATACTTTTCATTTGAATGTAATGTTTGCCTTCCACCTACCTTGCCATAATTCAACTCTAGAATTGTGACAGATATGGCCATTGTTGTAAGATGGAAAAAAAAATGTGCATCTCCAAAAACCTTTGTTGTTGTTATAAGCTCGAATCTCTTGAATTAATGTACATGTTTTTTCGACAATTTATATTATACGTCATCATGTATCAAATGGGTTTGGCACTCTTTCACTTCATATCTTCACTGACTCAAAATCTTATAGTCACAAACTCTGTGGGCGTACTCATGCGCTTGTTGATGTTCCTCTTCAGTGGATACATTATATCCAGAGCTACATTACATATTTTCAAAAACAAACATATTATCAGTCAAATGATTCGAGTGGAAACCAATAATTTTTTCTTTTACAAATCCTAAATTATGGCCATTGTTTGAAACATACGATATTAAAGGGTGGTGGATATGGGATTATTGGTTATCCCCTCTTTCATAAGCTCAAAATGTTGTTGCAGTGAACGAGTTCCTAAAAACAAGATGGTAGAAGGTTGATATTATTTTCACCGATAGGTATTGGTATTAGGTTGGGGTTGTAGCGTTCACAAGATTCAATGTTACAATTAATATCTTGTTCATACTGCCGATGCATTATCTGAACCGTACATAGTAACTAATTTATGCCTCTTTAAATAGAACCAAAAAAATGCCATACTTAGTATTAGCATGTACAGATTCTCTCAAATCATGATGGACAAGGTGGAAGGGATTATACAAAATGTTGATGATTTCTGATACTCTGCACAAACTAGGATGTCTAGTGATTATATTTCGTTTGCTTGTAAGTCTCCTAATTGAAGGTAAAAAAATTAGTTTGCATATGTTACGTTGCATCCATTGGAAATTAACAGGCCCATAATACTTAGTTCTTTAGTAGATGAAAGCGGTGTTGGTATATGAAAAATGCAAAATCTCGAAATTCTTTTCCTCGAACTTCTTGAAAAAAAACTTAACATCTTCCTCCATGGCCTCTAAACCCGTTGTTTTAGAGGCCCCAAATTCTCTCTCGCATACTAGTAGAAGCTAGAAACACAAGCCATATCCTTCTCAGTCATAGAAGCTAGAAAGATGAGCCATATCTGCAAAAATTCCAAGTACCTGAACCCCTCCTTGTTATTCTGCACAACCAAAAAATCTATCAGCCAAACACAATGAATGATACCAAATGTAATCGTATTTTGTTCAAAAAATTCATGCAGAATATGTGGAAAAGGAAACTTGAAAATCACAAAACCTGGAAATTCGACTGAGACAACATGGCCAGACCAAGAAACAGATCGTAATATTTCCTGTAGTTTGAAAAGTGATTAACCAGGATCTCTTATGATAGCGATTAAGCAGGATTTCTTATGATGTACTCAGTTAGTTGATAGCAACTGAACACAAGAAGTTGGTTCACTATAACTATTTTTAAATTTTATGGCAGACAGTTGGGAAAGTTGTTTTCAAAGAGAAACGCCTTACGGTGTAAATATATTTAAATTAAAATTTAAGAAAAAGTTATGGTGAGCCAAAAAACTGGAATAAATGAAATTAAAATATTTTAAAATAGTTATCAACCTTAATTTAAAAAATCAATTCTTTTTTCATAATAAATAACATAAAAAAAACATTTTATTAAATAAAAATCCATTAGTTTAAATATATAATAAAATAATCTATAATCTTATATATTTTCTAATATTTTATAAAATAAAATAAAACAATTAATTTCCAATTATATTTTGTAATATATTATTATGATATATAACCACCCATGTAAATAAAAGGCCTAACCATTAGAAAATTTAAACAAATGAAAAGAAAATCCAATATAATTAATTAATTAATAACTAACAAGAGTGTAATTTAAAATATGAAAAATTGAATTGAAAATTTTATTTAAAATTATTTTATAAATTAATTTAAATTTTAAATAACCTCTCTTTTAAATTAAATTATTATTATCTTAATATGTTTATAAAATATAAAAATATTATACAAATTAAGCATAACCAACTTTATAGAGGAGTCAATGCAACATAACAACTTTGGGGCAAAAAAAAAAAAAAATATATATATATATATATATATATATATATAAATTAAAGTGTGAGAATATAGATGAGCAATCCTTATTTTTCTCGCTATCAGCGATTTAATGCGTTGTAAGATATACTGCCCACCATTAAAAATTTGAAGTCATCTTGGCATTAATAGAGAAAATAAGTATCATATACACGAGTCGATGCTACATGTAAGTGAGATGTCTAATCTACACCTCTCCTATTATCAGTTAGTAGTATTTTCATCTTAATCGACTTATTTTTGAACGTTACTTTTAAACTTAATTGCATCAGGATTATTCATCATGAATACGTGATTGTCCGAAAGGGGAAAGAAATATGACAGTTTAAACTCGTGATCTGATTGTATAATATAAATTGGAGTATTTTATTGGTTATTTAATTCAATTTTTTTATATTTTCAATATTATATTTTAGAAATTAATTTTATAATAATTATTTAAATTTGTTAAACATACGTATGGTAAACAAGAAAGTAAACACACAAAAAGAAAGATAAGCATGAGTTATCTTATTATTTATTATAAATGTACATTTATAATATAATGGTGTGACTTTTGGATTCCACATTTCAAGGTTATTTGGACTTCTTTTGTCCATTTGGCTTCCACACCTATCCATAGAGGATTAGGTGTCCAATATTCCCCCCTTAATCCGAAGCAGTATGTGTGAGTCCAAGAAGAGAGTTGTAATACAAATGTGCAAAGTATGCATGGCAACACTTAGGCTGAATCGACTCTCTGAGATGTTGGCATAAAGAGGTGGTTTGAGGATGACCACCAACACTGGAATGTTTAGTGTAGTTCCCGGAACTCTTCCAAATCTGGCAAGAAGTTGAGGGCTTCTGCTAGAGAAAGTGTCCCTCATATTTGAAGAGAGAGACCTTCAACCTAGAAGAAGCGAGGTCTACAACCTGTGATGGTTTAAAGATGACCACCAACACTGGAATGCTTAATGCATTTCCCAGAACACTACCAAAGCTGATAAGAAGCTGAAGTCTTCTGCTAGAGGAAGTGCTCTGAATTATTTGAATAGGAAGAATATCAACCTCGCATAGGTGTTTTAAGGCTGTCCACCAACCAAAGGAATTCTCATGAGCATCTGTGTCTCTGGCTACAACTTTGAATCTCGAATTACAAGTTGTGGCTCGAGCTCCCTTGAACTGTTGCGTCTCTGGCTACAACTCTGAATCTGGAATGACAGGTTGTGGCTTAGGCTCGCTTGATGTGGCTTTGAAGCTTGTAGATGACCACCATTTTTCCCCCTATTAGGTACAAGGTGAGATGATAGCGAAAACTCAACTGCAAGTTTGTTCAATATTCTAGAACAAGTTCTGACATGTGACTTAAACATCTTCTTAGTTGTTGATGCCCATTTCCAAGAAGCGATCCATCCAAGATGCATCTTTTTTCTTGCAGGAGGCTTGCTTCTGAAGCATATGTGTGAATAATGGGTGTGCCGTCCATAATGCTTGCATGGATAAAGATCGAAACAATGATCTTTCATATGGCCAACTCGATCATAGTGTTGGAATTTTTCAATATTTTGTTGTTGTTGTGGAAGAGGACTAGGATCTGGAAATGTGGAAGGTGAACTGTCATAAAGAAATTTGACACTCTGAAATTTAATGGGCTTGGAATACTTCATTAAGATTGGCCATAATCAGAATATTATAAACTCAACTAATGAGATGTTGTCTAGTATTGGAGATTTTCTTTTCCCAGAATAGTTAATGGCCAAAGAAAGAAACTTCTTCAAAAGGATAATTTCAAGAATACAATGTAAAGCAAAAGTGTCACCTCCATTAGGCACTGTAGAAATGACAAGAGAGAATTATTATAATGAGCTAAATTTGTCTCCAGTGCTCCAATCCATAGCCAATAGTAAGAGTTAAATGTTGCATAATGAGTGTACACACCAACCATGAGAAGTAACAATTGGTTCTTGATATAATCTCAACTATAATATTTGATCATTATAATTTCAAAATAACCTCTTTGTGGGTGTAAATATTTGAGTTCAAGTTGTGATTTGAAATTTCATTAATTGATCCCTTTTCACAATCTACTATGATGTTCAAAACACAATCTGCATGATGTTCAGTCCAACACAATTCTTAGGATATTAGAAGAAAATTTCTCCAAGCTAACTAATGAGTACAACTTGTAGTCTAGATTCAAGTCTTGATAAACGTAGGAGGAGTCCTAAAAACCCCATTATATTCCTACCACTATGTCATTTTCGAAATTTTCTCATCATCTTCAATGATATGTACCACTTTTTCTTAGGAGAAGGGTAGGTCCGACGTGTGGGGAAGGGGCTACGGGAGGTGAGGGGATAGAGGGAGTTGTGAGGAGCGCAAGCAAGAGGAGGGTATTGGAGAGCAAACAGGAGGGGAGCCAAAAACCCAATAGTGAGTGCAGGGAGGGGAGAGTAGCAGATAGGCTGAGGAGGGAGAGTCGTAAACGAGTGGGGGGGAACTGAGGGGCAGTAGGGAGGTCTACGTGTGAAGAGAGAGAGGGAGATAGGCTAAGGAGGGAGAGTTATAGAGGAGAGGGAGGGTGGAGAAGATAGATGGGGCTGCGAGATTCAAAGCGGTCGAGGAGAGGGCGAGCGGTGCTCTAATGCCAATAAAACAAGCCTCATTCTTCTCTTTGGAGGTTAAAAACACAACTCTGTATGCAGCATGAAGTGTTTACTGGTGCCACCTTAACACGGCTGTAATTATGAAATTTTTGTTAGATCACTCCCTTCGTATGCATAGAGAGGTAAATATGACAAGCGGTGGGAGATGAGCACTAAGCATCAAGCAACAGTGTAATGTGTAGTGGTGGCTAGATTGTTTGCGTACTTGGAGTGCTTGTGAGGCAGACTGTATAAGGGCCACGGTGGAGTCCGACGTAGATAAGAGGGCTGAGAGGCCGAATATGGAGCAAGGAGTGGACTATGGAGAGGTTTTGAGAGGCAAGAAGGGGACGACTATAGCTGAGAGTTGACTACGATTCCACTGTGCAATACAATCATGATGCGTTGGGTGTAGAGACCAGCTCTATGGGAGTAATTTTTTGGAGGAGGAGCTCATTCAACTTATTGAGAATTTTGATGATGGTACTAGAAGTAGGCCACAAGCGCATCAGTTTCTCTCCCCTCCTGCAAGACCACACGTTGGCCAACAACTGCAATAGGCCTATTCATGGAATTTCAAATGTCACAGATGAATACTCCCAACTAGCATGTCAGTTACAATGCATCACCAATATAAATTAGAGGTAGAGAATCGTTGAGTAGAAACGGTCTGCCAGGTGAGTGCTCAGGCAGAGTAGAAAAATGCTATGTCTATCGCTGACAAGATGAGCAGAGAAATTAATGGTAGATAGGTTCTAGAAAGGATGCAGAACAGGCCAAGCATTACAACTAAGAAACAATGCACATACCAGAATTAGTCAATGCAGAGAGTCATTCACTATTCAACGCAGTCCATGGAATAGATGGATAAACCAAATCTCTCCTGAATGTATCAACTATACAAGACATTTTAGACATTCAACGCTGACCATTCCAAAGTCTTGACTTAGTATGTTGAGCGTAGACTACTTCACATTACAAGGTAATTTTGAGGGATGCGATATTATGAGGAAATCATATGTCATTGACAGACATGTCGATGGCTCGAGTTGTGGATATAAGGTATCCAAAATTGAATATTCTTTCAAGAACAATAAAATTCCTGCAAATCCTAAACCAATTAGACGACAGCTATAGTTTCCTATGCACGCCAATGTGGATAACTATTGGAATGGTCCCTATTTTTCTAGATAGGAGCGCTATGGAGGAGTAATGCACTATGATGGTCAAACAACGAATGTTGTAGAGGAAATAACGCTGATAGTAAGGAAAATTCTTGCAGTTCAACAATGAATTTTCAAGCTCTCATTGCAGATATGAATGGCAGAAACGACATAGAACGAATTAAGGGAGTGTTATGGGCAGTGAGAAGGAATAGCATAAACCAACTCTCTCAGGAATGGTAGGGCAAGAGTATGCTTGCTCTGATACCATGCTAAACAGACACATGGTAAACAAGAAAGTAAACACACAAAGAGAAAGATAAGTGTGAGTTATCTCATTATTCACCATAGATGTACATTTATAATACAATGGTGTGACTCTTGGATTACACGTTCCAAGGTCACTTGGATTTCTTTTGTCCATTTGGCTTCCACACCTACCCATAGAGGATTAGATGTCCAACAAAATTTTTGTAAAAATATTTTAAATTATAAAAATTATTTTCAAGTTATCAATTTGATTAAATATTAAAAATGTAATTTATTAGATAAATTATTTTAGATGTAATTTTACTATTATATTTATGTATTTTATTTATATGGGAGGTTTAATGAGCATGTTAGCTATTATCACATGTTAGACAATCAACAATAAGGGGCAGTGATCTTATTGGAGGAAACTAATGAGAAAGACAATCTTTAGTGAGATAGGGTCTTCTCCAAGTGGAACATTGGTAGAATGATTCATGAAACCAATGGATTCATCATGTGCATTCATCTTTTTGTGTCTTGTAATGAGTAGATAATAAGATTGATCTCACAATTGGAAAGCATAATTTGGTGCCACAATTCTCTCTGTTGACATTGGTTAATTATAGATGACTCTAGTATCAGTGGGTTGCTTATTATTTTTGCATGCATAGCTCCTTGCAATTCTCATCAAGCGAAGGGAAGAGATTGATCTTTTGTTGTGGTTGCTACTTTTAAGAATTTAACTTCGTCTACCATCCATAAATATATTAAGGCTTTTAAGAGGATGTTAAGGTACAAGGAACTTACAACGATAATAAATATGTTAATGAACTAGGAGAGAAGTCCATCACTGACCTTGGAACTAGTACACAAGACTCCAAATTCTTCAAAACACTAGAATTCTATTCACACTACAATCACACATGAGACCCCAAATTATCCAAAATGTGGAATTCCATTAGTACACCAAGAAATTTTTTGCACATGCCCTACTCGTGAAGGGCAATGACCATGAAGAATTTGGGTAAAGGTTGTATGCTTTGGAGAACTGAAATTATTTTTTTATTACCATTTACTCCTAGATAATGTGGAAGAAGAGGAATGTCTCCCATCATAGAGAGACTTGCCTATTGTGATACACATTCCAATACTATGGATGGGTGTAAATAGTCCTAATTCCATGCTTTCATTACAAATTACAATGGTTATTACTTTTGATATTACCTTCCATAGTTTTTCTTACTTCATAAGTATTGTTTTCTTGTTTTATGTCATGTTCAGTCCATTTTCTTCTATGGCTTGCTTTTATAATTTTATCTTTGAATATAATTATTGTTTTGCAACTTGAATGTTTGGTATGACTTGGTTTCCCTATAAGAATCTTAGATTAATTTGATGAATTGTTATAAAATCTTGGCATACAGGGGTATTATGGGACTATTTCTTAACACTATCATAGTGGTCTCATTTCCCTCAAACAAATTTTATCTCTTAACAATATCATAGTGGTCACATTTCCCTCAAAAAAATTAGTTGTGTAGCCTATTTCTATAATTATGTGTTTTCTATTTATAAACAAAGTAGATACAAATGAAGCTCATGTACCAAAAAAAGATATATTTTTGGTGCTTTCATTTTATATGAGGTTTAATTAAATTTTCAACTTTCTTAAACTAATAAGGTTTTTTTAAACTATACATATATAGAGAGAGAATCTATCCTAACTTAGTTGTCAAAATGAATTTCCAGTGGTAAGTAAGTAGGATGATTTTTATTCCTACAAGATATCTCTAGGTCCAAAAAAATGATATTTTAAATCTTATTCTAAGACTTTTGTAACACATTCTATTGGACTACATTACAATACCACTTTACAACCTAGTATAACGGATATGTGCAATTCCTTCCATGCTCAAGCTTGGGTTGATAGATATCTCTTTTAAAATAAAAGTAAAATATTTTCTTATAAAAAAAGTTAATTTGGATTACAATAAAAAATAAAATAAAAATAAATATAGATGTTTGTTAGTTTTAATTTAAAACATTATTAAACATCAATAATCTCAGTTAAATTAAATTTCTTACTTAGTTATGGTGTGAAAAAACACATTCAATAACCTAGTAAAATGAGATGTGTAAAACTTTTCACCCATCCTCAAGTTAGCACATGTCCCTTCCAATTTAAAATAAATAAAATACTATTAAAGCAATTACATTTTCTAACTACAATAAGAAATAAAACAAATACACGTGCTTCACTAATTTTAATTAAAAATAAAAAATGTTATACATTAGCAATTTACTCTCATTATGGTTGCTTAGTTCGTTATTGATATTGCAACACGATATTGCTTAGTTCGTTATCATTCATAATGAGGTCGTCGGCATGACAGGTTTACCACTGTACACCTCATTGATCTACTGTATTTTCTCGAATCTCAAATTTCCCATTGTGAATCTGTTATCACTAGTTCTAATAGGTCGGTTGGTTGTGTCACTAATCGTCACTGTACATTTCATCATTATCACAGGTTGTAATGGGTGCTTTGATTTAATGGGAGATTGATGTCTTTCATTTCTGATTGATCGTCTTTCAATTTGGTGATTAAATTTTTGATGGAATCATAATTTATAGTTTAAATTATATTTTAAATTAAAATAAAAAAATTGTTTAAGTGAATGTAGTTTAGGTTGTAGGGATGAGTTTCTATTATTTTTTATTGGATATATTTATCGAGATTGACATGTTTGTTTTTTGGGAGTAATTTTTATATGAAAGATAATTGGCTTACAATTTATGGGTGATTTTTCCAGTGATCTCACTATGGATATGTGTATAGTGAATTACAAAAAAAAAAAATTGTATTGTCGGATTGTTTTGCATTTTGGGGTTTTCTTTAGAAAATTTTGGTTAGAACCTGTTTTCCATTTTTAATACATAAATATATAATAGTGCTTGTGATTTTAACAAATTTCTATAGAATTTTGTACAAATTTCACAAAAAAATATAACCAAGACCACTCCAAAAAATTGACTACTTAAATTATGGATAAAAATACTACTTTAAAATTTTCATTTAAATTATATAAACTTGATAAATTAAAACTATGATTTTCTTTTTTCTCATCAAAATGAAAAACTAAATAAATAAATAACCCAATTAAAATATTATAAATATCACATACATTTAGAATAAAAATTATATAATCCTCTTTTCTATCATTTATAAAATATTTTAATGCTAATAAGTGTGTTTATTTTAAAATAGGAATTTCAGAATTTTAGATAATTATTATATATTATTAATTCAATTGTAGGGATTCAACTTATGCTAAATATTTTTAGATACTCACAAATTAAAGGATAAGTTTTATGTTAAAATTAGTGATGTTTTTTCTCTACTTTTAATTAAATTAATTAATTAAAATAAAAGATAAAGAATGTTATGTGTGAATCAGCATCATATAAAATGAGTTGTTAGTTTTTGGATATTTGGTATTGATAAATCATGTTATTGACCCATAATATTGTAACAAAAAAAGAAATAAGTTAAGAATTTTCATGGTAAAAGAGAAATGAATTGTTTTGATAAAAAATATTGTTACATAAATTTTAGATGTATATATCTTTAGTTTACATTAATCTTTTTATAGTTAATAATAATAGTCATAACAATTTAAAATAAAATTATTTTTTATATTTTTTTATTTAAATTAAATGTACCATAAAATTGATGTTTTGATATTTATTATAGATTAATATCTATTAACATATTAATATTAATTAACATTTAATAAACATTCAAGTTATATAATTATTTTAATTTTTAATAAATAAAAATAAAAATCATAAAAAGATTAATTAAATATAAATTAAAAACAAAGAAGTTTCTAGATAAAATATTTATCATTAAATGAAAAATATAAATAAAACAGATGCTACGCACATTAAAATACACATTGTTCGCACGTTAAAAAGATGATGTAATGAATGTAATTCCCATATAAAAATCTCTTGGATCATTGCTGGCGAAGAGTTTACACGGAACTATCACCATGAAACTTCAATAAATTGAACTTCCCACTTTCTTTTGTATTTTTATTTTATATGCATAATGTTTCATGTGACTTACACATTTTACTATGCGATTGATTTAGTTTTATATATTATTCACTAAATATTTTACTAATTTGGAATTTTATATAAGCTAAATGGAATACATAAATTTAAAAGAAAATGTTAAATTATAGGACACATTGTATAGTTTAAAGGTGCATGAATATAAATTTATTTTTGACCATTAAATTTTTCAAGATGATTTTTTATTAGTTTAAAATTTGAGTAAAAGTTTGTATTTCAATAAATTTAATTTTTTTTATTAAAAAAATTCAAAATTTAAAAAAAATTAAAAATTATTATAATTATTAATAACATTTCTTTTTAGAGAAAAAGAAAATAAAAATTATATTTTATCGACTTGTGTATGGAATCCTAATCCAGAAAACAACTCGTAACAATATCTATACACAGGGCATAAGTTAACAATATCCATACACGGGATAGAGTCCCAAAAAAACCAAGGGCACCATTAAAAAAAAAACCCGCAAAAAAAATCATTGAGGGCACGGAGGAACACATAAGACCAAAAAAGGGCAAAAAAATAGCTTAAGAACTAGCCAACACAGGATAGCTTGTAAAAGACTGGCCAAAACAAAACCATAGCCAAAAGAAGCAAAAACTGGGCAGTGATACGTAGCAAATAGAAGAAAAGAAGACAAAATGCAGGCACAAGGAGCCCAGTTAGCTCAACAGAGAACCAAAAATAGGCCTCCCAGAAAAACGATGAGCCGCAAAACCAATAGAGAAAAATCGCCAAAATATTTCATGAATGAATAACGAAAAATGAATATCCATTTCCAATAAGTAAAAACAATTTTCTCTTATTGAACATCGTGTAAAATCAAACAATCAAGAGGCTAGAGGGGTAGTTGTGATGGTAGTACCACGTCGTTTTATACTTCATTTGTGTTCCTTGAAAGTTCTCGAGTCTCACTTTACGATCGCTATTATGGGATAACACTTTTGATTCAATCAAATTAAAAATATAAATGCTAAAACTTACATTATTGAAACGTCTCTACATTTAAATGTTGGATTTCGATGGGTTACATTTTTAAAATTATGATTTTCAAAAATCTTAATGGAACAAATATATGTGCTCTCTATTCAATGACTATCATTGATCGCATTTTTATCACACTGCCAAAATATTAATATCATTTTATAAAAGAAAATAATGGTTTTAAGTTATAATCTGCTTTTCAATTTTCAATTTTCAATTTTAATATAAATTATATATTTTAGGTTTTAAATTTTCGTATAGTTTATATAATATTAAGTTATATTTTTTTTTAAATATGAAATTTTAATATTAAATTTAATATAAACAATCATCATGAAATTTTTTAATAAAAGACTCAAGTGTGTATTATCAAACACTTTGTGTAAAATTTAAAATAATGAATTTGATCATCTCTTTCATCATCAAAGCACTGAATTCATTTTCAAAATGTTGGAAGATTAACATTGTAAAATCAATAATAGTGAAAAAATTTATAGAAAAAATTAAACAATTCCACATTAGATTAACAAACTCCTTTTAAATTCTACCAATTTACTATAGCATTTGTCAAATTTAATGTCATGAACCAAAAAAAGAAATTGAAACTTAGACACTAGGTAATTTGTGAAAAAAAAAGCAACAAGATGAAGTAAAGTTTAAAGCACTAATTCATAAAACTTCAATTAGGAATCTATAGATAAAAGAGACTATCTTTGTCTCACATTCATTTATAAGTAAACAATTAGTATGGTAAACCATCATATTTTTTTTTAATTACTTCAATCACTTATATTATAGTAATATTTCAGTTTATACTAATATTATTATATTATAATAATATATATTAGGTTTTAATAATTGCTTTAAAATTATATTTTTAAAATTGTGTTTTAATATTAATATAGTTTTCTTATATATATGAAAGGATTGAATCCTCACATTTTTTATTTTTATAATAAAAATTAAAACTCTTTAACTATAAAAATTATTGAATATCCAAAAATAATTGACAAATCATTTTTTGCAATTTATTAAATAATGATACACAATAAGAAATTCATCAATTTCAATAGAGCATAAATTCTTATACCAACAATTTCAATTATATAATAAATATAATTATATAAATATAAAATAATAGGGCTATTGTTATTTATATAGTTATTAATAATTACAAATATTTGTCTTTAACCAAATAAACATGTGATACCAAATACATATGTGATGGTGGTGTATATATGTCTATGACAATGACATTGGTAAATGTGGTTGTAGATATATTTTATATAGGATTATCTGCGTATATCAATCACATTGGTAAACATGATTGTGCTAGTCTAAATTTTATTAAAAGTTAATTATGGCAGCCATGGAAAATTCAACGGAAAAGTTACTGAGTGAAATTTTAATTTACCAGAGAGTTGGAAGACATATACTCCCACTCCTACAGATAAATAATCTTAGTTGGGGAATAGAATTCAATTGGGTATGGAGAGAGAACTTGAGGCATTCTAGAAAGGAGATGGAAAACCAATTGGGTATGGAGAGAGAACTTGAGGCATTCCAGAAGGGAGATGGAAAAACAATTGATTCCTTTGACACCAAGTTTTTGAGCAAAGGCATGATGCTTCTAGCTAGGGTATTCTCAAGCTGGACTAAGAGCTAGTGAAAACCTTAGGAGAAACTTGTGAGTCTATGTTCCTGAACTAGATTTTTACATTCTTTGGACCTTTGGACCAGAAACCAAAACTACCACGGAGGAGAAGGAAAAACTTGTGAGTCTTTGTTCCTGAGCTAGATTTTTACAATCTTGGGATTTTGGAATAGAAACCAAAACTACCACAGAGGAGAAATGGTTGTGGACACCATTCTCTTATCCCCTCTAAATTTCGTGGCACTCTAAACTAGTACAAATAACGTGGCATTCCAAACTAGTACAAATAAGTATAAGTATTAAATGATTTCTGTAATTGTGATAACTTATATGATGGAAATTTGTATAATGAATATGGAAGCCTCGCTTGCGAGATGTAAAAGTATTGTTGTATTGAATATTAAATATTCTTCTTGAGCAAGTTAGTTTTAAGAAAAAAACTATAGTCTAAAAGTCCAAATCCAAAAGAGTCTTTGTTATGTACATAGATGTGTATATAGATATTGATGTAAGAGTAATAGTAAGACTCAATATATTGAGGTCCCAATGTCCCTTGAATACTGGCATAGAGTTGTAATAGAGGAACTCAGTATCAGACCCTCTATGTTATAAGGAAAATTAGCAAGATAAATTAACAATGTTCATTGTGATACAAGAAGGAAAGGAAAATTGTGTTAAACTAATTAGACTAGTTAAATTTCTAGGTTAATCAATTCAGAGTCTACTGTCACAAATTAAAAGAAAAAACACAAAGAAAGGTCGGTAAGAGCCACTTTGAATCCTGGAATATATATAACAAGAAATAATAAGGAATTTTTGAATGAAATCTCACCATAGTAATAGCTTTATAAAAATAATATGTATGCTTATACTAAGCGGTTTCTTGTAGCACACAAAAATTAAAATCCTGATATACCACCCCAAACTAACATATATATTAAAAGTTATAACAAATAACTATAGGAATACATAAGCAAATAAATGAGATATAGTAAGTGATAATTATCATCACTATGGTAATACCATTTAATCTTAAAGGAAGAACTAAATTAGTCAATTATAGGGAATTGAATGAAATACTTTACAAACTCAATGAGAGGTCCCCCACTAAAAGTAGCTTTATAATTCTTTGGAAAAAAATTAATTTATACTTAATTATAAGGGAAGAATATACAATTGACCAATTATAGGAAATTGAATGAAATACTTTACAAATTGAATTATCGGTCCTTGAGCGAAAGGAGCTTGAGCATTCTTTGGGAAAAACTTGATTTATACTTAATTATAAGGGAAGAGTATACAATTAACAGAACTAGGTAAGCCATGAAAAAAGGCTCATGGTCTCTTAAAAAAAATACATAAGCTCTTATGACTTTACATTTAAATGACAATACGCTTAACGGAGATGATTAACGAGAACCTAGAAGAGTAATGGAATTTAAAATCTGGTTCAAGTTTAGCAAAAATCCAGAGCAAGAACCAATTAACCTAATTTTTCCAATAGGAGCTTCGTGTTTCCTCACCTGAGAATAACATACAAACTTCTAGGACAACATATAACTCTAACTTACACGAAAAAGAGTTATCAAGAGTTTTGGATTAACCATAAAACCTAGAGCATGGTTATGGTTAATCCAAGAAAACTGATGTGATGATGATGGAGGGGGATTTGCAGGTATAGGCACAGGTACACGTATGTAGATAATGGTTGATTGAAATATGTACATAAAGGACATCTTAGTAGACTGGTGGTTGCAATGGTTGGTACTCAAGGATTATGGTAGATGGTTTTTCATTTATATGGAGGTTGAGATATACAACCAGCTACACCTCAAAAAACTCCAAAATATTAGGAACAAACCCTTATCCATAGAACAAATTATAATAAATACAAGTATGAATTATATTTTCCAAGTTCCCCTTTAATGACTAATTTTCTTGATCTCAATCACCAAATTCTAACTATCGTCCTCGTGTTTACATACATGATTAAAAAGAATATTTCAACGTCCATATAATGAAAAAATATCTACGAGAATTCCTGAGTACGAACGTTTGCATTTACGAGTCTACTAAGATGTCATCCGTGTACATGGTTCAATCAACCATAATATGCATACATGTACCTATACCTATGCCTTTAAATCCCCCTCCATCTTCATCAGATCGGTTTTCTTGGATTAACCATAACCATGATTCAGGTTTAATTAACTTACCCTAAACCATTCCTAAAGGAATCCCTATCCAATTTACTCTCACACATGGTTTATGGCTTACCACAAACCTACACCCCAAAGTGGTTTCTGACTTACCAAATACCGACACTTTCGTACACTGTCAGAAGTGGTTTCTTGATTACCACAAGCCTGCACTTACATAGTGGTTTTTGTCTTACCACAAATATACATTTACAAAATGGTGTTAATATTACCACGAAATTTATAGTTGTACACATGGCGTATCAGACATACATTACACACTCTAACTTATGGAGTTAAAGGTACATATGTTCCAAATACAATTAAAAAACATCCTATACTTTCTTACTAATACATATATGATTCGCATTACAACATAATATTGAGTATGTTTTATTATTCAACACAAAATCATTTACCTTGTTTGTCTATATATTGCTGCTTAAACAAACTAATATCCATTGCGACCATCAGACTTCACCAACTTCTAAATGAATGAATTTACCAATTCGATTAAACCAATTTTTGAAAGTCATATATCTCACCTTTGACTTATGCTTTCGAATTTCCTTTCAACATGATGGTATTATTTGGTCTTGTGAGAGTGGGTAGTGCCACTATCATCATAAATGACCTTTGCAGAATTAATTTTGACAGAATGTTTCCACACTACCTAAGTGTAATGACCACATTTTTCAAACTGGTCGCACGTACAAGTTTCATAGTTGAAGAAAAGGTTCTCGCCAATCCATACACTCTATCTTGTCCTCATATCAGCAAGAAATGACACTTATAGCTTCTATAATAGTCGAAGGCTCAAGAGGAGCTGTGAGAGCACTTGGTTGTCATCCATTCTTTATGCTAGGGTACCAATTCGAGTGATCGGTCTGTAGCCACATTTCTTTTGCTTACTAACACTAGCACACCAATGTTAAACCTTGGTCCAGAATTCCTTTCCACCATTCCAAATATTCAAGGTTGGATGTTTCAACATGCTAGAATCATAACTCTACTAGTTGTAAGGCTCTTAAAACTGTTAAGTCATGCAAGTTTGGGGTGACAAACCTTGTTATATGACAAAAAATCCTCCTATAGTAAAAGTCGACAATGAATCGATGCTTTGTCGACAACTGTTGCACTCCACTGTCCTCCGCAGTATGCACGACTTCACACCAACTACATGCAGTGAAATAATTAACAAAGTCTCCATGGGAATTCGACATTCAACTCTTCAATTGAGTTATCCACACGCTTGCACATATGACCGTTGTCATGTCCAAAAATGTCCACGCAGATCAACGAACTCTCAATAACGATCCTCAAGAGCCACACTCAGATCTTCAGTCATGTAGCAACAACAAAGGATTGGAAAAAAAACAAAATACTCATCAAACTCTTTATTTCCCTCAGCTTAAAAGGGGCCAAGGCCCAAGTCCATACGGACTCTGACATCAACAATATTTTCTAAATGCACTCAAAATTGTATTATTATTTTCAGGTATATACAATTCTGAGTTCATTTAGAAAATCATTGTATAATCTCATAGCTATCCTATACCTTCACCACTCGGCCCAAAAGGGCCAAGGCCCAAGCCCATATAGGCTCTAATACCAACAATATTTTCTAAATTCATTCAAAATTGTATTATTATTTTCATGTATATACAATTCAGAGGGCATTTAGAAAATCATTGTATAATCTCATAACTATCCTCCACCTTCACCATTATTAGTGAAATTGGGTGTGGAGGTTTGTGAGTTTGTCATTTTCATATTTACATGTATGCACCATTCTTGTCTAATAAGAACTTCAACCCAAGTAGTAGTCAAAGTGTGCAACTATAAATACATATCCCACTCTACTCACAACCCTACCATCTTCAAGTTGGGACTGAGAAAATGCATGTGATAGGTAGAAATAGAATAAACATATACACAATCTCACTCCATATCAATATTACCAATTTGTAAAACTATATGAATTTACATATACAAATATAAATTCACACCCTCCCTCTATATCAATATTACCAATTTGTAAAACTAAATAAATAAATTTACATATAAAAATATGAATCACACCCTTATCTGACATCTTAACCTAGTATCCATACCTATAGTTACCATATTCATAAAAATATAAATAAAAGTACTCACATCATAACTATCATACTACCTCATCATATTAGTTATATAACTACCTCCTCATACTAGTTATATAAATTTATAGTATTCAATTTGTAAAACTATATGAATTTACATATACAAATATAAATTCACAGGCTCACTCTATATCAATATTACCAATTTGTAAAACTAAATATATAAATTTACATATACAAATATGAATTGACACCCTTATGTGACATCTTAACCCATTATCCATACCTATAATTACCATATTCATAAAAATATAAATAAAAATACTCACATTATAACTCTCATATCACTACCTCATCATATTAGTTATATAACTACCTCATCATACTAGTTATATAATTGTGCAAACCAAAACGCAAACCCTTACCCCACTTATAAATCCATTGTCCACCCACCTTGCGCTCTTAACCCTTCCTAATTAAAGTAAAAGTGAAAGTGTAAGTGTAAAAAGGTTAACGTGAAGTAATTTTCCCCTGTGCAAACCAAACCACACACCGTTATCCTAGTTATAAATCCATTGTCCACCCACCTTGTGCTCTTAAGCCATCGTAATAAAAATAAAAGTGCAAGTGTGCATTTACATTTGCAAAAAGTTAACCTGAAGTCCTTTATCCATTTGAATTTGCGGAACATTTTTATCATTCCCCATATATATATATATATATATATATATATTACTCAGACACAATTTAAGAATTATTCGATACATATACAAATATTATATAAAATAATAAAAGTAATCTCCCTTTAAACTAAACTAGGTCACTGGGAAAAATGAATCTCACATGCCAATAAGTACGAATTTTTTTTCCTTCCCGTTCTTGAACATCATGTAAAATCCACCCAACCAGCTGGAGAACGATACTATTTCGAGGGATTGTTGTGATGGCAGTATCATGTCCTTTTTATAAAAGAGACAGACTAACATCTGCCAGCTAATTATTGAGCAAATTGGTTTCGCTGAAAGTGCGCTCGTCTGACTTTACGATCGGTTTGATGAGATACAGCTTTTGATTTAATGGTTTGTCCAGCATTAACTTGGCCAAATATTCCTAAATGTCCCATCAGCAGTTTTTGATACAGTTACAGGGCAGGATTATATTTTTTCTGTTTCAAGCGGCGCTTATCACAATTATAATTGTGCCTGCCGATTTTGTTGTCAGCCGTTTTTTATACAGTTGAATGGTTGGATCACAATCCTCTCTTATGATATTTGACAGGGCTTTGTTTCGTTTAGGGCCTAGGGATCCTAAATAATCTCAATTTATATCTTTAAATGTTGTTTTGATCCTCAGATATTTATCAGCTTTCAATTCTGGATCATCTTCTCAAGAAAGATGGAATTGATCGAACACTGTTCTTGTTCCAGATGATACCGGACCCCACTGGCGATCGTTGGCCAGGTTTTCTTTATTTTCAAGAGTCTGGTAGGGTTTGTTTCACCTAAAAAATGAACATTCCTTCTTGGTTGCAGTCAGAATTTCTCTCTTGTAACGATGTCATAAAAGATTTTGATGTCGAAAGTATTTTGAGTTCCAATCCATTTCCATCAGCACAGCCTATTTAAAATCTCCATACATATACTACCCATCATGCCACCATATGCAATTTCGTTGATAGCTGCAACTCCGAATTCGCAGCGAGCTACCCTCCTCATTCAAATCCTGTTTTAACGGCCACATTCTGCAATGCTAGTTGTTCAAATGATGGTACCTTTACTGACAAAAAGAAGCAGAAATTGATTGAAAAGCAGAGGCGTAAGGACATGAATGCCCTTTTGTCAATTCTGAAGTCCTTGCCTCCCCATGAAAATCTACGGGTAAGTCTTGTCTTTGATCGATCACAAGGGTTTTACTGCATCTGTACTTACTATGGTTGTAATTTAATTGAAGCTTGATCTCCTGTAGGGAAAACGATCAGTGGCAGACCAAGTGCGGGAAGCTGTGATTTACATTCACCATCTACAACGAAAAGTCGAAGATCTTCAAAAGGAAAGAGAAAAGATGAAGGATGATTCTGGTAAAAATCCAAATCTTTCATTCCAGGCCCTGCGATTTTCCGGTAACGATAAATTTTGCACTAGAGCCCCGGCGATTGGGGAGTCAAAAGAGTGGTTCCCTTCAGTAAATATAAAATCTACGGGTTCAACCGTTCAGATCTGGATGAACACGTTTGAACATCAGATTGTGTACTCTGATCTTCTCATGGCATTCGAAGATGGTGGACTTGAAGTTGTGTGCGCTGCTTCTTCTACCATTAACAACAGAGTCTATCGTACAATACATGCCAAGGAAAGATCCTGTAATACTCAAGTGACAACACTTTTTTTCCGTGTGTTCTCTGTCAAAGTATGAGCATTACTTTTATGACTTTTCCCTAATATTGCAGGTGTCTAACCTTAATATTTTTAATGTCGATACCCTATACCTCAAGCTTTGCCACTTGGTAAGGACTAACGATAAGCCAGATCGGGATTCACAGACAGTTGACACTCAAGCGTAATGTAATGCGCTGCATTGGTGAATTTCCTTGTAAGTTTTGGTAAGCCTATATTAAGCAGGTAACACAAAGTGTCTAACCTTAATATTTTTAATGTCGATACCCTATACCTCAAGCTTTGCCACCTGGTAAGGACTAACGATAAGCTAGATCGGGATTCACAGACAGTTGACACTCAAGCCTAATGTAATGCGCTGCATTGGTGAATTTTCTTGTAAGTTTTGGTAAGCCTATATTAAGCAGGTAACACAAAGCGACAAACGGGTTTCTTGGAAACGCTTCGACTGTAAAGTTGATAGAAAAATTTCTTAGAAGCGCGTATTGGTTACTGAATAACAGATTTCTTATAAACACATCTAGTGATACCGGTGTTTTTCTTTTCAACAACAAAAAAATCTTCCAACTTTTAAAAAAAACGTAGTTACATTTTCTTTACTCTCATCCTCCCAAAAGCTCTACGATCATCCTGACATCTGTACAAGAAAACTTTGCTCATATAGAACTCTGTGAGTGTCTATCATACATTTAAAATAAAACTACTTCTTTTACCTTCTTCTCTTTATCTATTCAACTATTCATTTTTTTTTTACTAAAAAAACTTTGGAATGGTCTGAGTGTTTATCATACTTGAAAAAAATAAACTATTTCTTTTACATTTTTCTTTTTATTTATTTAGCTATTCATTTTTATTTGACTAAGCAAATTTTTATTAAAGATATTACTATTATTTAAAATATTACATTGTCAAGTCTATGGAGTTTTGGATAGGTTCAACTCCTCTTTTTATTTCTTGTACTGCCCAAAAATACTTAGTTGTTATCGAATCAATCCTTTTAATGATTTCTTTAGAAAATTTAAATAGGTAGATCCAATTCACTGAATCACTCTATAAAACAAATTTAATCATGACAGCCTACCTCCGAGCGACAACCACTTGTGCTTCCAAAGAATCATCTCGTTCTCAAATTTCCTTATGGACCATTCCCATTCTTGGTTCTCATTATTGTTTGGTATTAAAAAAAACTCACTGATCAGCTTTATCTCGAAAATCAGCTTTAGAGATCAGCTTTATCTCAAAAATGATAGCTATCTCCATCGACACCTACTCTTCTTTCTGATAAAATTCAGATTTTGCTTTGTTCATTTAGAAAGAATTTGGTGGAAAGCCAAGCCTTCTGAAATGCTGGCCTCCCCTAAAGAAAATTGACAGCATCTCTCCCCACTCACACAGACTAGAGCCATGTCACTCAGCGATGGAGCCACCCTAATGTCAACACAAGCTACAGTAGATCCACGTCAACGACTAGCAGAAGAAATGGAGCCGCACACCTAATATCAACACAACCTATAGGAGAGCCACGTCGACGACTAGCGGACGAAATGGTATCAGATCTCGTATCCCATATCCCATGAAAACACAAGACAGGAGCCCCTCCTCTAAACCAGGAAAACCAACCCAAACGCCACATACGTGGCCTCCGTGCACGCCCCATCCAAAGTTAGACGTTGACAAGAAATCAATTCTGGAGAACTATCCTTCAAGCCTTACTCAACGCAATAAAGACTAATAAAGGTGATTAATAATGGAAATACCCCGGACATTTTGCGAAGCCAGAACGTTTAGGTGTGAGCTCAAAATAGACCACAATTCATTCAATGTCCTGACTCCTAACAACCAAACTGAGAGGTTAAAGGCTTGGAAAGATTCTCCTAGTTAGCAAAGAAAAATTGCTGCTTCAATTAATGAGGGTTTTTTAGAATACAATTTGAAAATTAAATTTGAGCAAAAACTCATATCATATTGAAGTTTTCCCTTACACCAAAACCTACCAACATTAATAAATTTCCAAACCATTATCATTATTTAACCTACCAACATTAATAAATTTCCAAACCATTATCATTATTTACCATTACCATTGCATTTTCGAGTGATCCCAAACTAAATACGAAAGTGACTATTAGTTCACCTAATCTATTGTTTTTTGATAAGTGGATCAAAGCCCCACATGTTTTCAACAGCACCAAGACTCTCAAAAACTTTCCTCCTGCTTCTCGATACCACACAAGTCCCAGGAAAACAACCCGACTAATTCGATAGCACAAAAACTAAGCAAAGAACTCCAATTCCATAGCATCTTTCAAAACTAAGGCCGACCGCAAAGATCGAGAGCCAGGATTACTCCACTGAAATAACCTAAAAGTCACCAACAACCAGATCGATGAACTCTCGGCGACCTTGTAATACTCCACTAAAACGTAGAAGACATCATCAAAATGGATTGTCGGAAACGCTTGGATTGTAAAGTAGATGACAAGTTTCTTAGAAACGCATATTAGTTACTGAATAACAATTTTTTTATAAACGCATCGACTGATACTGGTGTTGGAACCTCCTAAATACTAATTTGCTACATGAGCTGTTGCTGGGATTAACTTTCGTATTGATAATTCTTTCATTTATAAATTTACGTAGAAGAGAATATTTTATCTACAGGTGTAGAAGCACCACCAAATCGATTAAATAGTCTGCAGCCAAAGTTTTGAATATATCGAACCTGGGCATATATAATAAGCTTCAGGACCTTCTGAGAAAACAAGGCAGGGCTGGCAGGGCTGGCACAGGTGAGATTTCTCTCATTTTTAAAGAATATGGGAAAACATACTAGGTGATAACACATTTTGAGGAAAGTAGTGGAAATCACAACCATTTGAATTAAAATAGTTGCATTTAAACCACCTACAGATTAAGGTAATAATCACTAACAATCGATAGAAGAATCACTCTGAAGATACCTATATATCTCAATAACTCAATACCAATATAGGTGCTAAATTTATCCGGTTTGTATATTTTAAAATATTTTTTTTATGCATAGTAAGAAGCTAATTATATGAATACAAATCTATAATTTCCTTTAATTTGGCTCTACTTTCCCAATTTAGCGACTGTAGCTTTTTAATATGTAATTTATTGTGATTTGACTTTACTTTCCAAATGTAGTTACCGTGGAATCAGGTCACTTATACAATTCAATTTCAATATTGGAATGTTTTATCAAATTTAGTAAATGCAACTTTTTATTATGTGACTTACCGATTTCAATTTCAATATGGCAATGGTTTATCAAATTTAGTGACCCTAATCTTCTATTATGTCACTTCATAAGTCGATTTCAAAATGGCATGGTTTATATGGGATGGTTTATCAAATTTAGTGAGTGTTTAATTAGTTATTGTTAAAGTAGAATTATGGTAATTTATTTGGTGAATGATTATTATTAATTTAATATTTATTAATCAAAATTATAATGTTTAATTTTGAAAAATAATTTTTTATGATTTAATGTTATAAAAAATATTTTTTAAATATTTAATTGAATTATAATATTTTTAATATATATATAATTGTTTAAATTATAATTAAAAATATTTTGTGTATTTTAAAAATAATAATAATTATATATAAACAATTCTTTCATAAATTTTCTATTATAATTTTTGAATCATTTTAAATAAATCTAGATACCAAAATTTTATATCATCATAATTTCTAATTTAAAATATACTACGTTGTAATACTAACACTTGTTTAACTGGCATTAATATTTAATAATAAATACATTAATTTTCTAATTGATTTTCATAGGGTAAATAGCTTAATATTAAAGGCACATAGAGCTGGTTGTTTTATGCGATTACAATACATTATTTATGGAATTAATTCTAAGTTTTAGGCCATATAGGATGAGGCAATATGATAATTTTTAGGTTTATTATTATTTGTGTATTGTTATAATAAAATGGTGAAAATTTTGATATTCATTTTATATTAAATGGTAAAGTTAATTTGAGAATTTTTTTTAATTATTTTTTTTTAGATTTTTATATTAATAATTTTAAAAGAAATTATCTAAAAATATTTTATAATATAAAAGTGAATCAAGAGTGTTTGGGAAAAATAAATTGTGTGAATCCAACTCTCATTAGTATAGTTGGAACTCTTCTTCTTTATTGTGATGATAATGTTCTTATGATAAAGAGTCTTTGTAATCCTACAATACATTCATATATAATATTGACAATTATATTTATATATAACATTGGCAATAATTTGGAGGAAACCCCTTTCTAAAAATATTCCATAATCTATTTCTATTATTGATAATTGTTCATAGAGAGAGATAAAGAAGATTTAGACGATTTTTGTAACGTAGATTTTATCCAGAATAAAGAAAATATTCCTCATGCTATTCTCTTTTTAGAAGTGTTCACTTCTCCATTTAAGAGTATGAATATATTAAATAACACGGAAAAAGAGAAGGTTCACAAACTTGTTAGACTTTCTATTTATGTGGAAATGTGGAAATGACTTACTCACTAAACTAAATAAACTAAGATATTATAAGGAAGTGATCAACTCTTATTTTAAAAAATCAATAGTATTTCTCTATAATGACTGGAGTAAAGAAAAACAAATATTATTATTAAAACAAAAACAAATTTTCATTCACTAGAACTTGAACATGTGATAAAATAATTTAGAATTTCTTATATTTTCTAATGTTTAAGAAAATAAATAAATAAATAATTGTGAATAAAAGCCCTTTCTAGCCAAGTATGAAAGATATGTTGCAATGTAATGAAATTTTATGTAATGTAAAATATTGATTAATAATTTACAATTGGTAGTTTATGGACTCTAGTTTTTGATAATTGATATTTTTTCCATGATATTTGTTATATTGAAATATATTTAAAGAATGGGAAAATTCATTATGAAATGCAAGAATACCAACTTACATCCATCTTAATTTCTAACTTGATCTTTCTCTAACCTTAAGTACATCCAAATTTAAAATGGATATAAACTAAGTTTAAATAATATTTCAATAATTTGTATTAAAATAATATTATAATTCTTAGATGTAAAGGAATTCACAATCCAAAAATGAATAAAATAACAAGCAACAAAATTTTATATCAAATATTAAATAATTAAAATAAAAAATTTATTTAAAAACTATTTCTTATAAAATAATTTAAATTTTAAATAACTTTATTTTTAAATTAAATGATTATAAGTTTAATATTTTTATAAAAAATCTAAAAATATTATACATAATACACTTAACAAGTTTTATAAATGCCAGTACATAATCATTTCAACAAGTAATCTTATGGAATTAATAGGAAAAAATATGTATTACTAACATCACTTTGTTACATGAAATTGTTCCAAGAGCAAAAATAAAGTGCATGCGAATATAAAAAGGAGTGGAGTGTAATTTTTTTAAAAAAAGGAGAAGGGTTTTGTTGTTTAATATATATATATATATATATATAAAGAAGAAATTGTAAGGCTATGGTAATTTTTAAGTGGACTGCTATGTATTTTAAAAATATGATAGTGTTGAAAAATCAATGAGACTCTGTATTAAGAAAAACACAGATAGCATTTTTATATGCAATGACTGTGTGTAATGTTTAAGCATATGCCAGAACGCTGAGAACAGAGTGTGAGCACTGTGTGTGCATTTTGTAAGAGACGGAGAGCAGATTTTTGCAGCAGTGTGTGTGCAACAGTTAGCAATTTTTGTAAGTTCCAGAACAATAGTTCTGTGGCATCTATTGTAATAGCTTTTTACAGTTTAATGAAATAGAAGTATTGTGTGCATCTCTGTTCATTGAATCTCTGTGTTGAATTTGGGGAATTTTTATTCCTCTGTGTGTTTTGGAATACTCAAAAATTAGAATAGAAACAATCAAGATGTTAGATGAAGAATGACAACTCCAACCTGAACCTCAATGTACCTCTTTTCCCATTGGAAAGAGATTTAAGAAATCAAGTTCCTGGCGCTCAGATGATGATGGAGTGCAACAATCCTCCAAAAGATCAAAATCGAAGCATGTGGATAACAAGAAAAGAAAACCCTCTAAATCTTCTTCTTATGCGACTGAAATGTTGAAGAATACCAATCATGATGAATAACTAAATGTGTGTCACAGCCTTCAACCTCTTACCGGTGATGATGCGGCTCCTGGTCGTTACTACGTCCCAATGTTAGATATCACTGGACAGATTGACCGTTTTATTGCCCGCTTGGAAGTTGCAATAGAGGAAGACGCAGAGCTCAACAAGCAATGCATGACGGCCATCAAGAAGCTCAGACTACTTCCCTCGCTCATTCGGGCCATGGTGAAGCGTCCTTGGCATGGTGATTTCTTGTACCAAGGACTACTGTCTGTCTTAAAGAATTGGCTAGAGCCCCTCCTTGACCAATCACTACCAAACGCCACAATCCGCACGACTCTTCTCAACATCCTCACAGATTTGTCTATCTACACTGGGGATTATGAAAGGCGGGAGCAACACAAAAACAGTGGATTGGGAAGAGTGGTCATGTTCTTGTCCAAATCAGATGAAGAAACTACTACAAATAAAAGTTTACAAAAGACAAATTAAACAAATCTGAACAGCCTAGGTTTTAACCTAGTGAGGACAGTCTATGTTGGGTTGGAGAAAATTCTACAAAAGATCCCTTTTTCAGTTGGAGAGTTGGTTCTGCAGAAAGTGATAATATGGGGAAGGTGGTTTGTTCTATACCATCAATTGATTAAATCTTAACTTAGTTAAATCTTGACGACGACAACACTGGTGTTCTGAAGTGGAGAGATTTCTGTTGATTATATATATATATATATATATATATATATATATATATATATATGTGCGTGTTACATTTATATATATATATACTATATATATATATATATATATATATATATATATATATATATACATATATATATATATATATATATTGTATATTAAATTCTATATATATATATATATGGCAGATATTAACTCCATTTTATTATAATTGTATTCATTGTTTGATATATATTAAGTAGAACTTTTCAGTTTTTGACAAGGTCAACATTGTGGATGTTTTTGTTTTTTTTTCCGTATGTTTCTTTATATTTGTTTATTTTTATTTGATGTTTATCCATAAATGTATATATATGTCAATTTAGACATTATGTATATAGTGATAAATATTTTGTATTGTTGTAATCTAGTAAATTACTATATAAATTTTGTAAGTATTATAAGTTATGCAGGTATATAGGCACTAACAAATGTATGTACTCCTTTTATATTCATGAAAGAACAATTATTTTCTTCTTAAGAAATATCAATTTAACCTAATTAGAGTAACATAAAATAAAATATTTAACACAATTTTGATTTAGATTTCAAAGATACATGCCTTATTCATTGTTCCTATCCAGAAAGATCTCGAATACATTAAACTCAAATCACCAGACTCATGGATTTCCCCAATTTGATTGTAGCTATTGGTTTATCCAATCTCAGTGGCAGTTTTAAGTGTTCAATTCCACAATTTTAGGTGTTCCCTTGGGCACTCTACAAATATTATTTGGATTGTCTATTTTTGTGTTTGTTTTGGGAATATTTAAGAATCTTATATATGAGTAAGGTTAATTGTTTCCTTTTGCTCATGTCAATTGATTGACCATGTCATATGGAGTGATAGTATTTATATTATTATATTGTTATTTAGACTAGAATTTGTCATGGTTTGTTTTATTATAATAATTCTAGTCTCTCTACTATATATATAAAGGATACTTTTTCAATTTTGACAGAATCAACATTTTCGATGCTTCTACGTTTTTGTGTTGATGTTTCCCTATATCTATTGCTATTAGTTTTTTTGGATCTCTTGTCTTTTGATATTTATGCACAAATATATATGTATACATGTTTAGACATTATGTATATGTTGATAAATTCTTTGTATTGTTGCACTTTGGTGAATTACTAAGAAAATTTTTGTGGCTATTTTAAGCTATGCATGTGTATAGGCTGATGTTTGCATTCCTTTAATATTAATGAAAACAAATTTTCATCTCGTGATAAAATATTAAAGAGACCTAATCTTAGTGGCATAAAATAAAAGATTTGACACAATTTTTATTTAAATTTCAAAGATACATGCCCTATTTATTGTTCTTATTGAGGAAGATCTCCAATAAATTATGTCAGTTTTATTATATTTTATTTTTTAATTACAACAAGAAACAAAATTAAGTAGTTAAATGAAACTTAAATCACCAATATGAAGGATTTACCCAATCTGATTGGTTTCTCCAATCTAAGTGGAAGTTTCCACACTTTTAGGTGTTTACTGTCAAACACAGTTTTAGGGCACCTTGCATATCTTATTCGGATTGCAGATTTTTGTATTTATTTTGGGAATATTTAATAAATCTTATATATGAGTGAGGTTGATTTCTCCTTTTGTTCATATCAATTTATTGGCCATGTCATATGAAGTAATTACATTTATATTGTTGATTGGCCATGTCATATGAAGTAATTACATTTATATTGTTATATTGTTATCCATTTTAGAATATTTCATGGTCCATTTTATTATAATGGTATCCATTGTCTCTTATATATTAAGGAGATTTCAATCAACAATGTGGATGCCTTTAGTTTTTTATGTTTATTTTTCTCTATATCTATTGCTATCAGTTTTTTTGGATGTTGGTTTTTGATGTTTATCCACAAATGTATATGTATGCCTATTTAGACAAATTTAAGTATATACTGATAAATGTTCTGTATTGTTGTACTTTGGTGAACTACTACAAAAAAAAAAAAAATGTGTGTATTTTAAGTTATGCTTTTGTATAAGTAGATGTATGTACTCCTTTTATATTAATGGAAACAAATTTTCCTCTTCTAATAAAATATTAAAGAGACCTAATTTTAGTGACATAAAATAAAAGATTTGAAGGGACAGTTTTTAGTGTTCAGTTTCACAGTTTTAGATGTGCACTATCTAAGTGGCATTTTTAAGTGTTCAGTTTCATAGTGTAAAGTGTTCCCTGAAGCACCCTACATTGCAGATTTTTGTGGTTATTTTGGAAATATTAAAAAATCTTATATATGAATAAGGTCAATTATTCTTGTGCTCATGTCAATTTGACCTAGCCATGTCCATGGTATTCCAAAAGGAATTGTCTACGGACGTAGAAATCAATTTTTTGTCGGAATTCAGTAATTTTCAGTAAAAAAAAAATTCCAAAAAATTAGGTAGTGGGATTGTTTGAATTGCATTTTTGATGATGGAAATGGATTCAGCACCATAAAAAACCAAACCCTTAAGGAACCCAAAATACTAAAGTCTAGCCACTGTAATTCAGATTTTCAAAAAACTTTGCCAAATTTTTTTATAATCTTACAAAAATTCCTAAATTATTTTGTGATTTATTAAACTACTACATTTCAAATATAAGTTTCGTTTATCTTTATTAAATTTTTTTTTTTTAATATTTGTGATCGAAATAAGTTAAAAACTCGCTTAACAATCATATGCTAAAATTTAAAAACCTATCCTATCCTCCGAAACCATAGACATACCTAGAAGACCAAATTTAAGGAAACTGAGGACCAACTTCAATGGTAGGCTATGACATGCCCATATTAGTGTTTTCTTAAGCCTGAACATGACATTTTCATGTTTTATAGTCACATTCATGTGTTTTATTCATCTAGTGACAATATAATAGTCTATGAAGAGAAAGACAGTGTTTAAACACACACTGTTCTTTTTTTGCAAACCACACATAGTATTATAATTTTCACCGTTAGTCCACATCAATATGACATGCATATTAGGAATTACAAATAGAACTATAATTTAGTACCATACGTATAGTCTTCACATATCTGGGTACCACCATTAATAAGCCACTCAATGTTGTGGTTATTAGGATGGGTAGTGGGAATTAGTAAACTCCTATCCTCCCACCCACTGGCAGATTTCTAATGCAGTTTTCACTCCCTATCTTATGAATATTGTCCATGTTGTATCTTAATATAGAATCCCTTGGTTGAGGTAAGGAATCAATTCTTAAGACATTTCGGAAATATATGTCATAAAACTTATAATATCATATGGTCTTTGTTTAATTCCTTTGGAAATTAATTCTTTAATACCCTTAATAGTCTGATATAATGAAAGAATTTAAAATGCCATTAGATGTTGATATCTGAGTGAAAAGAATAAATGTAGGAGAAGATCAAAATGTTATACTGAAACATATAATATATCATTTTAAATTTTAGAAGAACATTATGTAAAAAATAATAGTTGGAGTGAAGGAGTGCATATTAAGGTTATTTAACTCTTACTCAAAGGTGTAATAAAGAGACCAACAACTAATTTACTTCAATTCATTGAAAGAAGAATGAACACAGAATGAATTGGAAAAAAAAAATCACCATCAACAGATACATGAAACATGATCTTCTTTGATTAATCTTTCATAAAAGTAAGTCAAAATTTTGTAATCCTCTAGTGGTCCAAAACTTGGAACCCTCCTCTTTCTTCCTCATTTGTTTAAATACATACAAAAGTGGTTTGTAGCTACTAAAACTTCTTGTAACTACTCAAACTACCTAAAATTGTATAAGCTACCTATTACATTGAAATTAAAGACCATTACAATATCGATATCTTAAGGAGAAGGATCAATAAAACTAAAAGTATCAATCTATTTGTTGGATCTGGATTTGATTGGCTGCCACTATGTTTCCCTGATTTGCTAATGTTTCCTTCTGAGGTGTTGAGGCTTCACTTGCTGAATCAGTTATCATGCTCTGCACTTTTCCTAGATCTCAATGTTATCATGCTCTGCACTTTTCCTAGATCTCAATGTTTGTTTTAGGAGAATTGACCATCTTGTGATACTCTAACCTGAAAGTACTGATCCTGTTAAAATTGGGTCCTTCTGTAAACAAAGTCTTAACCATCAATAACAATTAAAAATGCTTGTATAAGAAATTGAAAACTGTAGCTCCTTTCAAGATTGCAGTTTTCTCATGGGTATTGTAAATCTTGCTCTTTTCTATCACTAATAAATGCTCATATGAATCCCAAGATAGAAGACTGCCTTGCAGATCCTAGCATGATGGTAGTCCCGCTCTAGTCCTCTAAAAAAATACATTATCAAATATGTTTATAGCATGATTGATGTTTGTTAATTTATTCTCTGCTAACTTCCTACAAGAATTTTTCACAATCAACTTATTTATCTCCAAAACACATAATGCTCTATCTTTGATTTCATGTTCCTCTAGCTCGTGATCTCTCTTGGAATTGATAAAATCAATCAATTCCCATAAAGCTCTATTAAGAAACTTTTTTTTGTCAGCTACAGAATGTTCTTGTAAATCTCTGACTATGATTTTTTCCTCTAACACTATAATCAAGGATTCCAAAACTGTTTTTGTGACTTCAATGATTTCATTCCACACAATATCCTTCGCTTGAATCAAAGACATGTTTTCTTTCTATTTTTCTTTAAGATTCTTGATTTCATCATAAGATGTCTGGGAATTTGATTTATACTTATTGACTTCCCCTTCTTTCGCATGCATAACCTTCATCGATGTGTCAAGGTCACTCTGAGTTCTCTTAAGATCAATCTCTGCCATATTTAACTCTATGCTCAACTAGGAAAATCTTGTTGTTGGATCATCTGTTCCATATGACATGACTATGGTGCAAGAATGAGATTCAATTTGACCTTGCAAATCAAGTACTGACTCCTTTAATTTATAAATGTCCTTCTCCTTCTGCAACAACTTTCGTAAAAGACTTTCTTTTTCATTCTCTACCTATGCCACCTCTATTACCATTGGATGCTCTCCAGTACGTAATTTTAAATTCTTCTTCAATACATTAATTCCTAACTCAACACTCTATAATAACTTCTGTATAGATGATTTTTCATTGAGGTCCACTCCAATTTTTACAATTATCTTCTTGAACCCTTCATTATAAGTTGAAAGAGCCCTGGAATTAGCTTTCTCCAATTTTAGTTGTTTAATCGCTATTCCCAACATATTTTCTACCTGATGAGGAGTTGCACTTGTTTTAATTAGGTCGTTAACAATCAACTAACTTTTCTGCATATGAAAATTAACTTTTTAAAGTAAAGGGATCTTCTTAACATCAACAGTTAAATAAACTATTTTAAAAATACTGGATGACCCTATTGTTATTTCATATGGGTGTGAGAAATCAATCTTCAATTGATCCCTTTCTAAGTCAATATAAGTCAACAATATGGATTGATCAGGAGTAATGTTATACTTAGCTTGAGCCTCCATACTGGCTTTAATCTTCTGATTGTTTTCTTTAATTTGAGAAAAGACTTGCTTGATCAAAGGAAATTGATCATGAACAACTCCATTTATTGATGTAGAAGTTGGTGCATTTTGAGCATCAACTAATTGAATAAGGAAACTAGGCTGGGTGCTTGGTATTTCTTCAGTAAACCTAGATCTTTTCTCAGTTCTATGTTCTTCATCTTCAGAATCAACAACTTTCTATTTTATTATATTTCTTAACCTTTCAGAAATTATTGGAGTTTGAATGCTGGTACTATTATACTCTGAATTTTTTTTTTGAGCTAACTTCTCTACTTTAAGCTTACTGTCATGAACAAAAGTAGAATAACCATTTTCAACTCTTCTGTTAGAGATTACCTTGTGTGGATCATAAGCCCATTTCTCACCTAGTAACAAATGCATGCTTTCTAACATCCTGTTAGCTTCATTTGATGCTTGCCTCATATTCACTATGTATACTAATGTAACACCCCCAAGTTCTATGCTTTTCAAATTAGACATTTGAACATAAATCCAAAGGGGAGTGGACCCCAATGGATAATTATTGTGTGGATGTGGTTAGTTATTTATTTATGAAAAATAAATAAATTATTGTGTATGCACTATGACCGAATGAGAAATTGAGATCACATGCCTAATCCATGAGGTTATGGAAAAGGTAAAGACTTTCCCCAAAATATTTCAAAAATCCTTGAAAGAAATTATTTCTAATTTAGATTTTTGAGGAAAAATATAAATTCCCCAATGATGAGGAAAGTAGTTGGGAAGAGGTAAAAAGCTGGAAAAGCTGGAAAAGCTGAAAGCAGCTTTAAAGTCCCTAAATAAGGGAAGCCTAGGCAAACAGGAATAAAGCATCCTGAAATTCTGGACGCAGAATTGGAAACAGGCTTTGGGGAGAGCATAGCTTAAATAAGTTGCTTCAGAACAGATTGAGGTTAGTCTGTTCTTGGAGGATCTCAGTTTGGGGGTGAGTTCTGGAGATAGACGAACTCTAAGGTTGGGAGGACTGGTCATAGTATCGGTATGCATGCATAAATTTTGGAAATTAATTTCAGTTTGTATTAAGTATATCAAGATTATATGAACTGTTATGTTAAAATTTCTTATGCAAATTTTAGATTGACTGTTTGTTCAGTACCTCATGCAATTGCAAACTAGATCTAAAAGCTAAAAATTCAGTATGTTAAGAGCAGGGACCAATGGTTTGGTTCTAGGGATAAGTACCCTGTAGTTATAAAGATAGAATTGATAAATCATCTGAATGTCAAATCTGATAACAAATGTACAGGTGTAGCTTGCTGTCTTTTAAATGAAAACTTAGTTGTTGAGTTGTATAAACAGAACATTCTAATAAAACTGTAGCCAAGAACAACAAGTAGGAAACCAACTAAACCTGTGATAGCAGTATTGATTTCAGTATAACAACTGTACGACAATGGCAAGAATTGTAGAATTAAGAATTTAAATTGTTCTATTACATGGAAGTTTAAATATATGAACCCAGAAGTTAAATCCTAACTAAGTACAAGGATCTGAAATTTGGGAGTCTAAAATATCAATTTCGGTTTCATTACTTCCATTTGATTGAAGAAAGATGATCTATATCCTATTTTCCCAATGCAAGAGTTTAATATGCACCAGAGTTTCAGATAGGCTAAATATCTGTAGCAATAATATAAGGGACGAGTCCTATTGAAAATCTACTTATGTGTGATAAAAGTATGTGTGAGGGAAGATTGTAAGCATACTTGAACACTGGGAAATGAGCATCTACCCACCTTCAATATAAACTGCTGAAAAAGTAGTTGAAGCAATGAAGGTTAAATAATATGGATAGATGTTTATGTGGATGTATACATCTATACAAAGATGCTGAAACTTTATAATTACAGATGCTGGAAAGTCTATAAGGTTTGCAAACTGGAAAGTTTTAGGAAGGGCATATTGATCGGTTAGAGTTGGACAAAACTCTAAAGAACTGACATGAGAAATATATACATATATATATAAGTCGTCTAGATTGACTGATAAGAGTTGAGGTCAAGCCAAAATTTCACATGGAAATTCTTATATTCGCACTACTGCCTATAATTACTAAAGAAAAATTAAATACTGGACAAAATTATGAACTTGCAATTGATTCAACAGAAAAATTTTGGATGTCATCTGGTGTATAATGTAGAGTATATCTGAGTTAATGTTATGTGGATAAGAAGTTGGGTATGGGAGACGTGACAAATGGTATCAAAGCCCAAGTTGAGAAAACTGGTCAAGTTATGTGCTCACAAAGAAACAATAAGCTGTTATAAATTTTATGAATATTAGACTATAATGAAAAGATAGTGTTGGAATCACTTGATAATGATTCCTTCGAGTCACCTGACCTGATTTTGGGTTCTGAAAATGAAACCTTCCGTGCTTGGGTGTTTTTGCTTTCTGTTTAGCTGTTTGGTCTTGTTTAGTGGGGTTGGAGATCATAGAAGAAAGCTTGGCTATGAACGAGGGTTTTAAAAAATTGGAAATTGTCTTCTTGCATTTTGGGGTTATTTAAGATCAATATTCTCGTGACAATTTTTATGTTTTCTTCACAGTAAAATAAAACAAATGAATGATATGCAGTTAGAACCTTAAAAAAAAATAAGAAGGAGGAATTGAATGACAACGGACAATTATAGATCTTATATAATTGTTGTAAATTCCTTGCTTATGTTGCAGACAATTGTTCTGGATTGATACAAATGGTTCTTTGAGTGAAGGCTAGGATACAATGTCTAATAGCATCTGAAACTGCCCTTTAGAATTGTAACCCCACAATTTATAGTTATGGCCCAAAAACTATACTATGAATCTGAATGACTCACCTCGGCCATTGTATTTTTATTAAAGATAATTGGAAAATGAGATAAGTACAAGTAACATATAAAAGAAGGTATATGGAAAAGAAAAAAAAAACATATACCCATAATTCGATGCTAAGAAATGATAAGCCCGTGCCGAGAAAGGCAAGAATAAGGTAACCAGGGCATCATCGAGAGGTATCGAGTTCAAAACCTCTAGCGTGTAGATTAAAGAAAATGCTATGTTAAGTTTTAACAGAAAGTTAAAAGAAATTTTGGTGTAATAAATCATGCAATTAACTTACCAGATTTAATAGATTAAGTCTAATAAGTTTAGTAGCATGGTCGAACGAGCTCAGATGTGGGATCTGGGGAATAGGAAATCTAATAAGATCATCTGCCATAATATTTAAACCTGTCATTGGTTTCAATCTGGAGATCGATTTTTTTTATCAGATACATAAAGCTTCTCTGTGGACACCATGGAAGATTTTAATAAATTGTAGGTGCTGGAATCTTATTCTCCTAGTACAGTTAATATAAATTATCTTTGAAATGCAAGTTAGACAGAATCCTATGAGTAAAGAAAAATTAACTCAGCTTCTGTTTGGAAAAAGAAATACATTTAGAAACTCTGAAATAAACTAACATTTATCTGAGAGCAAGTTACTACAACTGAATAGATTTAAACGCTGCCTGAAATCTTTAGGGAAAATTCTTGTTACGTACATATTAATGTATACATGTATCTAGCATGAAAAATATGGGCCTAGAAGATAAAATTATTACCAGTAATCTTACGATACAATATTGTAAGTAATAATAAAACTGTAGATACTCAAACGATATTTGGAAGCAGTGAAACTCATAAGCTAAAAATCATAAGCATATAATAAACAAATCTAAAATTGTTCCGAAAAGGATCTCATCATAGCAAAACACTATATGCATATGGGCTATAGTATAAGCAGAAGCTAGATAAAGATTTACATTTACAACATACGAAGATCCTAACTGTGGAATTTTATACTAATTCATACACTTATACTATATGAATATCCGGTATAAATATTAGACACTGCAGTTGCAGAACGGTATGAGAAATAGAGTATCAGTAGATAATTGCGGAATGAAGGAATTTGTATGAAAATAATGGGAGTCATTACTAGATTTTATTAAAGCATTAGCTGATTTTTATCATAATATATATATCCCCTGAGCAGAGAATGTGAATCTGCCTAACCAAGTAAAATTTTGCAAACATTACAAGAGGAACCAGGTGATGCCATCTAAGGCAACATGTATAAGTATTTGAGTAATATATACAAATACCAATAAACAGGTAAAATATATTATGGAAATAATAGGGAACTGTAGGTTCATAATATAGATATACATCTGGACATTCTCTGGTGTTTCTAAATGAGAAATCTAACTGAGAAATGAAATTAATTCAACATAATAGTTTCCGCGATGGGAACGCAAAATTATACCAGAATATTCATGGTAAGAATAACAAATTCATACACAGTTCAGACGAAAATAATTTTATGAGTCTGTCTAAGAAGACGAGATTGTCATATCGTCTGCGTTTACATCTAGTAAATTCCATAATAGTTGACCGACATAGACAATTAAAACTCTGCGAGAGAAAGAAATTGTCCCAATCAAATAATTGACATTGGACTGTAGATGTCGAGAATCTTCAACAAGCGACAAACTTGAGATACAAGAAAGCCATATTTAAATCATGAGAAGAATGTAGTAAGGGAGGAAATGCGGCGGTTGTATTCCCTGTTACCTGTAAGTGACCAAATAAAACTATTAAGCTGTAAGAGATAAATAAAGCACATTAAATTAGGAAAGAAATTACCAATACAAACAAAAATAAACTTTGGGCATTATCTCACCTGGCAAACCGAGACAATCTACTTCATAAAAAAAAAAACCCGAATAAGGATTTTGTATTAAATGGAAATCTGAAGCTTCGCAAAACGCATAGCAAATCCATAAGGGAGTGGACTTAAACTTCCTCAGAGCCGTCTAGGTTTATAAAACCAAAACATGGACTGCGTCTCCTTAAATTATCATCTGAAAATAAATAAAACTTTTCCGCAGAGGTCAAGAGTAAGTAAAATGGAAAGATTTCCAAGATAAATAAAAGGGTTTTGTAAATCAGAAAAATCGATTCTCAAGAAAAAAAAAATAGAAAATGAAATTGCAAGACTGTTGGGCTTTCAACGAAGTAAAAAGGATTGCAACCATGGGGCACTACTATGCTACGACATTGCAACTAACTAAATGGTTAATTAAACCAGATATACACCGATAGAAAAAAATTTCAAGGATAACAAAACAAACCCATTGTTACTGATTTGAATCTTTACCTAAATACGTTGAGGAAGAAACCAGATGCGGAAATATGATCGCTCTCCAAATCTGTGAAAGGTTGCGAGGAGCCGAAAATGAAGTCCAAGCGCAGACAATGAAAAAATTAAAATCCCCAAATGGAGAATCGAACTTTAAAACCATAACAGACAAGAAACCCTAAAGTATCACCACCCTACACGTGGCAGTATATTGAATGACATCACGGGGATCGCGAGTTAACTGGGAACAAATCGAGGTCTCAGCGATGAGTACTCCAGGAAATTTATGAAAGGTGCTCTTAAATTAAATAAAATAGACGTTAGGAAGTACATTCATATCGTAAAGATATCTCATGGTATAAGATTACATGTTGTAGTTGCTGGCCTCGGAAATATCAAACTGAGAAGTCGTAAAATCTCTGACATGATGTGGTAGCTCATGGCTCAAGATCGATGGGATAAGATCTCACCACCAAAGATATAATAATTAAATCTGAATAAAACGTTAACTGACCCCACGTAATGTGTTGGGATTTCCAGCATTAAACTCCAACGAATAAAACTAAGACAGTTAATATTCATTAGTAAGAAAAGTCGAATGGTATGAAACAAAACTTGTTTATGTGGAGGAGAAACCCATTTATAATTTCGACTTTAGTTATAGTATGTGTAAGGTAACAATTAGAAATTGGGAAACCTTGGAATATGCTTATTATAGAAGGGTTATAAAACTATACGTGTAAATGTGAAATTTTATATGTATAGGTCTCCGATATAAACCAAAAATAAAAAAATAAAAATAAACTTCCATATGATTGGTTAGTGCAACGATTAAGGTAAATGGTTGGATACCTTGGAAATAGGTACGAGAGCATAAGGCTACCATATACATTAAATAATATAAAAATATACATTGGAGGATTAATTAAATCCTTTGGATTATATATATGGTGGATATATATATATATGTATGGTGGATATTATATATATATATATATATTGTGGAATATATATATGGTGGTTATATATATATGGTTGTTATATATGAAATAGAGTTGAGGATTTAATAATATGAATTATAATGGTTAATATAACAAAGAGATTTATAAAGAAAATTTTATAGGTTTTACTCTATTGGAATATATATATACAATGGGGAATAGATTAACCATATAGATTTTATATTTAATTAAAGTATATTAAATATAAAATTGAAAAGGTAGTTCTGAATACCTTTGAAGTAGTTAATTGAAAAGAATTGAAGTTGTATCTAAAGGAAGTATGAAAAGTTATAATAGTTAATATTAGAAAGTGGAAACATGATATGTGTAGCATATCAAGAGGCCAAAAACATAATTATATGTTTGGGCATTGACAAAAAAAAATAAAAAAAATATGACCATAAGATTGAAGTGGAAAATACGATGTTAGTAAATGAAAAAAAAGAAGTTATGAAGTAAATTTTGTGGAGATGTATGAATATTAAAAGTGAATTCACCTTAAAGGTTTACAAGTAAAGGGAATGACATAATTTACTATAAGACTGGAATATTATTACTCTAATTATGGTTAAAGGAGTAATAAACACTATTGTGGTAGATTAAATGTTAAAAATATAGTAGGACAAGAAAAAAATTCGATGCGGATAATTGGTAAAAGTTACCAGGGTGATTTCCAAGTCATGTATATTTAAATCATGACTAAAGTATTTGGTAATGAGCATATTTTGGTTCATATACTTGGAAATTAATGAAGTAGTAAGCTTAAGTACGAGTTATAAAGGAGTTCTAAATAGTTGGTTAAATAAGTGATATGGTTCGTAATGGTGGATCATTTCATATAAAATAGTGTAATGTGGACCCATTACATTGGGTTATGAATGAATGAAGGGATAAATCAAATGATTATGAAAATTATCTTTTGTGTATGAAACCATTTTTGACATTATCAAGTAGTAATACTTGTGAATGTGAGGAATCATAGTAATTACATATATCACTATAAAAGAAATATGTATTCACACTATAAAATTTTGTTGGTGTAAATTTTATTAAATTTAATTTTCCTGAGTCTTAAATTCAAGACAGGAAAATAGTGTGAAATCATACAACTACCAACTGAGAGAAAACAGGATGAGATGCATTTGGACTTGGGTGTGGGGGGAACCCATCAGATCCAAATTTATTCACGTAATTTTTGAACTAGTGGATACAATTCATAAAAGAGGTTAGAGGAAAAAAAAATTTCATGTGTGAAGTAGGAATTGAATTGTAAATATTATTAACGAGTCTAGTTATTACTAATTAAATTGATTGAATAACAAAATAAAACAATGAGAAGATGCTGGAAGTACAGCTATGAACTGAGAAAGGGTAAGCATAACCATGCATATGATACAATTGTTCTCTTTCATTTATGAGTACTAATGAAAAGTTGTAAAATTGTTTAGCCAAGTGTGTAATAGGAAATTGTACACTCTGGAAACAAGGAGAAAAAAGGTGAAGATAAATCACCTAGAAAATCAAGAAAAGCTGAGCTGGACCAAGTTGAGTGAGGAAAGAATCTCACTGAAAAAAAAGAAAGGATAAGTAGTGTACTAAAAGTGCACTAAACTATTATGAACCTGAACGGTTTGACTAATAATTGAATTTCTTAAGTTTATTGAAATGCAGAATGTTGTTGTGGATTATCAATTGTATGTAACTGACATTACTTACATTGGTATGAATTGTGGACAGAGAAAACAGAATAAAAGAGTTTCTAGACAGACTTCTTGCAAAGAAGTAGGAAAAACATCAACTGCATAAAGCAGGAGAGTACTCTGCTGGAAACTAAGCAAGAACGAAGAAGAACTCTTCGTCAAAGTTGAAAAAGTCAACGTTAAAGTGTAACACTGAGGAGGGTGTTGGAAAGGGGGGGAACTAATGGCTTATAAACTAGCCTTACCCTTGCATATTAAATTTCATGATGAGTTTCATATCTCCTTGTTAGAAAAATATAATTTTTGTACATGATGCTTCTCACATTATTGATTGGAATGTGGTCCAGGTGGAACCAGAAGAGGAATTCCTTCCAGAGCCGCTTCAAATCTGAAAGCGGGAAGAAATTGGATTGCGGAATCGAACAGTAGCTAGAGTAAAGGTGCAGTGGAGCACTTTACTGCTGAAAAGCTACATGGAACAGTGAAGCTGAGATGATGGAAAAGCATTCATAATTATGTTCAAAATAAACTAAGTAGATAGTTGTCAACACCGAGGACGGTGTTTATTTTCAGAGGGGGAATATGTAACACCCCCAAGTTCTATGCTTTTCAAATTAGACATTTGAACATAAATCCAAAGGGGAGTGGACCCCAATGGATAATTATTGTGTGGATGTGGTTAGTTATTTATTTATGAAAAATAAATAAATTATTGTGTATGCACTATGACCAAATGAGAAATTGAGATCACATGCCTAATCCATGAGGTTATGGAAAAGGTAAAGACTTTCCCCAAAATCTTTCAAAAATCCTTGAAAGAAATTATTTCTAATTTAGATTTTTGAGGAAAAATCTAAATCCCCCAATGATGAGGAAAGTAGTTGGGAAGAGGTAAAAAGCTGGAAAAGCTGGAAAAGCAGAAAGCAGCTTTAAAGTCCCTAAATAAGGGAAGCCTAGGCAAACAGGAATAAAAGCATCCTGAAATTCTGGACACAGAATTGGAAACAGGCTTTGGGGAGAGCATAGCTTAAATAAGCTACTCCATAATAGATTGAGGTTAGTCTATTCTTGGAGGATCTCAGCTCGGGGGTGAGTTATGGAGATAGAAGAATTCTAAGGTTGGGAGGACTGGTCATAGTATCGGTATGCATGCATAAATTTGGAGATTTATTTAAGTCTATATTAAATATATAGAGGTTTATGAATTGTTATGTTATAAATTCTTATGCAAATTTTAGATTGAATGGTTGTTCAGTACCTTATGAAATTACAATCTAGATCTAATAGCTGAAAATCTAGTATGTTAATAGTAGGGACCAATGGTTTGGTTCTAGGGATAAGTACCTTGCAGTAATACAGTTTAGAGATGATAAGTCATCTTAATGTTAAAACAAATAGAAAAAAAAATTCAAGGGTAGCTTGCTGTCCTTAAATGACAACTTAGTTGCTGTGTTGTCTAAACAGAACAATTTAATAAAACTGTAGTCAAGAACAGCAAGTAGGAAAACAACTAAACCTGTGATAGAGGTATTTATTTCAGTATAACAACTGTACTGCAATGGTAAGAATTTTAGAATTAAGAATTTAAATTGTTCTATTACATGGAAGTTTAAATATATGAAACCAGAAGTTAAATCCTAACTAAGTATGAGGATCTGAAATTAGGGAGTCTAAAATATCAATTTCGGTTTCATTACTTCCATTTGATTGAAGAAAGATGATCAATATCCTACTTTTACAATGGAAGAATTTAATATGCACCAGAGTTTCAAATATGTTGAATATTTGTAACAATAAAATAAGGGAAGGGTCCTATTGAAAATCTACTTATGTGAGATAAAAGTATGTGTGAGGGAAGATTGTAAGCATATTTAAGCACTGGGAAAAGAGCATCTACCCACCTTCAATATAAACTATTGAAAAGGTAGTTGAAGCAACGAAGGTTAAATAATATAGAGAGATGTATATGTGGATGTATACATCTATACAAAGATGCTGAAACTTTATAATTATAGATGCTGGAAAGTCTATAAGGTTTGCAAACTAGAAATTTGAGGAAGGGCATATTGATCGGTTAGAGTTGGACAAAACTCTGAAGAACTGACCTGAGAAATATACATATATATATAAGTCGACTAGATTGACTGATAAGAGTTGATTTCAAGCCAAAATTTCTCATGGGAATTCTTATATTCGCACTACTGCCTATAATTACTAAAGAGAAATTAAGTACCGGATAAAATTATGAACTTGCAATTGATTCAACAGAAAATTTTTGGATGTTATCTGGTGTATAATGTACAGTATATCTGAGTTAATGTTATGTGGATAATAATTTGGGTATGGGGAGGCATTCAGGAGAATTTAATCATGGCTATTATTTATAATACTAACCCTAAGGTTTAATATTATTCTGTTGGGTTTATAATGTTAGGGTTTAATAAACCCTAGAGTTTATTAATATTTTGGGTTTATACTACTAATCCAAAGGATTTATAATGTAAGTCCCATGGGTTTATAATATTACTCCTAGGGTTTTTAATACTTTAGTTTATAATACTAATATGAGGGTTAATAATATTCCATTGCGTAATATTCCTAATTAGCAACATCTAATTGGAATATTCGATTTTGTTAGTTTTCTGTCTATAGTTTGTAAATAAATAAAAAAATTGAGTGAAGAGGGTCTAACTCACTTAAGTGAAATAATACATCCACCTAGTAGCGCAACATTGTGACTTGAGTGGAGAGTCAAGGGGGGCCTAACACCACGTAGAGGAGGGTGGCCTCTGTACACTCTAGAAGTTTCTGCAAGCTTCTACGCAGATAAGGATGAGTATGTGGAGGATAGAGAGGCTACGTTGGGTTTTGTAGGGAAACCAACGTTATAAAAGATGGAGGAGCCTCCTCATTTAATTCATTTGGGAGTTGATTAATTTGAGTGAGACGTTTGTCTTCTTGAACATGCTAGCTGTTTAGCCTGTCTGCAGCACTGTTTAGTGCAATGAGTGTCTCCGGTCGGAGATCTCGCCCTTAGCCCCGGGGGACTTCGAGTGCCTACTCAGTCAAGGTTGGTTTTTCAGTATTTTATGAGTATTATTGATTGGGTTTGTTGTGGAGCTGGTGCTTATAGAGACCGCGCAGTCACTGGGGGAGAGGACGCAGTCCCTTTTGGTGGTGCGTCGAATTGGGGTTTCAACAGGAGATTTAGCCAAGATTTTGAGCAAAGGATCAGCCTTTTCCTGCAGGAGGATTTTGGTGGAGTTTGAGGCAGAGTTTCAGTTATTTCCATTTGGCCTCTGCGCATAGCCTTGGAGGCCAGCGTAATTCCTTGAGGAGGCATTTTCTAGTGATTTTCGGAGGTTGGCCATTTTTTATATGGTTTCTGGGTTTTGTCCAGGTTGATGAGGAGAGGAGGTTTGCAGATTTTCAGCTCATTCCGTAAAGGGGATCATCCCCTAGTCTTTAGTCCATTCCAGCAGTAGCAGCTACACAGCAGTTTCCAACAGCTGGGACGCAGTTCATTGAGTAGCCATTTCCTGTATTTTCTGAGAGTGCTTCTTCACTTGCCTTGAGCAAGATTAGGTGCCATCACTCTAATCACCTATTGTACTTCATTATATTTCTCAGATTAATAAAATGGCTCAGCATTTCCTCTCTATGTTTTATGGATGAGTTGCCGTAATTTCTTATTATATGTCTACTGCACTATTATTTATTTATATTTCTGAGCATTCTAGTTCTATACCACTTGGTGTGTTTATCTTTCAATATTAGACATAGTTTGGAAAGGGCCCGGTAGCCTCTGGATCTCGTCCTCTTTCAGAGGAGGAATATTCGGTAAATGCCCTCCCAATCCATCTCTCGTTGGAGTTTTCCGTGTTTTAGAGATATCCCCGAAACGAGATATTACACATTGGGTTTATAATTTTAGGGTTTCATAAACTCTTGGGTGTATTAATATTTTGAGTTTACAATATTAATCTCAAGCATTTATAATATGTATCCCACATATCCTTTCGGTTGTTTTCAACCGTTTGGTTTATAATATTAATCCCTTCTATTTATTAATTATTTGAGTTTATAATATTGATAATCCTTTATGTTTATTGATCCATTTGGTTTCTAATATCAATTTCTTAGATCTATAATACTAATAATCTTGATGGTTTATTAATCCGTTGGGTTTATTAATCCCTCAAGTTTCTAATATCAATAAACCCTTGGGTTAATTAATATTTTGGGTTTATAATATTAATATCAAGGATTTATAATATTAATCCCGTGGGTTTATAATATTCAAATCCCACGGTTTATAATACCAACCCTAAGGTTTAATATTATTCCCTTGGGTTTATAATGTTAGGGTTTAATAAACCCTTGGGTTTATTAATATTTTGGATATATAACATTAGACCCAAGGATTTATAATGTTAACCCATTGTGTTTATAATATTAATCTTATGGTTTATAATATTAACCCTAGGGTTCATAATACTTTGGTTTATAATACTAACCCTAAGGTTTAATATTATTCCATTGGGTTTATAATGTTAAGGTTTAATAAAAAATTGGGATTATTAATATATTGGGTTTATAATACTCAACCCAAGGATTTATAATATTAGTCCTTTTCGTTGATAATGTTATTGAATGTGGTTTACCATTAACAAAATGTGGAGCCATAATCTATCATAGAAAACCCTTTGGTTTATTAGTTCTTTAGGTTTATAATATTAATAATCCCTTGGGTTTATTAATCTCTTCATTTTAAAATATTGATTAGATTACGATATATTAAATTTTTAGGTTTTTGTGTTTAAAATATTAATTCTTAAGGTTTATTAATCTCTTGTGTTTTTAATATTAAACCCTTGGCCTTATTTATCCCTTAGGTTTTTAATATTTATCCCTTGGGTTCACCAATTCCTTTAGTTTATAATATTAAACCCTTGGGTTTATTAGTTTTTTTGGTTTATAATATTAGTAATCTCTTTCGTTTATTAATCTCTTGAGTTTAAAATATTTAATAAATTATGGTATATTAATTTTTTAGGTTTTTATGTTTAAAATATTGATTCTTAGGTTTTATTAATCTCTTGTGTTTTTAATATTAAACCCTTGGCCTTATTGATCCCTTAGGTTTTTAATATCTATCCCTTGGGTTCACCAATTCCTTTAGTTTATAATATTAAACCCTTTGGTTTATTAGTTCTTTTGGTTTATAATATTATTAATTCTTTCGATTTATTAATATCTTCAATTTAAAATATTGATTAGGTTATGGTATATTAATTTTTTAGATTTTTGTGTTTTTAAAATATTATTTCTTAGGGTTTATTAATCTCTTCTGTTTTTAATATTAAACCCTTGGCCTTATTGATCTCTTAGGTTTTTAATATTTATCCCTTCGGTTCACCAATTTCTCTAGTTTATAATATTAAACCCTTAGGTTTATTAGTTTTTCTTGTTTATAATATTTATAATCCCTTTGGTTTATTAAAATCTTGAGTTTAAATTATTAATTATTAGGGTTTATTAATTTCTTAGTCTTTTGAGTTTTAAAATATTAATTATTAGGGTCCATTAATCTTTGAGTTTTCTAAATCTTTGGGTTGGTAATATTAGGCATTAAATATTATTCTTACACTTTAATATTAATGCATGGTCCAATGTCATATTATGAAAAACATTGTCTGAATATGAAAACCAACCATGGGAGACCATTGTTAATCAACGTTATTTGCATTTGATCAAGGTCTTCCATGGTCGAATGTCACATTGTGACAAAGGTTGTCTCAATATGAAAATCAACCATGGCCAACCATCGTCATTTTTTGTCCAACATCGCATTGTGACAGCAATTCTCTCAATGTTTAAATCAAGCATGCTCAACCATGTTTATTTTACAGTTTATAGTATTTATCTAAAGGCTTTTATATACTTGAGAATTATAATATTAATTTCTTAGCTTTAATATTATTCCCTTGAGTTTATAATATTAATAATCATGCGAGTTTATCAATCCTTTCTGTTTAAGATATTAATTTGTAAGCTTTGTTAATCTCTCTTTTTCTAAATATTGATCCCTCCAACTTATTGATCCCTAAAGTTCTTAATATTTATCCCTTGGGTTTACCAATCCCTTGGGTTTGAAATATAAAACCCTTGGGTTTATTAGTTATTTTGGTTTATAAAATTAATAATCCCTTTGGTTTTAAAATCTCTTGAGTTAAAAATATTAATTCTTAGGGTTTATTAATCCCTAGTGTCCTTAATATTGATCCGTTGTCCTTATCTATCCCTTAGGTCTTTAAAATTTATCCCTTGGGGTCACCAATTCCTTTGGTTTGTAATATTAAACCCTTGGTTTTATTAGTTCTTTTGGTTTATAATATTAATAACTCCTTTGGTTTATTAATCTCTTGAGTTTAAAATATTAATTCTTATGCTTTATTAATATCTTGAGTTTAAAATATGTACTCTTAGGGTTTATTAATTTCTTGTTTTATAATATTAATATTTATCCCTTGGGTTCACCAATTCCTTTAGCTTATAATATTAAACCCTTCGATCTGTTAGTTTTTTTTTGGTTTAAAATATTTATAATCCATTTGGTCTATTAACCTCTTGATTTTAAAAGTATTAATTATTAGAGTTTATTTATTTCTTAGGATTTTGAGTTTAAAATATTAATTCTTAGGGTTTAATAATATTTGAGTTTTCTAAATATTTGGGTTGGTAATATTAGGCGTTAAATATTAGTCATACACTTTAATATTAATGCATGGTGAAATGTCATATTATGAAAAGCATTGTGTGAATATGAAAACCAACCATGGGAGACCATTTTTAATCATCGTTATTCGTATTTGATCAAGGTATTCCATGGTCGAATATCAAAATGTGACAAATATTGTCTCAATATGAAAATCAACCATAGTTTACCATCGTCATTCTTCGTCCAACATTGCATTGTGACAACAATTATCTCAATGTTTAAATCAAGCATGCTCAATCATGTTTATTTATGATTTATAGTATTTATCTAAAGGTTTTTATATACTTGAGGTTTATAATATTAATCTCTTAGATTTAATATTATTCCCTTGGGTCTGAGGGATTCAATGCCGCAGGCCTCCGTCGCCTTTCTTCTCTGAGAATATACAGAACGCAGCATCGGATCTTCCATCCGGCAACAAATTTTTCCCAGGTTGTAGGTCGAGGGTTTAATCTCGCTTGGGTCGATGCAGATCTTGCCGCAGGGACAAAAGATCTCGCTATTATCTCCCTCTGCCAGCGATTAGGCACAAGAGTAGTCATCAACGCAGGATGGCACAAAGACGTCGGATCAAGCATCTCGGTAGCCTCGAGTACAGCAGCGTCCCTGCTAGAATCTAGACTCTGCCTCATGAATGGACAGGGAAAACGGGAATGGATACTGAGTCAGGAGGACTCTCATCCTCATCCAGCAGATTTCAATGCCGAAAGCCACCTGGATCTGAGAACCCAAGAAGTAAGCACAGCTCAGAAGAAGTTTCGAAGTGGGGAACAAAGGCTTGCATATTATTCATCCTCCGCTTATCAGATCTAGATCTCTCTTCTATCTGACGGAACACAACTGCTTTGGGTGCAAGCCACGGATCTGGTGTAGGACATTCGGCGAGATCTTGAACTCAGATTGGGGATCCCATCATATCTCCTAATATTGCTTCACGAAGGTAAACAACTTGAGGACCCTCTTCCTTTGTCTCATTACAATATCAAAAAAGACGTTTCAGTTATGCTCTCTACGCTTGAGAGGAGGAGCCTCTGGGAAAACCTCCTCGGCTCCTCCCTTCTCCTATAAGGATGCGCTACATAAGCAACCTGCTAAGAGAGTTGCTCAACCAGCTGAGGCTCCCAAGCCTTTCCTAGTGGATAAAAAGGAGGAAATCCCCTCCATTGAAATATCTCATCCAACATTGGAGGATCAATTTCAGACATTTGCAGAAAAAGCCATCATTTGTAGGTTTAATGGACTATGGCCTCGAACAACAAATCTCTACCAATGGATCCATTCTAATTGGACCAACAACTGCAAGGTTTTATTTTTCTCGAAAGGCTTATTCATTGTGGCCTTTGCATTCAATGAAGACTATCAGAAAGCATTAATGGAAGGCCCCTGGTTCTGGGGATCAGTGGGGCTCTTCCTTACTCCATGGTTTCTAGACTTCGACCCTGCCACAACAGTCATGACCAAGCTCCCCATCTAGGTCAGGCTTCCAAACCTCCCCGCGCATCTCTAGCACTTCGTAGTCTTCTAGGGGATCAGGAATACTCTTGGCCACTTCCTGGCCATGGACACCTCTAGGGGAGAGAAAGGAATTTACACCTTTGGTAGAATTTGTGCAGAAATAGACATCAGCAACGGGCTACCTGATCAGATCAATCTCAAAATTGGGGACTTCCACTAGACTCAGACCTTAGACTATAAGAACACTCCCTCCTGGTGTCGTCATTGCCATCATACGGGACATCTACAAAACTCATGCGCCAGCTTACTCGACAAAGAGAAGAATAAAAAAAGTAAATCCAAGTCAAAGAGCTAGAAACCATGTGATTCTCCCCCCATGGATGACATAGACTCCTTCAGCTTGGATGAGGACGAAAAAGAAGCAAATGAAGAAATTGTTGAGCACATGATGGACTCCCCCTTGATCCGCCCTGAGGATCCTTCGGCACCTCATATCTCGCAGAAGTGCACGCACACACCCTCATCCTCTGATTCAGATAAGGAGACTACTCCTTTAGAACAGAATAGTCTACAACTGGTACCTGTCCAACCAACCCACAATGACTGGATAAAAGTCAGCAAGAAGAAAGTGAAAAAATGTCGTTTGGAGGTATCCACCCACTCTGGGTAGATCCCTCTGGCTTGTTCTCTATTTTTTCTATCTTGGTTATCTTCTGCTTGTTATAGATTGCTATATGGGACCGAGGTTGATAATCTATCATTTTCGGCTCCCCTTCTCTGTTACTTCGCCGGATGGCAAAGCTCTAATTGTACTATATGTTTTTTCTTAATAGATTTAGTCTTATTCAAAAAAAAAAAAAAAAAAATTAAATAAATAAATAAATAAATAAAATTATTCCCTTGGGTTTATAATATTAATAATCATGTGATTTTATCAATCCTTTCTGTTTGAGATATTAATTTGTAGGCTTTGTTAACCTCTTTTGTTTTTAATATTGATCCCTTCCATTTATTGATCCCTTAGTATTTTAATATCTATCCCTTGGGTTCACCAATTCCTTGGGTTTGAAATATAAAACCCTTGGGTTTATTAGTTATTTTGGTTTATAATGTCAATAATCACTTTGGTTTTAAAATATCTTGAGTTAAAAATATTAATCCTTAGAGTTTATTAATTTTTGAGGTTTTTGTGTTTAAAATATTAATTCTTAGGGTTTATTAATATCTTATGTTATTAATATTGATACCTTGGCCTTATTTATCTCTTAGGTCTTTAATATTTATCCCTTGGGTTCACCAATTATTTTGGTTTGTAATATTAAACCCTTGGTTTTATTATTTTTTTTGGTTTATAATATTAATAACTCGGGTTTATTAATCTCTTGAGTTTAAAATATTAATTATTATGCTTTATTAATATCTTGAGTTTAAAATATTAATTATTAGGGTTTATTAGTTTCTTGGTTTACAATATTAATATTTATCCCTTGGGTTCACCAATTCCCTTAGTTTATAATATTAGACCCTTGTGTTTATTAGTTGTTTTGGTTTATAATATTAATAATCCATTGGGTTTATTAATCTCTTGAGTTTAAAATTTTGATTAGATTATGGTATATTAATTTTTTAGGTTTTTATGTTTAAAATATTAATTTTTAGAGTTTATTAATCTCTTTGGTTTTTAATATTAAACCCTTAGGCCTTATTAATCCCTTAAGTTTTTAATATTTATCCCTTGGGTTCACCAATTCCTTTAGTTTATAATATTAAACCCTTTGGTTTATTAGTTCTTTTGATTTATAATATTAATAATTCCTTGGGTTTATTAATCTCTTGAGTTTAAGAAATTGATTAGATTATGGTGTATTAATTTTTTAGGTTTTTGTGTTTAAAATATTAATTCTTAGAGTTTATTAATCTTTTTTGTCTTTAGTATTAAAACCTTGGCGTTATTGATCCCTTAAGTTTTTAATATTTATCCCTTGGGTTCACCAATTCCTTTAGTTTATAATATTAAACCCTTGGGTTTATTAGCTCTTTTGGTTTATAATATTTATAATCCCTTTGGTTTATTAACCTCTTGAGTTTAAATTATTAATTATTAGGTTTTATTAAATTCTTAGGCTTTCAAGTTTAAAATATTAATTCGTAGGGCTTAATAATCATTGAGTTTCTAAATATTTAGGTTGGTAATTTTAGGCTTTAAATATTAGTCATACAATTTAATATTAATGCATGGTCCAATGTCATATTATGAAAAACATTGTGTGAATATGAAAATCAACCATGGGAGACCATTGTTAATCATCGTTATTCGTATTTGATCAAGGTCTTCCATGGTCGAATGTCACATTGTGACAAAGTTTGTCTCAATATGCAAATAAACCATGGCCAACCATCATAATTCTTCGTCCAATGTCACATTGTGACAACAATTGTCTCAATGTTTGAATCAAGCATGCTTAACAATGTTTATTTTACGGTTTATAGTATTTATCTAAAGGTTTTTATATACTTGAGGTTTATAATATTAATCTCTTAGCTTTAATATTATTTCCTTGGGTTTATAATATTAATAATCATGTGATTTTATCAATCCTTTATGTTTAAGATATTAATTTGTAGGCTTTGTTAATCTCTTTTGTTTTTAATATTGATCCCTAAGGTTTTTAATATTTATCCCTTGGGTTCACTAATTCCTTGGGTTTGAAATATAAAACCATTGGGTTTATTATCTATTTTGGTTTATAATATTAATAATCCCTTTGGTTTTAAAATCTCTTGAGTTAAAAATATTAATCCTTAGAGTTTATTAATTTTTTAGGTTTTTGTGTTTAAAATATTAATTCTTTGGGTTTATTAATCTCTTGTGTTCTTAATATTGATACCTTGGCCTCATTTATCCCTTAGTTCTTTAATATTTATCTCTTGGGTTCACCAATTCCTTTGGTTTTTAATATTAAACCCTTCATTTTATTAGTTCTTTTGATGTATAATATTAATAACTCCTTGGGTTTATTAATCTCTTGACTTTAAAGTATTAATTCTTATGCTCTATTAATCTCTTGAGTTTAGAATATTAATTCTTAAGGTTTATTGATTCCTTTGTTTATAATATTAATATTTATCTCTTGGGTTCACCAATTCCTTAAGCTTATAATATTAAACCCTTGTGTTTACTATTTTTTTTGGTTTATAATATTAATAATCCCATGGATTTACTAATCTCTTGAGTTTAAATTATTTATTAGATTATGGTATATTAATTTTTTAGGTTTTTATGTTTAAAATATTAATTCTTAGGGTTTATTAATCTCTTTTGTTTTTAATATTAAATCCTTGGCCTTATTGATCCCTTAGGTTTTTAACATTTATCCCTTGGGTTAACCAATTTGTCTAGTTTATAATATTAAACCCTTTGGTTTATTAGTTCTTTTGCTTTATAATATTAATAATTCCTTGGGTTTATTAATCTCTTGAGTTTAAGATATTAATTAGATTATTGTATATTAATTTTTTAGGTTTTTGTATTTAAAATATTAATTATTAGGGTTTATTAATCTCTTGTGTATTTAATATTAAACCATTAGCCTTATTGATCCCTTAAGTTTTTAATATTTATCCCTTGGGTTCTCCAATTCCTTTAGTTTATAATATTAAACCCTTAGGTTTATTAGTTTTTTGGTTTATAATATTTATAATCCCTTTGGTTTATTAAGCTCTTGAGTTTAAATTATTAATTATTAGGGTTTATTAACTTCTTATGATTTTGAGTTTAAAATTTTAATTCTTAGGGTTTAATAATCTTCGATTTTTCTAAATATTTGGGTTGGTAATATTAGGTGTTAAATATTAGTCATACACTTTAATATTAATGCATGGTCCAATGCCATATTATGAAAAACATTGTGTAAATATGAAAACCAACCGTGGGAGACCATTGTTAATCATCGTTATTCGTATTTGATAAAGGTATTCCATGGTAGAATGTCACATTGTGATAAAGATTGTCTCAAGACGAAAATCAACCATGGCCAACCATTGTCATTCTTCGTCCAACGTCGCATTGTGACAAAAATTGTCTAAATGTTTAAATCAAGCATGCTCAACCATGTTTATTTTATGATTTATACTATTTATCTAAAGGTTTTTATATGCTTAAGGTTTATAATATTAATCTATTAACTTTAATATTATTCCCTTGAGTTTAAATATTAATAATCATATGATTTTATCAATTGTTTTTGTTTAAGATATTAATTTGTAGGCTTTGTTAATCTCTTTTGTTTTTAATATTTTTCCCTTCCACTTATTGATCCCTTGGGTTTTAATATTTATCCCTTGGGTTCACCAATTCCTTGGGTTTGAAATATAAAACCCTTGGGTTTATTAGTTATTTTTGTTTATAATATTAATAATCCATTTGGTTTTAAAATCTCTTGAGTTAAAAATATTAATTCCTAGCATTCATTAATTTTAGGTTTTTGTGTTTAAAATATTAATTCTTAGGGTTTATTAATCCCTTGTGTTCTTAATATTGATCCCTTGGTGTTATTTATCCCTTAGGTCTTTAATATTTATCCCTTGGGTTCACCAATTCCTTTGGTTTGTAATATTATAGTTCTTTTGGTTTATAATATTAATAACTCCTTGGGTTTATTAATCTCTTGAGTTTAAATATTAATTTTTAGGGTTTATTAATTTATTGGTTTATAATATTAATATTTGTCCCTTGGGTTAACTAATCCTGATAGAAACAAAATTGAATCAGGCCCCCAAGGAGAGCTGGTCTCTAACTCCTGTCCATAATTCCCTTACAAATTTATTTATCAAATTCAAAGAAATTGACAAATAAATGTACTAGTTCAACGTGAATTCTTCCTGACACAAATATATACATACACTGCCTCTTTCATTCTCTATTCCAACATGCACAGTCATACAGTTTTCATATTATACTCGTCTCAATGTTAAGACCTTGGGAAAAAATTAAATATGTCCTCGAACTTTATATCAATAGCCAAACTTAATTCAATTAAACCCCTTATAACGAACCTTTGGCTATGATCCCACATATATAATCGACGGTTCAATTAAATACACATGCCGTACCTTAGTTATCTCCCGTGCTCTTTTGGATGCGATCACCGTTTGATGGTCAGCCTTTAGATCGAATGGCGTACATCAATATCGCGCTAGTCTCACAGTCGATCGTTCACGCGCAATGAGGGAGCGATGAGGTGGTTTTGTCCTGTCGACGTGGCCTCTTTTCACAGTATCACGTGGGTTTCGAATGGTTTCCCTTCCATACAAAAGCAGTGCGATCAAACCTGCTCCAGTTTCATACAGTGTTTGATTGGAGTTCCACCGGGGTTAATGCCATTCTTTTCATTTTGTTCGGTTCACTGACTCTGGTTGGACCTACAACAAAACAAAATTATTTCGTTTTAAGCGGGATTTCACTACCAGTTGAGCTCATGGTGTTGTGGGCAATCCAACATGACAGGCCACATGATTCTATGCCCGGTATCAAGGTTATTGTAATTAGCTTGGTTTCTCACAGGGGTGCACACCAATAAAACACACTCAGGAGACTCAATATGGACTACTCTCAATCATGGAAAAAGAGGCATGCTGAGATTACACAGCATTTCTATGTAACAATTATACACAGAACAATATTCAACTACTTCGCAATTTAAACAAATTCCCTCATAAAGATCAATTCAAGACAAATTGATAATAAACGAGCACCGAATTCATTCAATAGGAATCAATTGCTTAACACTTAGATTTTACTGCAGAAATATCCTCCCCTCCATGCATTTGGGGAATAAAATTTATATGTATCATTATGTGTCTCTTGGGTTCCTCTGTGAGGACCGTTTTTGGGAAATCAAAAGCCTAATTACAATTTATTCGAATAACTGAAACAGGACAGATGGACTGAACCTAAAACTATTCGATTTCTACTGACTCTAACTGATCTAAATGCAACAGACACCTAAGGTATTGACACCTTGTTGTAACAAATTCGAATGATTATGAACCCTCCTAGCCACAATATGTGGACAAATTTCCTACATTGCTGGCTAGTGTCTAATGCCCCTGTATCAAATTCCTTTGGTTTATAATATTAAACCATTGGGTTTATTACTTCTTTAAATGGTTTATAATATTAATAATCTCTTGGGTTTATTTATATCTTGAATTTAAAATATCAATTATTATTAGGGTTTATTAATTTGTCATGTTTTTTATTTTGAAATCTTTATTCTTAAGGTTTATTAATATCTTATGTTTTTAATATTTATCTCTTATCCTTATTGATCATGTGAGTTTATCATTCATTTGTATTTAAAATATAAATTCTTAGCCTTTATTAATCTCTCATCTTTTTAATATGGATCCCTTGAGCTTCTTGATCTCTTAGGTTTTTAATATTTTCCCTTTGGATTCACCAATTTCTCGGTTTTATTAGTTATTTTGGTTTATAATATTAATAATCCCTTGGGATATTGGTAAGATATATATACTTATTATAAATAGTAATAAAATACTATTATTAAGTTATATTTGAATTTTAATGTAGTTTGAATTATAACTATTAATGTATTGAAATTTTTTTGTAATATTTTATTATCAAATAATATTATATATATATATATATATATATATATATATATATATATAATAGTTTAATATATAGTATGCATATAGTTAATATTATTAATATATTTTGAGAAGATATATAAAATATATTGGTAATTATATTGATAAATATATAATGATTATTTTGGTAAACTACATGTGGTGGGTGGTGGATATGGGCCTATTGGCGTATATTAATCACATTGGTGAATGTGGTTGTAAATCTATTTCATATACATCTATTAGCGTATATCAACCACATTGGTAAATGTGATTGTGCCAGTATATATATTGTTATAATTTCTTCGAACACAGACTTGAGAATTAAAAATAATATACTTGAAAATGAGGTACTTGATTATCTATGCATAATAAAGAGTACGATGTCATTTGTTGATTTTGTTAATAAAAAAGTAAGATCTAGCTTCGTTGCCCATTCTCATAAGTGAATATTTTTACAAAGATCTTTTTCAAATTCCAACTCTCAATTTTTAATTGAAAATTAAATGGATCTTTGCAATGATATTTTCTCATCCTCTTAATCAGTTTCTCTCAGTTCTTGATTCTTTGAAATTATCTCATCCATCCTTCTTAGCTGCTTAATCCATTATCATAAGAATACTGTAATCTATGAAATGAAACAGTAAACATACCTTCTTATCAATTTTATTTTCATGTTGTTTGTTGTCATCCGTTTTCTTTTCAGCTGAGCTCTTCTCATCAACTTTCTTCTCGTCTCCAGTTGTATACACCACTTCTGTTTTCTTTTTCCCTAATTTCTTCTCAACTAATTCACAAAGTTTTTGAGGATCCACCTTCCCCTTTTCTGTGACATTATTATTTTTCAAATCGAATATCACTATTTCAACCCCTGCTCCCAATGCAAAATTTCAAGTATCTCAAACCATTTATTAAAAAAAAAGCAAACAAAATCCACACAGTTGTGATTTCTTTCGAAGGATAAAAAATAAATAAATCATCTTCAGATCCCTTTAAAGCCTTTTTGGGAAAAAAATCACCTTCATATCCCTTTAAAGTATTTTCGGTCTTGATGGCACAAGCTTGAAAATGCATATAAACCTTCAATATTACTGTTTTGTTGTCCTCATTCTTCTCATTCCCCCCCTGTAAAAACAAAAACCATGGCTAATTGAATATGGCAATGTAAAATAAAAAGCTTACCCAATTCAATCATATGAATTTCTGAGAATGGATGATTAGAAAATTACATTTAATCAAAACATTCAAAACCATTAATAATACATACTCTCGTCGCTTCTCTCATCGCCTCTGTGGGTGTTAAATATGGATTAATCTGCAGACTGGACTTATGAAAGTGAGGCAGATGATATAAATTTGAAATTGTGAGTGATTCAACGATATTCCAAACTTGAAAGAAGCAATTCAGGGATATTTCAGCAATTGAGCAATAGCACTTTCAGCAATTCAGGGATATCTCAAAATTTAAGGAAGCAATTATGAAGCGAACACCTTTCATTCGTCCACTCGCCCACTGATATTAAAATTGAACGATAACATTGAACATACCCATTTTGATTAAATTCAATAAACGTATATTTGGTAGCCTGACATGTATGTCGGTCCAGTAAGGGGAAGTGGGTGTTAATAAAAGTAAAGCGAATGTGGGATGCACTATCCTTCATCAAATCCTCTCTATTGAGAGTTGTTGAAACGGTGGCCAAACACTCCATCGTTGTCCAACCCTCTTTGAAAGTTTTGAACTCTCTTGCGCTTAACGAGATTTATTTGGATAAAGTGTTTTGTTGTTGAATTTATATTCAAGTAGTCTTTAGTGCAACTTTTTGAAGGCTTTTACGGTGACTTTTTACAGTGTAATTTCTCTAAATTCCGGCAAGAATTTATTGAAAAGAGAAGTTTGATTGCTAAGTTTGCACAATCGAAGTGCCCTAGAGATTTTTGAGGGTGCTGAATCCATATATAGACTCAAAAAACCAGCTTTTTGTCACACCTCCAATTTAAGGGAATTTTTTTTTTTTTTTTTTCCTTATATTGGGGTTCCATTTTTGCTTCGACTCATCTAGTGTCTCATGTACACTCACGATCTCTATTCCAACCCCCCTTCCTAATAATATTGAATATTCCCTTGTGCTCAATAGACACCATATGGTATGAGTTTAGATTTAATCCATCGGTTGCTTCTATCTATATATATATATATATATATATAATCAATATATATAGATATAATCCATATATATAGATAAAATCCCTAGGTTGCTTGTATCTATATATATATATATATATATGTAACTTGATAATATTCTTTGATGCACATACATATACATATACCGACACAACACACATATATATATGTCACATATGAATATTAATTCAACGTGCCCTCATGTACTTAACTCATATATGTATGTTATGCCCCTTGGTTTCATTTTTTTTTTTTTTTTTTTTTTGAATGTTCCCACCTATAAGCATGCAATAGATGTATACCTATAAAATATATAACCATGGTATACGCCTTGTTATATGATAATCGTATATTCCAATCATCAATTTTTCATCGAGGGGATATACCTTGGCAATAAAATATGAGTAGCGTCTATGCGTATATTACCCGCCATTTAACTAATTTCCCAATGTTTATACATCGAATCGATACATAGTGTAATTCAACCACAATAGATACTCTTCAAACCCTAATTCGAAACCGGTTGTTGTGATTTCGTGTTATTGTTCGCAGGATAGATCGCGGCGTATCATAATGCAGTCCGTGCATACTTCCTCCGTAACTGTAAATGAATTTGGGGTTTCAGACCGGCGTACCCTTCCAAAGGGATTGCCACATACCGTGGTTTATTTATTTTTTCTCTCTGCGCTCAGAGCCAGTACATACACGTTCTTACCCATACGAGGAGGAAGACACCAGCGCGCCCATCCTTGATCCCAATACACGCATTGCATTGTATTCGATTGTGGTTTGCGTGGGAACATGGTTTTTGTGGTATTTGATGAGGTTGCAGAGCCTCACTCATGAGGAAAAAGTACCAGCTATTTGTGTTTTTCGTCCCATGTCTCCGCAGGAGTTTGACAGGTGGATTGGATAGTTGTCACTTTATCTGGCCAGGTACTGCCAGCGCCGTTGGATGTCGCAGAAATTTATTAATCTTAGGGTTTGTGTCCTACTTCTGTGCATACGAGGTGTAGCTTCTTACACCACCAGGTACCCACACAGGAAAGTGGCGAAGCTTTATAAATCAATGTAGGTATTTTCTGACTGCTGGGGCAGAGAATTAGGGTTGCGGACTCCTTTTTAATTGACACTTTCGGCCCCCAACCTCTTCATTCGGCACTTCTCCTTCCTTTTTCCTAAATTAGAGAAGCGTATATCTAATCACTCTCCTCGCCTGTGGTGAATGGTCCCTTCGAGTCGGTTTACGACTCAGTGTTTAGATGCTTTGTTTTGTTTTCTTTCATGCAGGGTTTTTACATCTTTTGGAGATTTAATTTTTGGCTTACCACCTGTGGAGGGACGCGGCCTTCGCAGAGATGCCAGCTACTGCAAATCAGAGACATTCCGCGGAAGGTTTCAGCTGTATTTCTTTCTCCTTTCGCCCGGAGATCTATTTATTTTTTGGTTATAAAATACTGCCTCTCCTCTGATTATTTTACAGTGGTTACTCTCGTTTGATTTGTAAACACCAATTTATTTTTTTCTAACCTGCTCTATTAACCTCCTAACGGTTTGCAGACTAGCTAGACCTTATTCGCAGTTGGGTTTAAGTGTATATACTTTCACACAGCGTACTTTCTTTTGTTTGGTTATACGTGATATATGCTTGACAGGTCACTCAACATTTCTCTATCCGGCTACAGGAGCAGTGTATCTACTTGCGGGTGGTGCTATCATTCAGATCTGGTATTTTTAGTTAATCGCACTTGTGTTACGGTTACTTCTTTTCTTTGTTTCTCGTTGTTTATTAATTTTCTTCAGCCCGACTATAGTCCAAGGCGAAATGGCCATCCCGACTCATTTTATGCTAAGTGGTTTCGTTTTAAGTTATAATGACAGGACCAGAGTCACGACGCCCATGCGCGTAACTCTGTGCGTTAACTGAAAGTTAAGTTCGGAACTTAGATATGTTTAGGGCATATGGCGCTCCTCACGCGCAGAGGTCACATTACGTTCCTTATGATGTTTTAACTTCATCTCTCACCGCATAGCAAGCGAGCTCCACTCCTTTCATCGAATTATTTTATCGTTTCTCAATGTGGTTTATATAAACAGTCCTTTGACCAACGAACGCTGTCGTGTAATAGTGTTGTTTTTATTTTCTGTTTACTGTGAAACCCTCACTGGGTCGCCTGGTGATTACAATTAGAACTACTACTTACTTTCGTCTATCGTCTTTATCCTCCACTTGGTTCGTATCCTGCATATGGAACGATCACTCTTGTGCTATGAATTTCAAACCCTTGGTACAGTCCATGGGACTCGTGGTCATACGTCAAAGGCCTATTCTTTTATTAACTCCACGCACCTTAATTCGTTTATTAATTCTTTTTATTGAATCCACGCACATTATAAATTCTTTTATTCATTCGGGCAGTTAGTTATGCAGATCACATATATGCGTTCGTTGCAACTTAGTTTGTTTTGAAATCGGATCACTCTTTTTTTTATAAATGGTTCATATTTAAATAGAGTTCGTATTTACGTTTTTGATTTCTATGGTAGGATAATTTTTTCATATGTGATGCCTACACATAAAATTCGCATTTATAACTCCTGCGACATGTTTTTACTTATATGTCCATATATTTAACTAAGGTGGAACGAGTTATTATTTAACTCTCTCGGCGCCTCCATGATTATTTAATATTATTTTATTTTCACGTTAATACAATTTGTCATGCCCCTAAGTTGGGGTGCGCCTTTACCTTAAGTTTAATTAACTTGTTACGATCCTTATTTCAAACGTTAAGAAGAGTGGATTTAGGAGAATAGGTGCATTCAGATATTCTAATAATTATTAGTAACTCATGTATATAGGATTTTCTTTGCTTGTGCTCTTTATATATGTATTCAATAGAGAGAGTTTGAATGTGAGTCTATCTATATGAAATGAAATCTTTGTATATGGTAGTTGCTTTAAAGACTAAAGGTAGATTCAGAAAGGAAAGCTATACATGTATGAATATTATGAAAATCCTATATGGTGGTGTTACTCGTATTCTAACACCATTTCAATTGTCAAAATTATATGTATTTACTTTCAGCTGATTGTAATTATAGCATGAATTCCAATCCTGCTACAATATTTTGTTTTCCTTTCTTTCAGTTATGTATCATGTAGACTTCATTACTGCTATAGTATTTTTCTAATATTCAGAAGAGCATAAATTATCGCATTTGTATCTACAGGAGACAATTAATATTTTATGATCTATGAGGGCTAAGAAACTTCAGATTTAAACCAACCGGGGTTTAGAGGTTCTGTAGTTTCTACTTCATAGATTTCTGGTATACAACTAAACAGAACCTAGAAGGTGAATACCTTAGGAAAGGTTATATTAAATGTAGTACTAAATCAATCATCCCATTCAATTAAATTTTATATGTAGCCAATTCATACCATAATAACTCAAAATCATAAGCAATTTAGAACATACCACAGTCTGCAAGTGACCAACCTCCCAACCTGAGAATCCTCTTTATCTCCCAGGATTCACCCCCGAGCAGAGATCACCTCCTAGAACAGATCAACCTCTGATCTGCTTAGGAGTAGCTTATTTAAGCTCATAATTCCCCCAAAGCATGTTTCTAATTCTGCGTCCAGAATAGCAGGATGCTTTCTTTCTGTTTTAGCCTAGGCTTCCCTCTTGGGATTCTTTAAAAGGCGCACAAGTTTTTTCCTCGGCTTTCATTTTTTCTCACCTCTTCCCAACTACTCCCTCTTCATTGGGGAAATTTAGATTCCTCCTCAAATCTAAATAAATTTCTTTCAAGGATTTTGAAAGATTTTGGGGGATTTGTTTTCCTTATCCATCCTCATGGATTTGGCAAGTGATCTCAATTTACTTTTTGGTCAAAATACTAAAAATCATTTTATTTATTTCCTCAAATAAAATATGCAGTACATTCACATCATACTCATCCCTTGGGTCCCACCCCCTTGGGATTAAAAAGTTGAAATGTCTAACTTTAAGAATTCAACACACAAATTGGGGGATGTTACAAATAGGGGAGCAGCGGAGTGGGGGACAGGCTGCGAGGTGGAGGTGAAGTAGAGAGGGGGAGAGCCATGGGTGGAGTGCACCGGCCCCTCTTGGCTAGCTCACCCTCTTTTGCTTCGAGTTTCAGGGGTATGGCCACAAGCAACATCCACAGGCGGAGTATCAGTTTCAGAAGAGGACTAGGGGCGAATTGCCTGGCCACGAGAGCTCCCTCTGCGACTGTGCATTCTGTGCCTAATGTGAGGCATTTTGGCAATTGGGTGAAGGTTGCTGAGATGGATGGGTGAGCAATGGAGATTTTGAGTGAGAGATAGTGGAATGTCACTCCTGTTACTGGAATGATGGGCTTTGAGACAAAAAATGCTCTGAGAGAAGTGATAATCTGGCAAAGTTTCCAGGCATCCAAGTAGCAAGCAGCACCTCCCAGTGTGCGTGGGAGCGCTCGGCTCAGCGCATGCAGGGGGGTAGCAGCAGCTCTGAGGAGCCAGATAACAATGAGCAAGGGGAACATGAACAGAGGTGGAATGAGCCATCTGCATATTAAACCAAAGATGCGGGACAAGATGGCGGTGGGGTGAACGTTTCGTTCGATGGTGAGGATCAATGCATGGGTTGGCATCATTAATGTGATGGTTGGCTTCATAAATGGTGGAGTAAATGTGCAGGTGGGTGGCCATGTGGCCACACCACGCACCTGCTCTTGGAACGTATGTTCCATCAATCCCTCGGATCATCCGCATTCGAAAAGCAATGAATGTTGAAGAAAACATGGACAATATATAAAAACTTAATCTTAGTATGAAACTTAAAATTCCCACCAAATTTCAGCCAAAATTAACGAGAAAAAACTTCTAACATTTAGACTTAGTCAACTCGATAAGACTAAATCTTAGGAGAGGTAGAGCAGATAACCAATTAGCCAATATTGTATTTAATTCACTAGTGATTATACAAAGAGTGAAAATTGAGAGCTTTTACATCTTTGAGATATTTTTTGAATTTGGAGTAGTGATAAAGTGTTGAATTTATGTTGATTTCATTTATTAAAAATAATTTTAAATTAGATAAATAAATAAATTGTTTGAACTTACTTTATTTTATTTATAGAATTTTAAAATATTTTCTAAATCTATAATCAAAATAAAAATACTTATTTTATTTAAATAAAATAGATTTTTATATTTTCAGTTTTCTTTTGTTTTTAAATAAAATAATATAAACTTTTAAAATCAGAATTTTTCCTCGATATATTGTTCTCATCCAGGTAAAATAATGTCAAAATGATAATTCAAATTGCTGTAAGGAAAGTTTTTATATCTTTTTCGTATCACCCAACTTTCAATGAACCTCAACTAACTTATAATAAGGATAAAGTGTTGAATTTATGTGGATTTCATATATTAAAAATAAATTTAAATTAGATAAATAGGTAAATTGTTTGAACTCACTTTTATTTTATTGGTAGAATTTTCAAATATTTTTTAAATTTATAATCAAAATAAAAATACTTATCGTATTTAAATGAAATAAACTTTTATATTTTCAGTTTTCTTATTTTTAAATAAAATAATATAAACATTTAGAATCAGATTTTTTCTTCGTAATTTTGTTCTCATCCACTTATAAAAATGTCAAAATGATAATTCAAATTGCTGTAAGGAAAGTTTTTATATCTTTTTCGTATCACCCAACTTTCCATGAACCTAAACACACAGTAAATGGATATTTTCCTCGATATTTTCTTCATACTCCAGTTACAAAAATCATATTGCGATGATGCAAAACTCCACTTGAAGAAAAATTTCCCTGATTCAAAGTTAACTATGGAGTTACTCAAATGCAGATGTAATCTAAAAAATCATAGACAACTAATTGTAATTATGCAAATTGGAACTTTTCAAGGGATTGTTTAGTAGGGCTATCCTTACCTTGAATATTGATTTTGAAAATCTTTTGAATGTCGTAGATAATAGCCAGGTCAGTGAAACTATTGATATTACTTTTATTCATCAAATTTCAAAATATTTTCGAAATCTAGAATGAAAATAATTTCAAACCGTTAACTACACATTTAATACATATAGTTATTTAGTCGACCGCTTTTCGATCTGATGGTACGAGATATAGAAATATAATAGCACTTGTTTTCAGATCTGAAGAATGTTTTTGCTCTTGGGATCGGTCGCATAGAAGACGACGCCTTTACCAGACGAAAGTGCCAAGTTGTCAGCTATCCAGGCCTGATATTCTTGAATATAAAATATGTACGGCTCAAAATTAGTTGTAAGAAACAAATGACTCTTCGAATGGTCCAGATACCATAATGACTGTATTGGAACACTCAACAGCTTATTTTTCATTTACACAGAATGGTTTTATACGAGTGAGGAAGCTTCCAGTTCTAGAATGTCGGTGCGAGATAGCTTCCTCCAAGAAGTTAAACGATCTCTCAAGAAACAAGCTAGAAACATCTAGATGACTCCTACTCATTAATTATTGTATCGGCGGTGTAGGTTGAAATTACTTGTACATCAACATACATAATTTCAACCATATACAAACACATAAATCTCTATACATATAAACACTTTTTTTAATTGTCATACTTTCTTTGGTCTAAGTCTCGTTGAGACTTTGTGATAGTTACAAGAAAACAAGGCTTTTCATTTTATCTTCTTTCTAAATGGTCCATACTTGTTTATTTTCAAACGCAATTTCATCTTCTTCATCTTCACCTTTTTCGCCATAAGGTAGTGGTGAAGTTTCTCCTTTCTTGATTGCTGAATAACAGTCTTTGCATTCGACATTGCTGCAGGTTCTTGGAACTTGTCCTTTGCAATTTCATCTTTAACAATAACAATAGCTACTGGATGTACCACCTCTTCTTCAAAGAGGCTATTAACTTTCTTTAGTTTATCAACTATTGAGTCTTTCACAACTTCATCAGCTTTTGAATCCTCCACAATTTTGTTCTCTACAATATCTACATCATTTTGTAGATTTTCATCTTTCATATTTGGTTGATTAATGTTTTCAACCTCTTTAATTAACTCTGTTGTCAAGTCATCCTTCATTTGATTTGTATATGGAGATAGGCATATCCTCTCATCAAACAACAACTCATCAATGAGCTGTTTTTCATGCATCAAACTAAACCACTCTTCATGAGATACATAATTCTCATCATATTTGATTTCACAAGTTTTTGCATCACATGAAATTTCCAAACTATCACATGCTAGTTTCTTGTTCCCATTTATGATGCTTTCAACACAATCACTATTTTTAACAACAATTTCATCAATTTCATCTTTCTGAATCCACTTTATGCTATACTTCGTTTCAAGAATATGCCAAAACATTTTTGGATCGAATACTTCACCAAATTCATTTAAAATGCATGACAAGTTGTTTTCATCTAGAGCTGATATAATGAGAAACAAGGCTATTGCACGTCTATTCTTATTTTCAGAATTCATATCAGTTTCTTGGACAAATTTCCATAAATCTACTGAACCTAATAATCCTTCCATTTTAATAGCCCAAAGTTCAAAATTTTTACCTGAAAATAATGGCAGCACTGGCATTAATCTCTTCAATACTGCATCCATAAAATCCTCTGGTTGATTTGAATTCATATCTTCATTGAACATAAATTCTTCATTGAGCATAAATTCTATGGTTGGAAATATTTCAGATTCCGCCTCTATCTTATCATTGTTTCTCCTTTGTTGTTTTAGTCTTCTTTGCCGACCCATTGCTCTATAGTAAAGCCAAATCTACAGCAAATTTTTACTATGCAACACACTTTAATTCATACCCAACAAAGTTTCCAAAGAAATTTTTGGCACCAAACTCAAGTTCACAACATAGGGCTAGTAGCCGAAACAACAATGGCGCTTTCAGATTTTTACGAGGCATTCACAAATTCATTATATATAATAAACTCTTTTTTTTTATAAACCCACTTTAAAAAAACTCAACTGCCTCCAAAATATTATTTTCATGCAAGGTGCTGCTTTCACAACTTAAAAAAAAACGTATTTTAAGACTTATCTCTCAAAAGGCAAACCTCTTAAAACTTACACCAATAAAGTCAAACCTCTTAAAAACTCTTCCCACCAATGCACGATTCTGCTTGTAGATCTGGTTGCAACGTTCAGCTCGAACAAAACAAATATACACAGCAACACATACACCTTGCAGAAATATCAACAGAATACGCTTGCAGATTTCTTCAACACTGGTTATACAAGCTTCTGGACAACGTTTTCCACAGCCAAACGACTCTCCTTAACAGAGTTCTGCATCTCAGAATACACAGCTCAACACCAGAACTTCAACGCTGCTCTTCCAACTCTTGTGACTCCTTAATGTTTCATTTCAAAGCCGCGACCGCTTCCACTTTGCCGCTCATATACACCCGTGCAGCCGGCATCACCCGCTGCTTCATCACTGAAGCCACCTCAGCCCCCATAAAATCCTATGCCACCATGGCCTCCAGCTTGCTGCCTCCTTCACAATACTCCACGCTTGGTTTGACCCTTTACAGGTCACGCTGCTATCGAATGCACACTATGGCTTCTCGATCACACCTTCAGGCTCTCTTAGTGGATAAGAGAAACACTGCACCTCGTCCCTCTTCCTCAGATCTCGGCAGCCCTCACGCAACTCTTTAAACGTTATCTCAGCGCACACTTCAACAAAGATTCAAAATAGTGGCATATACTTCATCATCTGAAAATTACCACAACAGGGTACTCCAAACCGCAATATTTCACCCAGTTTGCAGGCTTCTATCACCACAATGTTTTCCGACGACGAGCTGCTCCAAATGCTCGAACCCCGCCTACACTGTCCACATCACATTCTCACACAATAAAATTTTCAACACACCTCTCGCACCTCTGTCACACAATGTTGTGAGCTTGCATACCAACGCAGCGACTAAGCGGAACCCACTTGGCACTTCAAGCCACCGAGCACACAGCTCCTCACAGCGGTCAGATTCACCGCTCACCGCACTTTACTCCTTTAACTAGGTTCTTCACACACACAAACACAGTGCAGGCACTCACCTCTGCAAGCACTCACGAAGCTGAAACCATCGGCTCTGATACCATGACAGAATCAGAACGACTCCATTGAAGGAGCTCCGATACCATGTAAGAGAACGCAGCAGAACACTCAACGACTTATTTTTCATTTACACAGAATGGTTTTTATACAGGTGAGGAAGCTTCCAGATTCTAGAATGTCGGTGCAAATAGCTTCCTCAAGAAGCTAAGCGATCTCTCAAGAAACAAGCTAAAAACATCTAGATGACTCCTACTCATTAATTACTGTCAGCAGTGTAGGTTAAGTAGTACAGCTCAATATTAGTCGCACCTCTGGCAGTCCTGCCTTCTCGAAGAGACATTTACGGTCTGTTCTTGAAAATATTTATCGTTCTATGGCCTACATAAAGTGTTTGCTACATACTAGATTCACATGATCAGTAGCCCCCGGAATGGAATTTGACGGAGTAAGTCACATGGTCATTTGCCAGTCAAATATGGCAAGCAATATCTAACAGGCTATAGGTATATTAATGTTGTCTGGTTGTATAAGCTCACTTTAAGATAATTAAGTTCACTTTTAGATAATTAGGGTGGGTATATATGGCCTAAAAAATTTGATAAGTTTTTTTTTGAAATTCTAACCTTGAGCAGCCTTTACAAAGAATAACTATAACTATGTCATATACAAAGAATAGCTATAACTGTATGATAACCTTGGCTAGAAAAAAATAAAGTTATCTTCAAAGGTACAAGTCATTATATCTATCTATCTATATAATTGGTTGATAAAGTGTTTGTTTTTTTAAATTATAAATTTCAATGGTTGAAAATTGTGTAAATAAGTTTTATATTTGAAAAAGAAAAATTTCAGTTATATAATTAAAATTTATAATTTTAATTGAAAAAAAAATACATGACCAAACGCATATTGTATACCTGTGTTTGATTTTAATAATGACGTAGTACATTTCATTTCATACTGGAGGACAAAAACTACATATCAAGCAGTTGATTCCATACATTTTGTGAGTTTGTATACCTAGTTTTTATTTTACTGATGATGTACTGCATTACAATTCATACCGGAGGACAAAAAATATTATATATCAGTTCATTCCATACATTTTATAAGCTTGTATACTTACGTTTGAATTTACAATTGATGTACTGCAAGGTTTGAATTTACAATTGACGTACCGCATTACATTTCATACGAGATGACAAGAAATTATTTATGAAGCAGTTACGACAAGACAAAAAATTATATATCAATCACTTCATTCAATACCAGATAACTTTCATCGTTAATTTTGTCAAATTTGTATGTCCCGGGTAAAGGTTGCTCTTATTCAAGTAAAAAATTAATAAAGCTGCAGATTCATGGCTCTGAATGTATTCAGAGATAGACCTATGCAGGGTTAGAATTTCAAAATAGATCGACTCTTAAATTTTGATACTTTTCACATTTTCTCAACAGGTCTTCATCATTTCAAAAAAAAATATTGACAATTTTGTAAATTTTTAAATTGTATCTGAAGAGAAAAAAATGCTTTTAATTCAAAGATCAATAAAGCCAGAGCAAGACGGTATTGATGAGAATGCATTCAGACATGGACATATGGACTCGTCTTCACAATTTCAAGAAAGGATATTTAGACAGACATATCGACTCACAATTTCAAGAGAAGATATTGACAATTTTATAGATTTTAAATTTCAAGAAAGGATAGTCAGACATAGACATATCGACTAACAATTTCAAAAAAAGATATTGACAATTTTACAGATTTTTAAAATATATTTCAGGTTATTCAGTATAGGATCAATAAAGCCACAGATTCACGGCCCTCCATTGTCCTTTCTAGTCTATTGGCTTATTAATGTTGTAAGAGTAACAATGACTATACCATGTTCATGCCATCCATGCCCATGCCATCCTTAGCCATCCTCTTCACCTTCAGTCTCGAGCCTCCAAAAAATTCTACGGCTATCAACTCTGCCATTAACTCTCCCATCTGCGGGTCTCAAGTGCGCCATTAACCCTCCATCCGAAGCAGTTAAATTTCGTGGGCTTTTAGCAAGATAAGAAGGATGTTGCAGGCGAGAGGGATATGTTAACCTGGGATATGTTAACCTGCGTTGGATCCACCGTGAGGAGCCTGAATCGGGCCACCTGCAAATGCCCACGAAGCTGTGACAGAGAAATGGCTGAAGAAATCCATTAACTCTCTGCAATCCGCCTTAACTCTCTGCAATCTGTAGAGCAATTACATTTCGAGGGCTGTTAATTCCCTGACAGCAGCCATTAACCCGAAAATTTTATGGGCAGCAGTTAAATTTCAAAGGATGTCTGTTTACTTAATAATTTTTGGATGTAATAAGTATTATTGAGAGATAAGGTTCATAAGCAAGGCTGGAAGGATGGGATGTTTTCTGGACATGGTCAGCGAACGCAGCGTTTAGTTCATCATATTTCACTGGCTAGGGAAAGTGCTCGTAAGTTTATAAGTATTTTTTTTTTATTTGTCTGTTTTTTTTTATTTCACTGTCTATTTGTCCAAACTCTGATCTGCGGCACTCCATTAAATCTCCAGCCGCCAAAAAATTCTGTAGCCATTAACTCTCGGCAATCTGCCTAACTCTCCATCTGCCTTAACTCTCCTTACTCTTCTCGCTGCAAAACTGATTAATGTTTAGTGTAGCGATATCAAAATATCAAATACCTTTTGTCCTCCATATTATTTTTATTTAGTTACAGAAAAACCCTTCAGCTTAATTGTTAGGTTATCAAAAAATATCAAATACTCTGTCTTCGGTATTCTTTTTATTTAGTTACATAAAAACCCTTCACTTTAATTGGTAGGTTATCAACAGAATTTTTAAAATAAGTTTTGATGTTAGAAATGAATGAATAAGGGAAAACAAAAATGAAAGAAAGCATTTTTTGATGGAGGAAAAATTTTTTGTGAGCTTTGTAATATTTTATAAATAACACTAACAAAAAAGGAATTTGGTCTTGATGCTTCATATTAAATATATGACAGATTTAATTAGAAAATATAAAATTTCATTATTAAAGTGAGGTATTTTTTAACAAAATTTCTTCAATTAACTTATGGGAAGGGATGGATACGTTTTCTCTATCCAATGTAAATTTTTCTTATAAATGACAGCCAGTTATATTATATTTACAAGTGGATCCTGCAAAAAAAACTTACAACGTTATTTTGTATATAATGTGGCTCTCATTACTTGGTTAATGGTATGTAATTAATTTCATATATATATTAGTAATTTGGAGAATGTTATTGTTATTGTAGTGATAGGTTTATATATACAGAAATATTATTTTTTATATGTGAAAAATAATTTATATATATTCCAAAAAATAAGGAAAATATATAAGAAAAAATATATATCACAAGATTTTTAATTATAGATATTTGTTCACATTTTATTGTTGAAAATTTTAATTTGTAATAAGCTTTGTTATAATACAATAAGCCAAAACCATTGTAAAAAACCATAGTGCATGCTCGATACTTTTTTATTAATTAATTTAATTAAAAGAATAAAAATGGCACAACTACTTTTGAGATAAATTTAAACATATAATCTATGACTATTACTGTTACATATATTCTAAAATATTATGCATAGGTTAAATCCCTACCATCAACATAATAATTATTGATAATTAAATTAAAATTATGTATACCTATTCCAAAATAGACACAAAACAATGAAATTACATATTATTGTTTACAGTATAATGTTTTCTTTCCTTCTAAACAACATGTAACCAAATTATATATATATATATATATATATATATATATATATACAATTGAGTTTAGTTTGGGTGGTTTCCCCAATTAATTCTTATCCTCCCCATCTAGGTTGAAGTATGGTAAGTAGATATGTTGATGTTTTGGAATAGAGCTAGTCTATAGTGAGGGTTGGCTTAGTACTAGCAATTTTCCTTTAGGTCAAAGAGAGGTGGAGGTGGACTACCTAATGTCCAAATTTATTTTAATTTATTTTATGTTAACTGAATAGACTCAATTTTTTTTTAATAAATGTAGATATATGGTTAGATTCATGTATACCTAATCAAATTTTGTAAGTTAAGAAAATGTGTTTGAATAATGAAAAAAAAGAAGAGAATATGTTATTCCTTATTAAAAAAAAATTAGAACCTTACAAAAAATGTATTCTTGTTTAAAAAAATAAACAAAAATTCCTATAGATATTTTAATGAGAGATATTTTACAATCCCCCTATAGAGCAAAATTTTAGTTTAAATAGGATAAGTTGTAAGCATCCCATTATCCACACATTGTTTATTTCGTGAAAGGAACAACCAAACATAGTGTATCGTATATCCGCATCTTACAACATTGTGATTGTTCACTTTATTTCACACACGAAGCTTCAGCGAGCTAGGGCCCTCGTCCTATTCTTATTGTAGCTTCACAAAGGCACACCATACGAAAATATTTCCTTTTCATTTTCCTAGTTGAAAGTCATTAATATTAGTTCAATTTTTAGCACTAGGATTCGGGACAGGGATCGAATTATCTTTAGAAGAGCAAGTAATCTCTGCTACCTTTGCACCCATGGGTGATCCTAGGAAAGCATATGAACACTCTCTACTGACAATTCACCATCTCCCTATAGTTGATCAATTAAATTAACTAAGAAGCATTGTAAGCGACCCACATCCGCACATGTTTTACTTTTGAGCAAGGAACAACCAAAGCTAGTTTAAATATGGGATATTGAAAAGGATCACCGTATATCCACATGTTCAAAATATGTGCTTGTTCACCTCTTTCTCACACACATTCACACCTTAATTGAATCAAAGCCACCTAAAACTCACTTAACTAAATGCATTAAACTCTCCCCACAGAGGCCACAAGAGAAGTTATAGCCTAAGTTAGGACCAAGGGGGTAGGCATCCAATAAGCTGCCTTGGTTAGTTTCCATCTTGAAACATAGAAGTTGACCATTTAGGGAACTTTTAAATCCGTCTATCCGCCCACGGCAAAGAAAACCCGAGCATAGCAGAGACCCGATTCAGAGGGGGTTAGGCTTAGGCACAGTGCCTGCGGTATTATTCAGGGCTACCTGACCCGTTTAATACTCGGTACTGATAGCTGAATTACCAAGAAGCCCAAGACTCAAATGCTCACGTGGGACGACGGTACTTAGTGACCAAAATTAGGGCATCCTTCCCTATAGGTGACGGTGCAGGCAAGCACTAGATCCTCTACCCTTACCTTAGTTGATTTTCTTCGGTTGACTGGAGGCATCGCCAGCTCTTTTGGGACGTTGCCCCAACATTCGCAAGATATCTTCTCAAGGCCCAGTTACATTTTAGCGTGTGAGGATGATTTAGGTATTCTAGGATTTGAGTATCATACAAAAAAACAACAAAAAACCATACTTTTTTATTGACTGGTCACATAGGATTAATCTAAAGGGAAAACTTATCTTTTATTTTCACTTTGTTTTATGTATGCAATCGGATTTTTTGTTTGATTGTAATCTCTATCCTCTCAAAATTTTCCAAAAACATACCTAGATGATGCCAGAATGGATCCAACAGGACCTCGTCGATCTAGACGCCTTTTGGACCTCCCCCCATTACCGGGAGGGGTTCCAGGTCTTTTTCCATTTAGGCATCAAAGACAGAGCACTGCCACTCTTATTGGTTCATCCTTTATTAGGACATCATTAGTTGGAAACCCTCGTTGGTCACCCAACACCACACCAGTGAACACCCCCACAGGGTCACTGCGTACCACTCCTCCCACAATCCTTAGGGGACAGAGGAGTGCTACCCATTCAGGAAGTCAGGTGAACTCACTGTAGGGCACGTCACAGACAAACCCTATACCTAACCAGAACACTATTTTTTCACAAGGGGCAATGGCTACAAACTCTCATTCACCTTTCTTAGCTTCGTTAAATTTACCAGATTTAACTAAGTTGAAAAACGATCCCATTGCTCACAACCCTGCATGGATTCCCATGCCCACGAAGCTCCCTTTAGACATTCCATAGGTCGAAGGGAAGCAAGCGGAAGACCTCGAAAAGAATATTATGACTTTCCACCTATGGTATTCGTCGAACAACATCATTGACGATATTATTCGACTAAGACTATTTCAATGCACCCTAACCGGAATAGCCGCAAAATGGTATGTGGAGCAGCCATATGCTACGTATGGAACCTTTAGCGCCCTCGCTATTGCATTCCTGACCTATTTTCAGTTACCCATCCACCAAGATTTTGGAATGGAATTACTGACCCACTTTAGGCAAACACCCACCGTCCATATCTCAAATTCAGTTATGCACCACATTTAACAAGGGATATGTGATCTATTGTCCAACATTTAATCCAAATAGGTTTTAATGTTACAATGATATGGGACAATTTCATCTCTGATGTGAAGGATGAATGTGGTGAGTTATACACAGGGACATCCCAAGATACATATATGACAAGACAAGATACCATAAGGCTAGAGTATGTTAAAGATCAAAGTGATCCAAACATTGTAGAATGTTGGTATAAGGAACACCCTGAGAGATTTTTCTTCTACCAACAAAGTGGATGCGCTCAATGATGCTAAAATACTCTCACAATAATATAATCTTAATGGATTCAACATTTAGTACAAATAAGTATGGGGTGAGTACAAAATTATCCTAAATTTCATTCATTTATTCAACCTCATTTTAATGCATGTAACTTATATAAATATAATTATGTACATTTTTTGTAATGTAGTATCAAATGTACACCTTAATGGTTTTCGACAAGCATCATAATGGGGTTCCAGTAGCTTGGGTGATATCATCACGCAATATTATAGCTGAGATTTCTAAATGGATGTCAACTCTCTTTTCCATTGGGAAGAAAGAGTGAACAGATTGGCATGTTCAAGCCTTCATCACAGATGATGCTACTGCTGAAATTGAAGCGTTAAGGTGATGTGTTTATTCTTTTATAAGAGACGTAAAAATATTGTTAATGTATATTCCCTCTAATAAATTGTGATATTCCAGGTCTTCAATCAAGTGTAAAATATTATTATGTGTGTGGCATGTTCGTCATGCATGGTTGAAGAATGTTGGAAATAATGTCCAAGGAAGGGAAAACCAAATCCACGTTTTTAGTTCTTTAGGAGAAATCATGCACACATGTGAAGATGATGAATCTGTAAAAAATACAGTTAAAAGGTTCTTTGAAAGATTCAGTGGCCAACCAAGGTTTTTGGAATATTTTAAAACAACTTGGTTAGCCAACAACAAAATATGTAAGTTTCTTGTTAGTGGCTTTAATGACTCTATTTTTCATGTCATATGTATTATTAATTCATAGCTAATAAATTTCTTTCTACAGATATGTGGGCAAAAGCATACAGAATGTTTTCACATTCCAATCAGGATACAAATAATGCCATTAAATCATATCATCAGAATATCAAGGAAAGGTACCTAAGTGAAAAGAATAATGCATGTCATATACGTGTCAATTGGTTAATATATGTGGTGTTGACAAAGGTTGTATTATATTACAATCATATGCAACGTTTAAAAGAAGCTAGTTTTGTACGGCCTAGAAAAATTGAGGAACAATTGAATTCATCCAAGTGTCGAGCTAGCCAGATCCAAAATGAAGATTGTGTGCCTGATGAAAAGAATAACATTGGTTATTGGGTTCATAGCCAAAATAAGGATACACGTGATATTTGGTACAATGTCATATATAAAGGTTCCAATCTACACTTCTATAATTGCAATTGGGCCTTGAATGGAAATTTTTGTAAACATGTACTGAAAGTTGAGATGTTGGTGAGTAACATTACTTTGGGTGAAAATGTACTACCTAGTGTCACTAATCCTACTACAGAAAGCCCTACAATTTTATTTGATTTGAATGAAACACCTATATTGGGCCTAGAAATCCAAACAGAGCTTCCGCCATGCTTTGATTCTCCTCCAAATATAAATTATTATAATGAAACAAGCATTAATAATGTTGAATCGACCAATGTATGACCATATAGTGCATTATTTGAAGATGATGAGATGAAACGTGTTAACTCATCAACTCATGAGAAATTGAGATCTATAATACCTACAAATTTGGAGCAAGCAAATGCATTGAACATTTTGGTAGACAAAGCATGTCAAGAATACAATAGAATGTTTTTCAATACTATAACTCCATCAAATATCACTACTAAAAGAAAACATAGTTTCTTGAGCCCAGTCAATAAGAAAAAGCAATGTGGGCGCAAGTCAAAATCAGGGAAAGATAAACCACATTTTGAAAAGGTTGGATGAGTTCGTGCAAAAAAGAGAAACATGGATGAGCAACTGGAGTTATCTTCTCAACACCAAATAAGTGTGGGCCACATTCCTGAGTTAGTGCAACATTCTATTATACAGAAAAATGGTATGGAAATTTGATGGCATGCATTGTTTTATGTGAAATACGATATATTATCATTTTCGATGCATTTTCATAACTATATGAAATTTTTTATTGTTACAGTCGAGGGAACCACATCTCACAATGTTCCAGCTTGTCGAATTCAATTATTCGATGAGCATGTTGGTGAAAAAAACTATAGCAGTTTGAACATTGCTCCAATCATTAGCATCCCAATTTCCTCCCCGAGGGTGCTTCCTCCTATTGTACAACCAATGGGGATGTCTTGTCACCCACACCGACCACCTTTCTCCATCATAAATTCTCCCATGCCTATAACCACCTCCCCAAACCCTTCCCAATTCCCACCCCTACCATTTATTCATCCACCCTTCTCATTGTTTCAATCATCCATCCTTGACATTCCAATTTCCCCCCCTAGGGTGATCCCTCGCCCTAGGGTGATTCCCACTATCGTACAACCAGTGGGGGTGTATCACCACCCACACCCACTACCTATTTCCTATTTCACTTCCACCATGCCTTTATCCACCACCCATGAACCATGCTTACATCCATCACCAAGTGCTCTACCATCTGTCGAGGAAGGAAAATCTTCTCCATTGCCTTAGATCTTCATGGTGAGAATGAGTAGTTGATCAAAATATTATCATGAATTAATGGAATTGATTCTATGCATTTTGGATTTTACAACTAATTGGTTATTTAATTTTTGCAGCAATATCAAGTTCGAAATGCACTTGGGAGTGCCAAGTGTGGAGAGGGTGACATATAGACCTAATTTATAAATCAGTCATGATGTCATTTTTCCAATATTTAATTTATGGTCGTGACCTTCCATTATCTATGTTGGGAATACCATGGGCCATGGGCCCATTTTGTAAAAGAGAAAAATGTATAACTAGACCAATTTGGAATACAAGTACAAGAATTTGAACTTGTGTATATGACAATGTTTTCATTGGATTTTAAATTCATGATGTGGATTTCATGTTATATTTTATCAATGTTACATTACTTTTGATGAATGTAGTGATAATGGATTTATTTGTTTCATTTACAAATTATCAAGTTTGCAAGTTAAGTTACTCTTAAATTTATATATTACTCAATGTTACATGCATGGACAACCATATCATTACCATGGAACTCTGGTTAGTTATAATAATAGATGTATCATGTACATGAAGAGAGCATATATATGGATTCAAATTTATTTTAATTTTGAATTTATGAAAAAAGAAAACTAAAGTTTTAAAGTACAGTATACATGTCTTATAATAAAATATGCAAAAATAGATAAATTTTTGAGCCTTTACCACTTCAATACTAACATTTAAAGATGAAAACTTTATTGATAAGTGGTGTAGTATTATTTAAGTTTTGTTTTTTAATTTTGGTTTTATATATATTTTAACAATTCCTTTATTTACCTTTAAATAGAGCACAAAACATATTTATGGTAAGAATACAAAGAAGTGTGTAATATTTTTTTGAGATGTGGGTTCACCTTAGTGTGGAAGGCCTTTTTCCCAAATAGTTTCGAACATGTGACTTTTACACCATGAAGTTCCTTAACATGTGACTTATAAGGTGAAGAGGGAGTTCGACAATGTAACAATGTTGAATGATAAAAAATGTGAATAATAAGAATGTAGTAAGTTACAAACAATCTTCATTGTGATAAATCTCAAACTATTTTCTTCTACTATTCTTATCATCGCACCTATTGATTTGCCATCTTTTCTTATCGATCATATGAAAAGGGCAGTTGAAATCATAGACCATTCAAATATTTAACTCAAGCTACTCAGAAAATATTTAACTCAATCATATTTAAAAAAATATATAAAATCAAAAAAATAATCACTCTTTTTTAAATTAGCAATCTATTACAAATTAACATACATATTCTTTCATTTTCTATTTTCTAAGTTTTTTAGGCCTTTGAAAGCAAAAATGAAAATAGAAAATGGTAAGCTTTCTTATTCCACTATGATTTTCTTTAGTATTTTCCTACCGTCCCTTTCACATTTTCTAAGTTTTTAGACTTTTAAAAGAAAAAAAGAAATTAGAAAATGGTAAACATTCTTATTCCACTATGATTTTCCATTTTCTTTTATTTTTTCTTACCTTACTACATATTTATGTAAACACTTTTTCCTTCTATGTAAACTTCATTCCACTATTATCTATTTGTAGAAATGGAGAATTTCTTATCCTCAGCTATTGAATAAATAAATCACATGGCTGATTAAACTTCTAAAATTTTAAATAATATTTTATTAATTAAACATTGGTCCTCGAATGGAATTAACCACATGGCTAGCTAAATTTCTAAAATTTTAATTAATATTTTATTACTTAAACATCTATCTTCAAACTTGATAACTATGTTATAAGTAAATATATTTATGAGTAACCACTCACTTTAGAGCTTCCACTAAAAAAAATTTGATTTCTTGTAATACAAGACATTCTAGAATACACAAGAAGACTACAATTTGCTGCAGAGGCGAATTCTCAGCGCAACACCTATTCTAATTCAAACAAACAATTGCGAAAGAGAAACGATTGAATGCACGAGTTGTCTTCGCCGTCCATGTCATCCCATTCATTTTAATCTTATTACATTTTTGTCTGTTATTACCTAAGAATTCTGAAACTGGCACGACGATGTGAGACTCGTCACCATTGAAGATGCCACAGTAGACGAGACCTACAAGGCCGCCTTCGATGAGAGGGCCAACCTGGTAAGGTGGTAGGACAATGTCCATGCCATAGTTTTATGATAGTAATACATCAACATTCATCCACAGTTTTCATTGGATAAAATTAAAGTAAAAAATCATGGGAAAAAACCAATAGATTAAATAAATGTAAAATACAAAATCATTCATGGAGGACACTTTTCTGAAAATATATTTAAGATAATCAAATCCAATGACTAAAAATGAATGGTTTAATCTTCTTTTTCATTAAAATCTGGTGTTACAATTTCAAGCAAATTTATGATTTTCTATTATTTAAAACACCATTTTGAATGAATAAATGGATTCAATGACATGAAAACCATGTGACACTTAAATTGTATATATTAAACAACTTAAACTCAAAATTTTAAATTTATCTACCAAATTTTGGTTGAAATTAATGAGAGAACATGTCCTAACATAGTGTATTGTCCTATAGGAATTTTTGTTTATTTTTTTAAACAGGAATGCATTTTTTGTAAGGTTCTAATTGTTTTTTAATAAGGAATTACATATTCTCTTCTTTTTTTTGTTATTCAAACTCATTTTCTTAAATTACAAAATTTGATTAGGTATAGACGAATCTAACCATATATCTACATTTATTTAAAAAAATTGAGTCTATTCAATTAACATAAAATAAGTTAAAATAAATTTGGACATTAGGTAGTCCACCTCCACCTCTCTCTAACCTAAAGGAAAATTTCTCGTACTAAGCCAGCCCTCACTATAGACTAGCTCTATTCCAAAACATCAACATATCTATTTACCATACTTCAACCTAGATGGGGAGGATAAGAATTAATTTGGGAAACCACCCAAAATAAACTCAATTGTATATATATATATATATATATAATTTGGTTACATGTTGTTTAGAAGGAAAAAAAACAGTATACTGTAAATAATAATATGTAATTTCATTGTTTTGTGTCTATTTTGGAATAGGTATACATAATTTTAATTTAATTATCAATAATTATTATGTTGATGGTAGAGATTTAACCTATAAATACTATTTTAGAATATATGTAACAGTAATAATCATAGATTAAATGTTTAAGTTTATCTCAAAAGTAGTTGTGCCATTTTTATTCTTTTAAATAAATTAATTAATAAAAAAATATCGAGCGTGCACTATGGTTTTTTACAATGGTTTTGGCTTATTGTATTATAACAAAGCTTATTACAAATTAAAATTTTCAACAATAAAATGTGAAAAAATATCTATAATTAAAAACCTTGTGATATATATTTTTTCTTATATATTTTCCTAATTTTTTGGAATATATATAAATTATTTTTCACATATAAAAATTAATATTTCTATATATATATAAACCTATCACTACAATAACAATAACATTCTCCAAATTACTAATCTATATATGAAATTAATTACATACCATTAACCAAGTAATGAGAGCCACATTATATATAAAATAACGTTGCAAGTTTTTTTTGTAGGTTCCACCTGTAAATATAACATAACTGGCTGTCATTTATAAGAAAAATTTACATTGGACAGAGAAAACGTATCCATCCCTTCCCATAAGTTAATTGAAGAAATTTTGTTAAGAAATCTCTCACTTTAATAATGAAATTTTATAATTTCTAATTAAATCTGTCATATATTTAATACTAAGGATCAAGACCAAATTCGTTTTTTGTTAGTGTTATTTATAAAATATTACAAAGCTCACAAAGATTTTTTTCTCCATCAAAGAATGTTTTCTTTCATTTTTGTTTTCCCTTATTCATTCAAATCAGTTAAATGTCAGTTGCAGCAATCAAATAAAAGTAATTTCATATTACAATTTCTAACATCAAAACTTATTTTAAAAATTCTACAGATAACCTACCAATTAAAGTGAAGGGTTTTTCTGTAACTAAATAAAAAGAATACAGAAGAAAAAGTGTATTTGATATTTTTTGATAACCTACCAATTAAGCTGAAGGGTTTTTCTGTAACTAAATAAAAAGAATACGAAGGACAAAAGATATTTGATATTTTTGATATTGCTACACTAAACATTAATCAGTTTTGCAACGAGAAGAGTAAGGAGAGTTAAGGCAGATGGAGAGTTAAGGTGGATTGCCAAGAGTTAATGGCTGCAGAATTTTTTGGCGGATGGAGATTTAATGGAGCACCACAGATCAGATTTTGGACGGCTCGAGACTCAAGGTGAAGGGGATGGCAAGTATGGCATGGTGACATGGCATAGACATGCCCATTAGTACTCTTAAGAGTATTAATGAGCGAATAGACTGGAAAATAAGACTTTCCCCAATATAATAGCTCTTGTTTTCAGATCTCAAGAGCAGAGGAGACAACATACAACCAGACAAACTGCCAAGTTGTCAACTATCACGGCCTCATAATTCTTAATATAAAATATGTATAGCTCAATATTAATTGCACCTCTGATAGTCTTGTCTTATCCAAGAGACATTTATTGTATATTCTCGAAAATATTTATCATTCTTTGGCCCACATAAAGGGGAGCCTTATTTCCACTGCCATAGGCCCATAAATGCGCCCAGGCAGGAAATGCTCACCGCACGATGATCTACAGTTTTGATCTGACAGCGAGCATTTCCTGCCTAGGCGCATTTATGGGCCTATGGCAGTGGAAATAACGCTCGCCCACATAAAGTGTTTGCTACATAACTAGATTCACATGATTTTGTTGTATGTTCTTGAAAATATTTATCGTCCGTTGGCCCACATAAAGTGTTTGCTACATACTAGATTCACATGATCAGTAGCGCCCGTAATGGAATTTGACGGGGCAAGTCACATGGTCATTGCCAGTCAAATATGGAAATCATATCTAACAGGCTATCCATTCCGGGGTAAGTCACATGGTCATTTGCCAGTCAAATATGGAAATCAATATCTAACAGGCTATCCGTTCCGGGGTTAGTCACATGGTCATTTTCCAGTCAAATATGGAAATGTAACAGGCTATCCATTCTGGGGTAAGTCACATGATCATTTGCCAGTAAAATATGGAAATCAATATCTAACAGGCTATCTGTTCCGGGGTTAGTCACATGGTCATTTGCCAGTCAAATATGGAAATCTAACAGGCTATCCATTCCGGGGTAAGTCACATGGTCATTTGCCAGTCAAATATGGAAATCAATATCTAACAGGCTATATCTAGCAGTTGATTCCATACATTTTGTAAGTTTGTATATCTAGGTTTGATTTTACTAATAATGTACTGCATTACAATTCATACCAGAGACAAAAAAAAAATTATATATCAGTTCATTCCATACCTTTTATAAGTTTGTATACTTAGGCTTGAACTTACTAATTATATACTGCATTACAATTCATAACGGAGGACAAAAAATTATATATCATATCAGTTCATTTTATAAGTTTGTATACCTAGGTTTGAATTTACTAATTATGTACTGCTTTACAATTCATAACGGAGGACAAAAAATTATATATCAGTTCATTCCATACATTTTATAAGTTTTCATACCTAGGTTTGGATTTAGAAATGGTGTACAGCATTACATTTCATACCAGATGAGAAAAAATTATATATCAAGCAGTTACGAGAAGACAAAAAATTATATATCAAGCCGTTCATTTCATCCCGGATAACTTTCGTCGTTTATTTTGTCAAATTTGTATGTTCTATGTAAAGGTTGCTCTTATTCAAGTAAAGAATCAATAAAGCTGCAGATTCATGGCCTTCAAGGTATTCAGACATAGACCTATCCAGGGTCAGAATTTCAAAATAGATACACTCTTAAATTTTGACACTTTTCACACTTTCTTAGAATTTCAAAATAGATCCACTCTTAAATTTTGACACTTTTCATACTTTCTCAACTGGTCATATAATTTCAAGAAAATATATTGATAATTTTGTAAATTGTATTTGAATAGCAAAATTTGCTTTTAATTCAAATAAAAGATCAATAAAGGACGGGATTGATGAGAATGCATTCAGGCATAGACCCATCGACTCACGATTTCAAGAAAATATATTGACAATTTTATAGAGTTTTAAACTGTATTTCACGTTATTCAAGTAAAGGATCAATAAAGCCACAGATTCACGGCCCTCAGAGTCAAGACATGAATGATGAAAATGCATAGACATATCCCGAGGTGAACAGCTAAAAACTACAAGCGTGAGACCAATTATTGATTCCGAGTTAGTGGGCAATTTCGTAGCATGGGCATGCATTACAGTGAGAAAAACAAATATTTAAAGGACAGTCCGAAATAATAGTGTTCCAACATAGTCCTGAAAGGAACTATTTCCCTGGTCAAGCAAACGTCTTACTGTGCATCCACGCAAAGCGAATGTCGTCCACTGATCGGAGAGAGATCAAATCGTTATATTGATGGAGAAAATTAAGTCAAATTTTTATGTAATAGTAATAATTTAAGTTTAAACTAATTTCTTTGTTTAATTAGGTTTAACCGGAGGCTAGTTTGTTTACTGAATGCAAGGATGGATAAATATCTATTATTACGATGGTCCAGGGCAGTTTGGAATAGCTTTTTTTAATTTTTGAAAAGGTGGTATTCAATTCAGATCCTGAAGGTCATGAAGCTGGTTAAATTAGATAATAAGTTTTTTAAATACTTATGTTAATTCAAATTTTATAATTTTTTTTAAGAAAAAGATATGTTGTTTTAGATTATTATATATATGTGTGGGGTATTGTTATTTTTAATAGTTGAAAAAAATGATGATTATCTTCTTAACATTTATTCAACTTAAACCTAAATCTTATATATTTACAACTAAAATGTATAATTCTTGCTTCAATATGAGACTTGAATAAATTATATATATATATATATATATATATATATATATATATATATATATATTTCATAATAAAAAATTAATTAAAATTAAAACAATTCAATTAACCAATAAAAGTAATAAGAAGTAAACTGGTAATTCATTGGTTTTTTAATAATAAGAAATTAATATATAGCATTTAAATAATAATAATAATAATATAAAAAAATAATTTAGATAATAAACAAAATATTTCAATATTATTTATAATATTGACATAAAGATTTGTAAATGGAATAAATCTCAACTCTTATATTTATATTAAAAATTATATTAACATTAATATTAATTTATATAATATATAATATATATATGAAAAAGTATATAAAAAATCTCCAACACTTTCTCACATAGCTATACATCACTTTGCAATTAACAAGTGTGGAAGTATGAACATCATACTCTTAACGACGTCAACATCATGTTAAAGGAAGGCCGATATTCACAATCAGAGAACAGATCACATTTGATACCTTTATAATACATTTCATTTGGCAGTATAATTGATAGATGTAACTTTGATTTTGGAAACGCTTAGTCTTAAAAAAAAAACAACAGAATGATTTAAAATTAGCAAAGATTTTGAAAATTTTTGGTAAAGGTTTGATCAAATTTTGTTTATAAATGTTAAATTTTAGTATTTTGAGTGTTTTACAGGTTTTGGATAGTGTTGAATCTATTTCTTCTATTAAAATACAATTCAAACACTCCAAGTATCTGATTTTTTAATTGCATTTTACCAAATTTCAAAAAAAAAACTGCCTTCCAAACTATTCTGTATGCTAAATAGAGAACTTCTTTTGAAATTGTTGAGCAGAGAAAATAAGATAGCAATGAATATGCGAAACAGCGACCAAAATAACACAGTTTACAAGACATAATCCTGACATTAGCAATCAACCTGCCAAATAAGGACAACAATATCAGTAGGATGATTTGCAACTGACAAAATTTGGATACCAATATAATGTATATCATCGGACATCATAACCTCTTACAATGACAATTACTCAGATGGAAAATGGTGCACTGGAAATAGACTTTATGCCCATGTAATTGTTTTCTGAAAATGGCTTCAGTTAGAACGCGTATGTATGGATTACCAATGAATAAAAAAAAAATTGGCGGTTTTGCAATTTTGATTTTAACTATGTTATAAAAAGAAATTCTTAAAAACTCTGTTTAGTTATTTTTTTCACATTATATCGCTTCATGGAGCTTTGGCTTGGAATTGTAGATTTACTTACTGTCAAGACACTCTTTACCATCATCACTGATTTATATCCCAGTTGTTATCCCACCAAAAAATATTTTTGCCATCGTATCAATTTTTTTTATATGCGTAATTTGAGATTAATATTGAGCGTACGTGAAATCTTGGCCTCTCAAAACTTACAACATCTAAAAGTAAATACAATATTAACGACACAAATGCATCAGCATGAACAAAGCCCAGTTTCTGCATTAAACATGGTTGGGTTCTTTGCTGTGCCATTTCATGGTTCTTTACTCGGATAACGTATTTGTGAAACGCAGCAGCTGCCGTAGCTCCAATTAGAGGACCAACCCAGAAGCTCCACTGCAATGTAAAATTCAAAATTTAATTCCATAAAAATTGCAATACCGACGAATAGAAAAAAGAAAAAAAAGAAAACAGAAAGAAAACCTGCACCATTGTCAAAAAACTAGGAGACTATTATCTTCTTACAGCGTCTTACATGGTCATCCCAGGACTTCTTATGGCCATAAATCACGGCTGCTCCACAGCTTCTGGCAGGATTGATGCCCGTCCAGTGATGGGAATGGTTGCCAAGTGTACCATGAATACAGCAAATCCAATTGAAAGTAGAGCCAAAGCCTGAGCCACTCAGTAAATTTATATACTCGAGAGGTACATGCTACCATGTTACTTTATTTATGTAAGATAGCGTTACGATATGTAGAATTGTCATTATATTATTGTAAGGTCAACTTTATTTTTTATTAAGATATTATTCATTGATGTATTTAGAAATGATGTGTGTACTCTTAAACTGGTATATTTTAGTAATGTCACATCACTTTTTTTTTTCGGTAAAGATGTAAAAGTATATATCCTAAGTTTTTTTAGGGATATGTTTTAGTGGTACATGTTACCATGTCATTTTATTATATGGGTCGGTATAACGCATCACTTTTTTCTTTGATTGTATATCAATTTAAATTTGACTAAAAAAGTGTACTTTTTCAATAATTTAAATTTAATCAAAAAATATGTATATTTTTTTTGCATATGACCTGTTCACATCGTTGAAATTTTTAAATGATGATGGTCTCTTATGCTTTGTACTCTTAAAGTAATGATGTTGTGTACTCTTAAACTAGTATATTTTAGTAATGTCACATCACTTTTTTTTCCAAAGATGCAAAATTGTATACCCTAAGCTCTTTTATGTGGGCTAAGCTCTTTTATGTACAGGCTTTAGTGCTACATGTTACCATGTCATTTTATTATATGGGTCGTATTAGGTATAACGCATCTCATTTTATTATATGGGTAGCATTAGGTATAACACATCACTTTTTTCTTTGATTTTATATTAATTTAAATTTTACCAAAAAAATATTCTTTTGCAATAATTTAAATTTGATAAAAAAATGTATATTTTTCTTGCATATGTTTTGTTCACATCATTCAAATCTTATTTTTAAATTATGATGGTCTTGCCGATCGTACCCTGCAATGATGCCCAATTTGTTGTTTCTTTCGAGAGACTTCTTTCGATATAAGGTATTGTTCTCGCTTCCTTGGAGACTTCATTTTATTAGAGCAGAGAATTGTGTTGGCTTTTTCTCCGCTGAAATTTTATTAGCAGACTCCAGAGTCGTTCAATTAGATGGAGGGTGACCATTTTTGTCATGAATGACTACACAAATGTCAAGTTACATGATTTTCTTTTTGCAATTACTACAAATTTTATGTTACAAATATAAGGAATGTAGAATTTATTAGAGTTGTTTATAAGATCAGTGCAAATCACATTTACTTTCACATTTTTTCTGATCATGTCTTCGTATTATTGTTGCTTTAATTTCAGTCTTTGTCAACATATAAATTCCTTATCCCACAACTTTATTATAAAATTAAAAATAAATTCTAATATATTATAAAAATTCATTCAACAATAAGTCATTGTACATTCCTTTAAATTAATAAATTTACAGATCATAAATCAAAACGCGTTCTTCTCTATATCTCCGTAAAAAACTATTCTTTATAAAAAGGTTAATATAAAATTAAATCAAAATAATGATTTATAAAAAAATAAATTTACATTAATGTTAACTTAACCGATAAATTTACACAAACATTTCAAGTTCATATACTCTATTTTAGAGGGGTTGCTTTGGATTTGGAATTCAATGCGGAACTCTATTCACTATTATAGTGGATCAATTTTACTTACTCTACAATTAACAAGTCATTGTATTATTTAAAATAATAGATGGACATGCACTTCCCATTAGAACAGATTAAAACGTGACAGATGCCACCTTTCAAATATTTAAATGTTGTATTTTTACTTAGTTATAATGGATTTAATCATAATTGTATATTATTATTATTTTTTAAAATTTATTATAAATAATCAATTTTATAATACTATTTTTTTCATAATAGAAAATGATGTAGTTATGATTGTGTTATTTATTTATTTATTTCATGATTAGTGATATTATTTATGGAAAATTTATTATTTATCAGTATAGGTATTTAACAATTCCAAAGGTGTGGGATCAAGTGTCGTCACATTGTTGTTAACTTCTATAACTGTAAATTGTGTTTTTAAACAAAATCCCATGTTCTACATATACTTAATTGGTTAATGTAAGGAACTACTAATAGCATTTACAAGCTTTCCAAATGATTCACTATTTATTATAAACCTTAAAACTAACTTGAATTCAATATTTGCATTTTAATTTATTTATATTTAGACTAAAAGGCACCTACTATGTAGCACTTGTTTAAAATATTGTTATTATACATTTTATATAGAATTATCATTATACTATTGTAAGGTATATCATGTTATTTAATTTATATTAGAAATTTATAGTAAATCTGAATATAATAATAAATTATATGTTAATTTATAATAATATATCTCCCGGATGCAGGTGGTTATTTAGGACATGACAGTAATCAATCTGCAGGCGGGCGCATGGCTAGGCCACATGGCCACCCGAGGCTCGCATTTAATCTCCCTTGGGCTCTTAAATTTTGCAGGTCGTCACCCTACGCAGCATTTATGCCAGTGGGGAGGCTGAGACAACTCTCGCTTCATAATGCCTCGCCCTGGTCCTTCGTCCCTGCATTCAAATGTGGTTTCAGAATTTATGGTTTGGTTTTGCTGTGGGTTGCACGTCTCCATGTCGCTGCAGCTCCTGCTCATGGGTTCCAATTGCTCTCCTGAGGCCGACGTTCACAACATCCGCACTGCTGTGGGTAGGTGTTGCCCTCTGGGACGTTGCGTTAGTTTCACCCCTGGTTTTCATGACACTCACAGTCCTTTCTGTTCTCTGCATTTTGCCTCACTGCCCGGCTTGATCGTTCCGTGCCACCCGCCTGTGCCTCCTGAATTTCCCGCCTTCTCTCCTCATCTTATCGCTGTTATGCCGCGCTTAAGGCATAACCTGCGATGTCGTAGGGGAAGCTCTCGTCCCAGCTCCTCCAGGCGTGGTCGCTCCCCTTCCTCTGATTCTCAGTCGTCCTCTCATAGCCTTAGTGGAAGCCTTCCACCTACCCGTAGTCTTTATAGCAGGGGTCGTGTACATCGCCTTCCTCCCTCCCCGCAGGATGGCGCCTCTGCCTCTCAGCAGTCTCTTAATCCTCAGCCTACTATCTCTGCTCCCGCGTGCAACCCATCCACTACCATCTTCCATTTTCAATGTAATTCCTCTTGCCCCTTGGTTATCGCTACGGTCGGTCTCCTTTAAGGAGATCCCTGAAGCTTCCCCTGTTCCCCTTCCTTCAGTGTCTCCAGTCATCCCGCCGGCCCCTCCCACCTGTCAGCATGCTTCTCAGATGATGGACATTGATTCCTCTTGGAAAGTGGTCAACGGCAGCTCAAGTCTCCTCCAGAACCTCGAGCCCCTGGCTGGTGGTTGCGAAGCAGGAGCTACTGCTAGTCAAAATGTCCCAGTTCTTGACGATGATGGAGGAGGCTGGTGCAGAATTGAGGAGGAATCTCCCTCGGGTGACTATGGGCTCTAGCGCTTCAGTCTGTGCTCCTGTTTTTACGTCTAATTTTTGTGTCATTTTGCTGGTTCTGTCTGTAACAACTCTTCATTTGTCCAAGATGGTGTTTTATGTTGAATTTTTTCTAAAATAGTGTGCGAGCCGGTTTCCCCCCAAGGGCGGCTCTGTTTTCAGCTCAATTTTGGCTTGTAAAAGCTGGTTTCCTCTCCTGAGGCAACTCTCAAACGATTCTCGGGCCGGTTTCCCATTGAGGGCGGTTCAATTTTTTGATATTTTGCTGACTGTTTGGCGCTTCTGACGCCCTGATCCCGCTGTATTATATGTATTTTTAATAGATTTAAGCTTACTTAGAAAAAAAAAATTATAATAATATATCAATATTAATAATATTAATTACTGTTTTGAGAGATATATTTTAAATATAACAAGATATTTTAAATGTAAATATAATACTATATATTAACAAATATAACTAGCACATTAGATTAGTAAATGTGATTGATCTATGCCGAAGACATCTTCAATCTATTACATACATACAAACTCTATTTAAATATTTGATGAATATAAGACAAATCAAGGATAATTAATTCAAACCCTTTTTATTAAACTTCTAATTTTTTTCGAAATCTACTATTTTTAAATATTCTAGAATCCATGATTCTAATAAAAAATAAGAATAATCCTTTGACATTAAACTTTGAATGTGATTTAATTATAATTGAAATTATTATATAAGAAAAGGTGTGACAAAATAATTCTATACCTAGTTTTCTTATTTCAATATCAAACCTTGATCCTTTTAAAATTAAATATACACAAAGAAAACAAACATCAACCAAATCAAATAAATTACTTATGGAAAAAATAATTTTATAATTTTATGAAACACATCTATAACCACATTTATCAATGTGGTTGATACATGCCAATAGGCATATATCCTCCACCCACCACATTAATAACCATTAGGTATATTTTATTTAAAATAACTATTTCTCATTATTAATAACTATATAAATAATAGTAGCGTATTATTTTTTATTTATATATTTATACTTATTATATTAACATTATTTTGTATATTAATATAATATTAGTTATTACATAAAATTTGCTAATATATTAATAGTTATATTTAAAACTATTATATAATTCACATTTAACATAATAATAACTCTGAGTTATTATTAATAATATTTATTTATCCTTACCATTATATTATCATCAATAATTATTATATATTTCTTAATATAATTGTGAATATATTTTCTATATTTACTTGGTATATATTAATAATATTAAAGTAAAATATATTATATTATAATATTACTTCGAAATTATATATATATATATATATATATATATATATATATATATATAAAATAAAATAGTATATCAAATAATATTTTATATACTAATATATTATTTTATAATATAATATGTAATAATAATATATCATAAAATTTAAACTCTTGTATAAAAGACCTCAAGGTTTAAAACCCTCATATATTAAATCTTAGAGTCTGGTTTACTAATATTTTGTGTGTTAAATATTGTTCCCAAGATATTAATAACCATTAGGAATTGATATTTTAAATCCAAGGGATTAATAAACTGAATGGATAAAATTGTAAACAGAAGGAATTATTAATATTATAAATCAAAGAAACTAATAAACTCAAGAGTTTAATATTATAAACCTAATGAATTAGTAATCCAAGGGAAAAATATTATAAACCTAAATAATCAACAAATGCAAGGAATCAATATTAAAAACACATGGGATTAAGAAACCTTAACAATTAACATTTTAAACCCAAGGAATTAATAAACCATAGGAATTAATATTTTAAAGTCAAGAGATTAATAAACACAAGAGATTAATAATATTATAAACCCAAGGGACTAATAAAACTAAAAGTTTTATATTATAAACCCCAAGAATTAGTAAACTCAAGGGATAAATATTATAATGCTCAACCATCAACAAACCCAAATGATCAATATTAAAAACAAAATGGATTTCTAAACCTATGAATTAATACCCAACTCATTGATAAACTTACATGCTTATAAATATTATAAACCCGAGAGATTAATAAACCTTAGAAATTGTTAATATTATAAACACAACCAAATTAATAAATGTAGTTGTAATGATATAAATCTAATATTAATCATAAAATTAATATCCATATTGAGAAATATATAGTAATAATAATATAGAAAATAAGTATTATATTAAAAATATTATTATATAAATTATTATAAATCTTATTATCATTAGTACTTATTTTTATTATTTATTATTTATATTATTATTATATTATTTTTAGAATCTATGCTTCTGTGATCCATATAAAATTGTAAAATCTCAGGACTAGGTGAGAGATCAAATCAAATCAATAAGCTTAAATAGATGTAGAGATGGTTAAACTAGCCGTTTAGAAAACGGCTAGTTTGACTTTTTAATAATTTAAAATGTTTTTAATAAGTAACGGCTAGTTCCCTCCTACTATTAAACTATTTAATAAATTTATTCACTTAGTTAATAAATTAATAAACTTACGAGTTATATTTATTTGTTTATTTATTTTTTATATATCAATTTTATTTATTAACTAAAGTGAGAGGCTAAAAAATAAAAAATAAAAATAAATAAATAAATAATAGAAAAGTAAATAAATAAATAAAAATATAAATAAATAGAAAAAAATAAAATAAAAATAAAAATAGCAAAATAAAAAATAAAAAATAAAATAAAAAGTAAATTAAAAATAAAAATAAATAAATAAAATATCTAACTTTCAAACTTAGAAAAAAATATAAAATATAAAAATATAAAAATATAAAAAATATAAAAATATAAAAATAAAATAAATAAATAAATGATAAATAAATAATTAAATACATAAATAAATAAATAATTATAAAAATATAAAAATATAGGATTAAATTTTTTTTTTTTTTAAATAAAAAATAAATTAAAAAAAATAAAAAATAAAAAATAAATAAATATAAATATAAATATAAATTAATTAATTAATTATCAAAAAAAAGGGGGGGGGGGAAAGAAATTAGGGACATAAGGCAGGTATCCAACACCTGCTGATCTTCCAACCATCGTCTCTGTTGAGATTAAGGGGTTTTTTTTCGATTTCTAAGGCCTCTCTTAACTTACGATGATGGAAATGGTCAATCCTAGCAATGACGATGGTTGGTCATTGCTAGGATTGACCATCTCCATCATCGTAAGTTAAGAGAGGCCTTAGAAATCGAAAAAAGACCCCTTAATCTCAACAGAGACGATGGTTGGAACATCAGCAAGTGTTAGATACCTGCCTTATGTCCCTGATTTCTTTTTTTGCCCCCCCCTTTTTTTTTATAATTAATTAATTAATTTATATTTATATTTATATTTATTTATTTATTTTATCTTTTTATATTTTATTTATTTATTTATTTATTTTTTTAAATTTATTTATTATTATTATTATTTAAAAAAAAAATTATCCTATATTTTTAAATTTTTATTATTATTTATTTATTTATTTATCATTTTTATATTTTTATATTTTTATATTTTTTATATTTTTATATTTTTATATTTTTTATTTTTTTCTAAGTTTGAAAGTTAGATATTTTATTTATTTATTTTTATTTATTTATTTTTATTTTTAATTTACTTTTTATTTTTTTATTATTTATTATTTTTCTATTTTTATTTTTATTTTATTTATTTATTTTTATATTATTTATTTATTTATTCATTTATTTTTATTTTTTATTTTTTAACCTCTCGCTTTAGTTAATAAATAAATAAATAAATATAACTGGTAAGTTTATTAATTTATTAACTAAGTGAATGAATTTATTAAATGGTTTAATAGTAGGAGGGAACTAGCCGTTATTAAAAAAAAATTAAATTATTAAAAAGTCAAACTAGCCATTTTCTAAACGGCTAGTTTAACCATCTCTAAATCTATTTAAGCTTATTGATTTGATCTGATCTCTCACCTCATCCTGATGATGAACCACACTGGTTGGTTCGAAACACGTCGACAACGTTCCATTATATGTGATTTTTACCGAAAGACATTTTACAATTATATTATTTATTAATATTACTATTATGAAAATGATTTTTAATTAAATTTAATATTATTATTAATTAGTAATCATTATTAATAATTAATTATTATTATTAGTAGTATATATTAAAAATATATAAATATCGTTTTTTTTTTAATTATATTATTTATCGTTAATAATAATAACAACAACAACAATATTGTTAATTTAATAATAATTTATTAATTCTAAGTAATTAATTAATAATTATTAAATAATAATAACAATTAATTAAATAATAATAATAATTAATTCATTTATTTTTTATTAATAAAAATAATTCATTATTATTATTTATTAAGAAAATATAGAATATTGTTTTTATTTTAAATTTATATTAATTACTGTTAATTAATTTCACCCAAGGGATTGATGTTATAAACCCATGGGAATAATAAACCCAAGGGATTAATATTAAAAACTCAACGGAATAATATTACACCCAAGGGACTAATATCATAAACCCAAGTTATATAAATCCTAAGATAAATATTGTAAACCCTAGAATTATGATGGTTGATTATGGTTGATCGTGGTTGATTTTCATATTGAGACAATATTTGTGAAAATGTGACGTTGTACCATGATTGACCACGATTTATTCTCATATGCCTAAAATATTTTTTAGAATGCAACGTTGGATCATGGTTGGTTTTCCTATTGAGAAAATATGTCACAATGTGGTGTTGGACCATGGTTGACCCTAATTATAAACCAAGGGTATTTATATTAGACCTAATGATTAATATTAAAAACCTTATTAATAATATTAAACCTTAGGAATAAGAACTGTTAGCTTAATAAACCAAAGGGATTGATATTATAAACCCAAAGAAATAATAAACCAAAGGGATTATAAACCGAAGAGAATAATATCAAACCCAAGGGATAAATATTATAAACCTAATGTATATAAACCATAAGATGAATATTATAAACCCTTAAATAAGCATTTTTGACCATGGTTTACCATGGTTTATTTTCCAATTGAGACAATCTTTGGCACAATGTGATATTGGACCATGGTTGAACAAGCAGATTTATATTAGACCCAAGGGTTAATATTATAAACCATATCAATAATATTATACCCTAGGAATACGAATCCTTAGATTAATAAACCCAAGGGATTGACATTATAAACCGAAGGGAATAATAAACCAAAAGGTTTAATACTAAAAACCCAAGGAATAATATTAAACCCAAGGTATATAAACCCTAAGATAAATATTGATACAGGAAACTGAATGGATTATAAATGCACGAGAAAAATATTTAACCCAAGGGAATAAAATTAAACCATATCGAATAATATAAACTGAACATATAAAAAGTGAATGTATAAACTCAAGGGATTAGTAAACCCAATAGATTATTAATATTATAAATCCAAGGGACTAATAAACCCCAAAGCTTAATATCACAAACTCAAAGAGTTAGTAAACCTAGGGGATAAATATTATAAATCTAAAGAATCAACAAACCCAAGGGATTGATAACATAGTTGAAGAAGAGGATAAGTGAAAAAGAGAAAATGTCATTGTCAGGGTTTTCAAAAACTAGTGAAGCACCAACGCAGAGGTTTGTGAAGATTGCAGAGGAGAGATGTTGAAGGCAGGAGGGTTGGCTTCCTCATGCCGGAACGTTCCAGAAATCAACCCATCACCCAGTTTTCAACTATTGAAGAACCCTGAAACTGATTGTTGAGACCAGACATTAGGGGCGAAAGGAGGTTTCGACCCCTATTCCAGATGGACAGGCCTTTGTTTTTGAGGGATTATTATGGAATCTGGAAGTCCTGATCCCATCGATGAGGCAGATGGGTTTATACCTATGGCACCCTTACAGCCTTGGGAACGAAGTAGTGACTTCAGGGATGTTGGTCCTCTCCTACGGTTTCTCATGATGCTACTGGATTCTGGCCTTTCAATGCAGTAGTGGTGAACTCAGGCTGTTGGACAATGGCCTCCCTTTTCTGGATTTTGAATCTTCGACCATCTACATGGTGGGATTGCACGGTATATGTCCTAGGTTTGGACACCAATGGCTGGCCCTTTTGTTCGGGCATGGGATGGGGGGAAATTCCCTCTTCAAATCTGTACCTACACTCGAAAACCTAAGGCATGTAGGGGCTCTTACTCCTTTCCCTCCTCATGGAGGTCGTTTCTATCTATCCCACATTTTAGTATTAAGCCTCAAGACATCTTTGAATCCTATTTCACTTCGAACCCGAGACATGGAACAGAATGAAGACATCACAACCGTTTCAGATTCTGTGCAACAGGTAATCCCCTCCTATTTTCAGAATTTTATTATGTCCCTTGTGGGAATTTTTTTTTTTATTATGGGTATAAGACTCCAACTGAATGCTCCAACTAAAACAAAAAATCTGGGAGTTGATGGGTTACCCTATTTAGCTGCAATATTTATTTAGTGGAGGTCGGTCTCTTCAGGACTGTTGGTCTATGAAGGACCACTCTATTGTTTCAGGGGCGACCATCACCCTTAACCTCTGCCTGAGAGGGGGTGTTGCAAATCTGGATACTTCTAGAGCTGCAGGGGGTGAAAAGGGGAAGAAAACCTCAAATCAAGAGCAAACAAATGGTGGCTTATCCTACAATAATATCTTATAGGTGAAAAAAGTTGCAATAATACCTCCAGAACAAGTTGGAAACGCTTAACAACCATACATAGTAGAACAGCTGGGTCAAACACCAACACTAAAAATAGATAGTCAAAAAACATAGGAGTATTGCATGACATATGAAGCCCAAGTTTTAATATGTCGCTTTAATTGCTTTTGGCCTAAACCAATGGAGCTTTTCCATAGGATTTTTACACATTGGACTACAAAATGTGAAATCCACCTATGCTCCAAGCGGTTTTTTATTGTAAAATTTCAATCCTAAGAGGATAGAGATATCATTATCCATGAAGTACCATGGTTTTGGGGATCCACCGGCCTTTTCATTAGCCCATGGTTTCCAGATTTTGACGAAAACACTATGGAAGTCACTAGAATGTCGGTATGGGTTAGATTATACAATTTCCCCCTTCACTTCTAGAATGACAAGGTTTTCGAAGGTATTGGGAATAGTATTGGGTGATACATAAAAACAAATATAGAGAGACTAGAGGATAATATCTACACTTTCACACGTGTCTGTGTGGAAGTAGATCTCAACAAAGGTTTACCGGAGAGTATCCTAATGATCTACAAACAAAAAAACTGGTTGCAGTCCCTAGAGTACGAAAATAATGCATTCAAATGAAAAATTTGTAGGCTGAAGGGACATTTACAAAACACATGTCCCGACGCCAAAAAGGAAAACAGAAAAAATAAAAAAGAGTGGGAAAGAAATAAAAGGTTAGCAATATCCTCCACCTGAGTTGGAGGAGGATGAGGCAGAAAAAGAGGATGAAACTGTCCCTCTGGAAAACAATCAGAATACAAAGGAACCAGAGGGACAAGGGAATATTTCAGCTGATCATATTGATCCACAAACTCTTCCAAATCAATCAGAAATGAATCCAGAGGACACAGGAAATTGTGGGAATAAACAACATCATTCATCAGATACCTTAGATTCTGATAGGGACAATGGAACCCTCGTAGCATATCTTGAGATTGTCCTTGCCACATCTATTCCATCACAGGGTGAATGGTGTAAGGTAGAGAAGAAAAAAGGAAGAAAAACTTGATTTGCATGACTTTCCCCATTCAGGTGGCTGGGAAAGTTGTGTGTTGCTTGTCTTTTTTTCTTGCCTCTTCTCCTTTTTTGTGTTGACACAACTTGTCTACTTGAGTCCGACCTTGTTTCAGGCTTGATTTTGGTCTGTGTGACTTGCCGCCCCTTGGGGCGTTGTTTCTTATGGAATTTTGCGGCATCTACTATGTAACGTCTTACTATTTATAAATTTTTTTTTATTTTTTTTTTTTATTTTTTTTTTTTTTTTCCGTGAACGTATGATAAACCCAAGGTATATAAACCCTAATATAAATATTTTAAACCCAAGATATATAAATCATAAGATAAATATTATCAACCTTTAAATAAACATGGTTTACCATGGTTGATTTTCATATTGAGACAATATTTGTCACAATGTGACGTTGGAACATGGTTGACCATGGTTGATTTTCATATTGAAACACTCTTTGTCACAATGCAATGTTGGAACATGGTTGACCATGGTTGAAAATGCTTTATTTTCACAGTGAGACAATATTTGTCACAATGTGACATTGGAATGTGGTTGACCATGATTATAAACCCAAGGGATTTATATTAAACTGTGGGATTAATATTATAAACCCTATGAAAAATATTTCATATTGAGACAATCTTTGTCTGAATGTAACATATTTATAAACCCAGGAGAATAATACACGCAAGGGAATAATATTACACCCAAGGTGTTAATATTACAAAATGAAGTTATATATAAACCCTAAGATAGATATTGTAAACCCTATAATTATAATTGTTGACCATGATTAATTTTCATATTGAGACAATATTTTTGACAATGCGACATACCACCATGGTTGACCATGATTGATTTTCATATGCAGAATGAACTTTGTCACAATGCAATGTTGGACCATGGTTTATTTTTATATTGAGAAAATATTTGTCACAATGTGACGTTGGAACATGGTGGACCATGATTATAAACCAAGGGGATTTATATTAGATCTAAGGATTAATAATATAAACCCTATGAATAATATTAAACCCCATGAATAAGAACTGTTAGATTAATAAATATGAGGATTGACATTATAAACCCAAGAGAATTTTAAACCGAACGGATTAATACTAAAAACCCAAGGGATTATAAACCCAAGGGAATAATATTGAACCCAAGGGATAAATATTATAAACCCAAGGCATATAAACCCTACGATAAATATTATAAAACCTCAAATAAACATGGTTGACCATGGTTTACCATGGCTTATTTTCATATTAAGACAATATTTTTCACAATGCTACGTTGGACCATGCTTAACGATATTTTAGCATGGTTGATTTTCAAATTGAAACAATATTTGTCACAATGCAATGTTGGATGATGGTTGATCATGGTTCGCAATGCTTGATTTTCATATTGAGACAATTTTTGTCACAATGTGAAATTGGAACATGGTTGACCATGTTTGGTCACTATTATAAACCCAAGGACTTTATATTAAACTATGGTATTAATATTATAAACCCTATAAGTAATATTTCATATTCAGATAATCATTTTCAGAATGTGAGGTTGGACCATGGTTGACCATGGTTGATTTTCATATTGAGACAATCTTTGTCACAATGCGACGTTGCACCATGGTTAGCCATGATTGATTTTCATATGGAGACAATCTTTTTCACAATGCGATGATGGTTTATTTTCATATGGAGAAAATCTTTATCACAGTGTGACATTTGACCATGGTGGACGATGACTATAAACCAAAGGGATTTATATTATACTTAAGAATTAATATTATAAACTCTATGAATAATATTATACCCTAGGAACAAGAACCCCTAGATTAATAAACCCAAGGGATTGACAATATAAACCCAAGAGAATAATAGACCAAAAGGATTAATACTAAAAACCCAAGGGATTATAAACCCAAGGGATAAATATTATAACTCTAAGGTATATAAACCCCAAGATAAATATTAATACATAAAACCAAATGGATTATAAACACATGGGAAAAATATTTAACCCAAGGGATCAATATTAAAACCTATCGAATAACATAAATTGAATGTATATAAACTAGACATATAAACTGAAGGGATTAATAAACCCAAGGGATGCAATTATAAACCCAAGGGACTGAATTATAAACCTAAGGAATTATTAATATTATAAATCCAAGGGACAAAGAAACCCAAAAGTTTAATATTATAAACCTAAGGAATTAGTAAACCCAATGGATAGATATTATAAACCTAAGCAATCAACAAACCCAAGGGATCAATAAATCCAAAGAACTAACACTAAAAACCTAAGGAATTAATAAACTCTAGGAATTAATATTTTAAACCTAAGGGATTAATAAATCCATGGGATTATTAATGTTATAAATCTAAGCAATTAATAATATTATAAATCTAGGGATTAATTTCTAAACCTAATGGTTTAATATTATAAACCCAATGAATTAATAAACCAAAGGGATAGATATTATAAACCAAAGGGATCAATAAGCCCAAGGGATCAATATTAAAAACACGAGTTAAAAAACCCTGAGAATTAATATTTTAAACACAAGGGATTAATAAAACCATAATATTATCAATATTATAAATCCAAGCGATTAATAAACCGTGTCGGTTGTTAATATTATAAACCCAAGGGATAAACATTATAAACCTAAGGGATCAATATTAAACCCTAAGAATAATTCCAAACAATTGGATTAAACCCAATATTATAAATCAAAATATTAAATTCACAATTTTTTCATTGTCATAATGCAAGATTAAATAAATTACAATTCCATGTATCATTGTGACAATGATATATATTCAACAAAACCAAGGGATCAATATTAAAAACATAAGGGACTAGGGTAAAAATGTGAAGGTGGGTTACAGTTTTCTAAGAATCGTGGGTGGAAAAGTCATTTTCCCAACAGTTCGGCTGAACTTTCGAAATTAGTTCAGTCGAACTAATTCCGCCGTTTACATTAACGACGTATTGACAACATGGGAAAACAGATTTTTGGCCGGAGATGGGAAAACCTGCAACCAAATTTTGGCCTAACTAATAGTCTTGTCGAACTAATAGTCCAGCCGAAATATTAGTCCGTTAGAAATTTTAAAATAATTCGGCCGAACTTTTTCTTATAAATATACTAGCCTGCAAACCTTAACAGGTTTCGGGCTTATTATTGTTCTCGCATCTTTGTGTCATTTGTCTATGTGTTTTTTGTGTGATCTCTATGTCATCTGCCTCGCGCCTATCTATTTTCTGTGTGATTTATGTGTCCTCTATTTTCAAGGGCTTGGTGTTGTGTCGCGACAACGAGGTGAGAGACTTGTTGCTCTGTCTTTTTTTTGTGAATTTTTATTTATTTATTTATTTTTGTTGATTTTAATTGTATGGCTTTGTTTTTTTGTTCACGGGAAATTTTATCTGCATCCTCCACAATTTCTTCGGTGATCTCCCGCCCTGTCTTCTCGTTGTGGCCTCATCCTCTTATCGTCTCCAAATTTCTAGGTATGCGTCGTCGTAACCTATAGTTTTAGCACATGCACTTTACAATTATTAAAAATATTTTAATTGATTACATGAGGGGGTTTTCAATATGCAATATCTTATTACAAATTTTCCCATATATTTTTTGTTCGAATTCAGTTAAAAAAATCAAAAAATCAAAATGTTAAAATGTTTGAATAGTTTTTTATGGTAAAAATAGATTCACCACCATAACCTATGTGACACACAAAATTCTAAAATTTGACTACTGTAATTCAAATTTTCAAATTTTCCTACCAAATTTTATTATATCTAGCCAGATTTTCCATTATTTTTGAAGCTAATTAGTGAGTCTTTTAAACTACGCTCTTACCAAATATCCGCTGAAATAGAAACCCAACGAAAATTTGATTTTCATTTATCGCAAAGTCTGTCATCTTTGTCATTTTTACATCCAGTTTTGTCTACTAAAATGTTGTTTGTTTTGAGTACCTCAAAGATTCCTTGTATAATATATTGCTGGGTGATCGGTCATCATACAATGACGTCTCACTAACCCAAGGTCATCCCAGAGTTGACGAACAAATATGACGATTCACACATGGTTCAGCATTCAGTTATCCTGTTTTTTCTGCCCACCTTAACTGAAGACTCCAGTCATGATGAAGCCCCCAAATTATACAATGACGTCTCACTAACTTCTATTGTTTTTACTATTCATATTGTTAAACAGTGTGGATCCAATCAAAAAACATTGTGACAGTAACAGTAGCTTTGTCATCCTTCGTAGAATAAGCCATATGGTACATTCAATGTCTTTATATATAGGAAACATGACATTCAATGTCTTTATATATAGGAAACATGATATTACATTATTTTTCGTAGAGTAATTTACAAATGTTGCTTTAGCGGTCCCTCCTTCTAGTCATGTTCCTCTGCTCTCGATCCAAAAATTTTCCTTTTGAAGTGGAACACACAGATATCGAATATCTTCGGCATGTCCTTCCAACATCTGACATGGCTGTAAATTACCCATCAATTCCAAATATATTAAGAAATATAAAAAATAAAAAACTTTGTAGCAAATCATATAGGAACATAAGAATACCTGCAACATTATCCTGTAGATCTCCAGCCTCAATAGAATCAAGAATATGCTATCTTATTTATGAAACATTCAGCACTTGATGATAAGTCCTCTTAGTCATGTTTCCAAATGGCATGATTCTCAATATCATCTTTGATTTCATTAGAAGCCCCATGGCATTGGTCCAAGCTATATGATTATCAATTTGCTTTGATAATCATCAAATTGCTTGGTACTTACAAGGTTTTGGGATTTTTTAATACCTTTTTAAGTCACTTCATCATTGGAAACAAGTTCAAATCTTTTTGCAAGGATCAAGAAATACACAACAGTGATTTGCTGCAAGAAGCACTTCCTGTTCCATCATTTCATTCTCCCCTAACCAAAAAAATTACATTCCTAAGAAATACACAACAGTGATTTGCTGCAAGAAGCACTTCCCGTGCCATCATTTCATTCTCTCCTAACAAAATCAGTTACATTCAGATTTTAGACCAATTGTTCCACAATCATTGTATTTCAACTATTAAACAAAATACATCAGTCCTCTTAAAAATTTAAGGGATTTTTTTTGCATGTAGGCATTAATTTTTTATTTGCTAGATGGCTAAGCACCATAATTCAGGGGATTTTCTCAACTTCTTGTTCTCAAATTTGTTTCTATTTATTTAATTAGTTTTGTGTTACAAGTACCTAGTTCAAATACTAATAGCAGTTGCTTATGCTAACAAATTTACTATAAATACCACAAATGAATATGGAGATACATCAACCTTTATGTATTGAATCCTAATGTTATATGAAACACAACTAAAATGACGTGAGAAAAAAAAGATCAACATTAATATATAAACGACAACCAGTATGCTCAAATGCCAATACTAGGAAACAAAAGAAGCATTAGGCATTTCTCAATCTTCCCCAAATTTTCTATTGCATTTCAAGCCGATTGCTGATTCTCTGGACTCACATAGCTTATTATACATACGAGCAGATCAATCATCTCACGATGGATTAAGAAGATCATATATTCCAATAACTCACCATGCATGTCCTGCATTTCTTCTAAATTGTCCTTTACAATATTGGTCCAAGAAATAGATCTAGCTCTAGTACCTTTGCTATACAATTATTTTTAGAAATGTATTAGCGCAAAAAACTTACCTACCCAAACAATGTTATTTGATTGTTGTTAGCTGTATGCAATATCCTCAAATGTTTTCATAGATTAGACCTTCAAAATATACCGTGAATTCTGAAATAATCCACCCTCCAATTGTTGCCAGGGAAATGTTTCTTAGCATTGTCTTTCGTGTTAAGAATAAAGGAAATAAATTGTGAATTTATATCTCATGTTGTACCTTGAGTACCTTCTTTCTTAATTGTAGCTTTATCACTGGTCTCTGTTTCTTGTTGTAATATTTAAAATTTTCTTGTAATATTTAAATCATCCCAATGTATTTTATTAATGTACCTAAATTTACACCTTCCGTGATGCTTCTAACCTTTTAAAATGTTAAAAGTGGAGTGTTTTATGATGTAATGGATATTAATAATCTAGATTATGTACAGTGATATGATGATAGTGTAGGTTGATGTTCAAGTTGTAAAATTCTTGTACATATCAAGGATTAATGATAGTACAAGCCAAAAATGACATTATTATAAATTATTAAACAATCTGTTAGGTGCTAAATCATACTTCTTATTAAGGACATAACTAATGCAACTTGAAAATTCCTTTTTAATGTTCTTAGCCTATTTATAGATGTCAAAGTAAAGGTTTCTAGATTTGATTTATCCCTTAAACTTCAAGGCAAACTAAACTTTAAGGCAAACCATATACATGTCATTTCTCCCACAAACTCATCAAGGTGTGACTTTTGACATAACTTCATCAACCACTACCACTAGTTGTTTTAGTAAGTGCATAAAATAATTTTGCAAACCATGTACATGTCATTTCTCCCACAAACCCATCAAGGTGTGACTTTTGACATAACTTAATCAGCCACTACCACTAGTTGTTTAAGTAAGTGCAAACCACTACCACGTTAAGGAAAATGTTTAAGCAAGTGAAAAGCACTACTACTTTAAGGAAAACAGTGTACATGTGTCATTTCTCCTATACATGTGTCATTTCTCCCATAAACGTTTAGGAAAACTTTAAGGCATGTGTGATTTCTATGTCATTTCTATCTTAAACTCTAAGCACTTGGGAAAAATTTAAGGCATGTCATTTCTAGATGTGATTTCTCCCATAAAATTTTAGGAAAAATTTAAGCCAAACCATGCACATGCCATTTCTCCCACAAACTAAAGGCTTTCTCCCATTAATTCAAGGAAAAATTTAGGGCCTAAAAACTGAACCTAAAGTGGCTGAACTCTCATAGGATTTTGAAATTCCATAGGATTTTAGTCTGTCTGTTGAGTGTTAATTTATACAAGTTCTAAAGGCAGAGTCTGTAAAGGTCCAGGTAGCCTCTGGATCTCATCTTTTCTCAAAGGTGACATATCCAGTAAATGCCCCTACAATCAATTTTGAGTGTTAACTTCTACAAGTTTTAAAGGCAGAGTCTGTAAAGGGCCAGGTAGCCCCTGGATCTCATCTTTTCTCAAAGATGACATATCTAGTAAATGCCCCTACAGTCAATCTTTGGAACATATCTAAACAGAATTTCTTAATTTTAATATCCATAAACCACTACTACTTTAAGGAAAACTGTGTGCATGTATCATTTCTCACATAAACTTCTAGGCAAGCTTTAAGGCATGTGTCATTTCTATGTCATTTATCCCATAAACTAAGGCAGTGTCATTTCTCCCACAAACTCATAAAGGTGTGAATTTTGACATAACTTTATCAACCACTACCACTAGTTGTTTTAGTAAGTGCATAAAATAATTTTGCAAACCATGTACATGTCATTTCTCCCATAGAATAAAGGCTTTCTCCCATTAATTCAAGGCAAAATTTGAGGCCTAAAAACTAAACCTAAAGTGGCTAAACTATCATAGGCTTTTGAACTTCCATAGGATTTTAGTCTGTATGTTAAGTGTTAACTTCTACAAGTTCTAAAGGCAGAGTCTATAAAGGGCCAGGTGGCCTCTGGATCTCATCTTTTCTTAAAGGTGACATATCCAATAAATGCCCCTACAATTAATGTTGAGTGTTAACTTCTACAAGTTTTAAAGGCAGAGTCTGTAAAGGGCCAGGTAGCCTCTGGATCTCATCTTTTCTCAAAGGTGACATATCTAGTAAATTCCCCTACAGTCAATCTTTGGAACATATCTAAATAGAAGTTCTTCATTTTAATATCCACAAGCCACTACCACTTTAAGGAAAACCATGTTCATGTGTCATTTATCCCTTCTCTCATAAAATTTTAGGCAAACTTTAAGGCATGTGTCATTTTTATTTCATTTCTCCCATAAACTATAAGGTAATGTCATTTCTTCGTCAAACTCATAAAGTTATGAATTTTGACATAACTTCATCAACCACTACCACTAGTTATTTTAGTAAGTGCATAAAATAATTTTGCAAACCCTGTAAATGTCATTTCTCCCAAAAACTAAAGGATTTCTCCTATTAATTCAGGGAAAATTTTAAGGCCTAAAAACTAAACCTAAAGTGGTTGAACTATCATAGGATTTTGAACTTCCATAGGATTTTAGTCTGTCTGTTGAGTGTTAACTTCTACAAGTCCTAAAGGTAGAGTCTTTAAAGGGCCAGGTAGCCTCTGGATCTCATCTTTTCTCAAATGTGACATATCCAGTAAATGCCCCTACAGTCAATCTCTGGAACAGATATAAATAGAAGTTATTCATTTTAATATCCATAAACCACTACCACTTTAAGGAAAACAATGTACATGTGTCATTTCTCTCATAAACGTTTAGGTAAAATTTAAGGCATGTGTCATTTCTTTGTCATTTCTCTATCATTTTTATGTCATTTCTCCCATATACTATAAGGAAAAATTTAAGGAAAACCATGTACATGTCATTTATCTCTTAAAATATAGGCAAGGAAAACTTTAAGGCACGCCTTTTCTAGATGTGATTTCTCCCATAAACTTAAGGAAAAATTTAAGGCAAACCATGCACATGTCATTTCTCCTAGGCAAACTTTAAGGCCTAAAAACTGAACCTAAAGTGGCTGAACTTCCATAGATTTTGAACTTCCATAGGATTTTAGTCTCTCTGTTGAGTGTTAACTTCTACAAGTTCTAAAGGCAGAGTATATAAAGGGCCAGGTAGCCTTTGGATCTCATCTTTTCTTAAAGGTGACATATCCATTAAATTCCCCTACAGTCGATATCTGGAATAGATCTAAATAGAAGTTCTTCATTTTAATATACATAAGCCACTACCACTTTAAGGCAAATCGTGTACATGTGTCATTTCTCCCATAAACTCTTAGGAAAAATTTAAAGCATGTGTCCTTTCTCAAAGCTTTCTCCCATTAACGGTAAAGCACATGTTTCATTTCTCAAGGCTTTCTCCAATTAATTCAAGGCAAACTTTAAGGCCTAAAAACTGAACCTAAAGTAGTTGAACTTCCATAGGATAAGATCCTCAAAAATCAAGGCTTTCTCCAATTAATTCAAGGAAAAATTTAAGGCCTAAAAGCTAAAACTAAAGTGGTTGAACTTCCATATGATTTTAGTTTGTCTGTTGAGTGTTAACTTCTACAATTTCTAAAGGAAGAGTTTGTAAAGGGCCAGGTAGCCTCTAGATCTCATCCTTTGTTAAAGGTGACATATCTAGAAAACTCATGGAACCATGTACATGTCATTTCTCCCTTAAACTCTAGGCAAGCCAATCCTTAAGGCATGTCATTTCTATATGTGATTTCTCCCACAAACTTTAAGGAGAACTCTAAGGCAATCCATGCACGAACCATGTACATGTCATTTCTCACTTAAACTCTAGGCAAGGAAATATTTAAGGCATGCCATTTCTAGATGTAATTTCTTCCATAAAATTTAAGGCAAACTTTAAGGCAAAGCATGCATGAACCATGCACATGTCATAATTCTCCCTTAAATTCTAGCCAACGAAATATTTAAGGCATCTCATTTCTAGATGTGAATTCTCCCATAAATTTTAACTCAAACTTTAAGGTAAACCATGCACATTTCATTTCTCCCATGCATTTGCAATAAATGTTAATTTAATATATTTTATTGAATTTATTTTTTTCAGGGATAAAAAAACCCAGTAAATATGGTTGAAAATTGGAAATTATGCATAGATGTTTCTTTCTATCCCAATCCAGAGAAATCACTAATTACATATGTTATTTGTAATATTGTGAATAGAAAGGTCCTCCAAAGTAAAATGAATATATCGGGAAGAACAACAAACAACGAGGCATATTATATTGCATTGATAGAAGGTTTGGGAACAACTAGGGAGTGTGGATCAAATGGAATTGTAGTTTTCACCAATTCTGAACTTTTGTGCAACCAGATGAAAGGCATGTACCAAGTTAAGAAGGAGAGGCTAAAACAACTGCATGGAAAAGGAAACAATATTGTTAGTCAATTTAAATTTTTTAGTATAAGACATTGTACAAATGTTAATAATATGTCTGTTGATCTATTGTGTGGGGCAATGACAATTCAAGATTCATCTATCAAGAATGAATTAATAGATTAATTATTATTATACGGGGAAATTCCAATTCAAGACTCACCCTAAAGATCGACCGTTATATTTTCGCTAGCATTCAAAAACTCAAGATTCAACTCAAAGATGAATTAGTGTTGATACACTCTCCTTCAAAATTTATTGATGGAAATTGTAACATATCTTTGATATGTGTGTTTTTTTAACTTATAAATGCGTAGTTTTTAATTACCATGTGTTTTTTTCAATGGTATTGCATGATTTTTTCTTAGATTTTGTTTTTTTACATGAAGTTCTATACTTCCATCAATTTAAAATATTAAATTTTAATGTTTTTGTATTGTGTATAGGTTCCCCATGCTCACATAGACAACTTAAGGACTTGACTTTGTTGGGGAGAGACACCACATCCATTCAGCTCTCATGGATGATGCACATGTGTGCAACATTATATTTGATAGATCTAGTCTTAAATTTACATTTTTATATATATTCTTATCTAGATGTTGTCATATCTACTTATATATATATAACTTGATAATTTTAATATACTATAAATTGAACTATATATATATATATATATATATATATAGAGAGAGAGAGAGAGAGAGAGAGCGAGAGAGAGATACTTTTATTTTTCATGTGAGATACCAATTTTTGACATATTTTACTATTTGGATATATATAGTTTTAAACTACATTTACTCTTGTCAGGAATGATTTTAAATTTTTGTTAGCTGCATTTCGCATGTGATCACATGTTGTCACATATATAATGTTTTCTTTTTGAAACTCAAGTTCTCATTTTATTTTTTAAACCATGTACATACATGTGTATATTTTGGATCTAGTTGAACTACATTTGGCATGTAATCACATGTTGTGATATAATCTTTCAAGTTAAATTACGATATAATGTTTTGTTTTTAAAATTCATGTTGTCATTTTATTTGTTATTTATATAAAATCGATCTCTAGATGGAAATTTCAAATTACATTTTCACAACATTTTGGATGGTTTAACTACATTTGGCATGTGATTGTGATATATAATGCTTCTTTTTTAAAATTCAAGTTGTCATTTTATAAACTTGGTAAAAATATAAAATGAATCTCTGTAGAAATATCGAATTACAAACCATATTTTGGATAGTTGAACTACATTTGGCATGTGATCACATGTTGTGATATAATGTTTTGTTTTTAAAACTCAAGTTTTGGATGGTTGAACTACATTTGGTATGTTATTGTGATATAATGTTTTGTTTTTATTGGATAGTTGAACTACATTTGGCATGTGAAGTAATATTGTGATATAACATTTTGTTTTTAAAACTCAAATTTTGGATGGTTATACTACATTTGGCATGTGAAGTAATGTTGTGTTATAATTTATCTTGTTTTTAAAACTCAAGTTTTGGATGGTTGAACTACATTTGGCATTTGATTGCGTGATATAATGTTTTGTTTTTATTGGATAGTTGAACTACATTTGGCATGTGAAGTAATTTTGTGATATAATTTTTTTTGTTTTTAAAATTCAAGTTTTGGATGGTTGAACTACATTTGGCATGTGATTGTGATATTTAATGTTTTGTTTTTATTGGATAGTTGAACTACATTTGGCATGTGAAGTAATGTTGTGATATAATGTTTTATTTTTAAAACTCAAGTTTTGGATGGTTGAACTACATTTGGCATGTGATTATGATATAATGTTTTGTTTTTAAAATTAAAGTTGTTGTTTTACAAACAAAAAAAATTTCACATGAATATATGTACATAGAAATTATTTAAGTACATGTTTGAATATATTTTAAAATGATTGGAGTACAATACATATCGATGTATATGTATATCTAAAAACAATCATAAGATTCTAGGTCTTCTTAGATGTGTCAAACAATCATAAAATTTTAAAATTGAATTCTAGAACATATATATCTAGTACGTACAAAATTTTTCATTAATGCACATAGAAAAGCTACTTTCAGTTGATAGTAAATTGGAAATTACAAAACACGTACCACAAAATTTCCATTGGAGAATGGATATTATAATTTACTTTTAATAGACATGCACGTCTAGAACAAAATCATGGAACTTCAAATTTGAAATATATCAATTATGCTAGATACACAAATATGTACATTTTGCAATAATGACATTATAACAAATTGTACCAGACAATGTATGAAATCGTTTTGACCAGATAATCTAGACATGTGTATGTGTACATGTGTATAAATTACTAGTGTGCATGTACCAAAACAATGTACATGTGCAAACACATGCACAGATAACATAACAAGCCAGTTCAATTTTTAGTTTAGTTCTGGAAGTTCTAAAACATGAATCCAAAGAAAAGAAACTATTGGGCAGTTCAATAAAAAAAAATCCAATGCAATGCCATCTTCAATGAATCATTCATGATCGGATTTTGACATTTTCCATTTCTTAATTTCCTTTTTTTTCTTTGATTGAACCTCTATCAACTTTATGCATGCTGCACACACCAAGTTACTATATTGACAACTTATGACATGACGTTCATAGTATTGAAAGTAAACAAAACCCCACTTTGATTAGTTTGACTGAAAAAATAACCTTTAAGTATAATAGACCCTCTATCATATGGAAACCTTTGATCATTATATTTTTCTAAAAATTTCATCTTTCATTCAGTGCAATGCATCAAATAATACTTCACATTTTCAGCATTGATAGTAGGTGCAATTACAACAAAAACATCTCCTGCAAAATGAAAAAACTTATGTATTTAAATTTAGATCATAATTAACATGAAAAATTTAGATCATAATTAGCATGAAAATCGACATATATGTACTTGATTTTATTATCTATTTCTAGATCTCTATCATTTCAAAGCAATTCAAATGTTACCTTCTCTAACAATATCAGAAAATCGATCAACATCAGATGATATTGTAGACTCCTCTGATTGCATTTCTTCGAACATTGCAACGGAAATTTTCCCCTTTGTATTTATCTTTGTATGTTGCCAATATTTTACATACATTTTGTTTTCACCAACATCATTGGATTCTGTGTTGTCTATGCAAAAATGACAAAAACTAGAGTATTTTCTTTTATCCAATGCAAACACATTTGTGGACAACTTTGTTTTAATTGAATGCAATTTTCGAGTCCCTTTTATTGTTTCAACATAATTTCCAATTGATCTATATACATCTTTGACCTAAATATGCCAATAAAACCTATATGGAAAATTCAAAGAAGAATATAAATATGATATCAAAATACCATCGAAGATAATCATTGTGATAAATGTACACTATTTAAAGTGGGATATCCAATAAAAATTAAATTGAATGTACCTTTGAACTTCCCTTGATCGATTAGTATCATGGCTTAGTGTCGTGATGCACCATTGAAGAAATTTTTTAGCGTCCACAAGTCGGTTTGCAGAGGGTTCGATTTGATATCTTAGAAGTTCTCATTTTATGCATGCCCCTACACCATCATGTTCTCCTTTTCCATGACCAGTCTCAAAGAAATTCCAACAATGTTTAATATGAGTTTTCATATGAAGACAACACAACTAAAAGAATTACCATGAAGATTTTAATTGACCTGCGCATCCATCTGACCATATCCAATGTTCATTTTATTTTATTCCACAAATTTTCAAGGAGTCTTAAATCCTTCCAAAACAGTGTTGTACAAAATATGTATCATGTGTACGATCGTCACAGATATAAAAGTGTTATTCTTTAATAACATGCCGATTTTCACTAGTGCTTTCTATATCATCAAAAGTTCGTCAACATGTCTATATATAATATGGACGATCATGGAGACTTGGTCAGAATGATAGTATTCACTCTGAATTTCTTTTCGTGGAACAAATGTGCAGTTTTCTGCAAAATCAATTATTGACAAAATGGTCCGTGGTGGAAAAACTTCACGGGATTTTTTGAATTGAAAGTCCTTCCATCGAGCTCTTTGGGAATGATTGGTGTATTTATAAATTTCTACCTCAAACAGTCCCAAAAAATCTATCACAAAAATTTCTTCTTCTTGTAAATCAATTCTTTTAGCACTTGTTGTACCACTTGAACCTTGAATCGATGTATGGATATATTAATATCTCATCCATTTCAATTTCATGTTGTACAATGATTGATCATTTATATTAGTATGATATTTGTTTTGAAATTTAGTCAAATTTCCACAATAATCGCATTTTTTACCACCAACACATTTATTTTCGTAAAATAATTCATGGCTTTCTCTTCCACATAGAATTTGAGATATGAAACCATGGATAGTGGAAGGAGGAGGTGAATATTTCCAAAATTTTCTACCAAAATTAAGGAATGTGTCATAACATAACTAAAATTCGACATGATAACGACAACAACAAGTGTCGCGTACGGTGATAGGTTTTACAAACGATGGTTTTTGTTGCAAAAAAGAACTGATTGAGACATCAATTTCATGATTCTCTTCTTTGAACTCATTGAACAACTCTATCTGAGTGGTGTCCAAGAATTTTTTGGATGTACTTCGTACTGATTTCATGTTATTCTTCTTCGCATCACATCCCTTGCATCTGGTGAAACACGTGAATTTTTCATCCAATATTCATATATATTTTTTTGAACATTTTCTCCAATTCTATCTTTGTATGGTTGCCTACAAATAGCTCTCCAACAAGCGAGTGCAACTGAAACTTCTGATGTTTGTGAAAAAAATTTCGTGAGGTTCCTAATGCTCGTGCCATAGATTTTACCAAGCTATTCTCTTTAGTACTTGATGAAACCACTGCGATATGTATTTCTCTATGTGCAACTGCAACATTTTTCTGTCTAGATCTTCTAATTGAATTCATAGCACTACTTATATTTTGTATCACATTTTCCTTCATTTTTTTTTAATCTTTTGTTCATTTTCGAATACCCAATAAAGTCGTAGCTTCTTTTAATTTCCTTAATGACAGGAGACCTTTCAACATTTGGGCTTGAACTACCACATTTTCCTTTATGAAGTATGAATGAAAAATGTGATTAACACGATATCTTATAACATGGTCAGCTTTTTTATCTCCATATTTGTGAGTGTCAACATTTTCTAACATCTCGTCATCGATATTAATTTCATCTATACATATTCTAATTAATAGTACATAATAAGTTTACATATTCAATAAATAACTAAATTAATAAAGATGTATAATTTCAATAATACATGCATGTGTTCAACATATATATATATATATATATATATATATACCTGGTGATTCAATTTCTTCACTTGAATTTCTTTCAACATTGTCACCATCTTCAATCATTGGTTCAATACCTTTTTCAATTTCTCTTTCAAAATTTTGTATCTCATAATCAATGTTTTGAGGAATATCTCTTTCTGTTCACATTGCAAAATATTTTTCAAATTAGTTCATCAAATAAAAAGTAAGCTTCAACATTTACACTAGGAAAATTTTAAATATCAAATTTATAATATTTACATTTACATACCTGCTTCAACTTCTAGTTGAAGTTGATTTTCCCTTTCAATATTCGAGCGTTCTTCTCTCTTTTTTTCGCGATATTGTCTCCCCTATTCTCTATTTTCGTCAGGGTCTCTTGTTTGATCATATTTTCTCTTGCAATTCCTTCGATTTCCCATTATAATTGAGTATGAAGTTGAAAATTTTTCCTTCAAAAATTTACATAAAAACTCGATTAAAAAAAGCATCACAAAATATTTAATTAAAAAAAAAAAAAAACAAAATCATTTTAAAAGTTTTGAAAAAAATACATACTTCAATTCAAAACACTTTAAGAAATCCAAGAAAAAAATGTGTGATAAAAATGAAATGAAGCTCAAAATATTTCTTTCCAAGTCCTGCAAAAAAAATTCATTTAAAAATTTAGACAAAAACTCATTTTAAAAAATCATTATAAAATATTTACTTCAACCCAAAACACGTACTCTAAAAAATTTTCACTTCAAAAAATACCTCCAAAAAATGTCTATTGAAAATTAAACCCAACTTCTTAAATAATGCCACTTTAAAAAATACCTCCAAAAAATTTCCTTTGAAAATTAAGCCCAAAAAGCCCCTAAAAAAATTATCACTTTAAAAAATACCTCCAAAAAATATCTTTTGAATATTAAGCCTAAAAAGAGTCCTTTCACTATTAAGTGCAAAAAAAGTCCAAAAAATGTCTTTTGTAAATTAAGCCCAAAAATCTCTAAAAAAAAAATACATCCAAAAAAATGTCCTTTGAAAATTAAGCCCAAAACCTCTAAAAACAATGAAAATTAAGCCAGAAACCTTTGAAAACAAAATACCTTAAAAAAAATGAAGCCTAAAAAACATCCAAAAAATTTATCACATACCTCCAAGAAATGTCCTTTGAATGTTAAGCCAAAAAGGTTCCTTAAGCACAAAAAAGGGCTCTGCAAAATCAGACCAAATGAAGAAATGTGTGAAATTATGTGAAAATAATGAATCTGTTTACGACTATTTATATTGTCGTGAAATTTTTTTTTGGAGGGGCTTCGTTGAATTTTCCGGCTGACGTAAGGTCAATTAAAAGTTCGTATGAAATTTTGTAACTTTTGTGGTGTTAGACTTGACAGGCCAGTGGGGCAAAAAATAATTTGGCCGAATTTTTTTAATAGTTTGGTCGAACTAACACGTCTGTAATTATGCAGAGCTGAGCTCTGAACACATTTCTTCAAATTTGGACTGATTAAACTCCATGAAACTTTATGAATTAAATGTCGGAACCAAGACAAGAATTTTCATAATTCAATCTACTTCCAAGAAATACAACTTTTATGGAATTTCATAAATATTTACTAATTTTAATTAATTTTGTAATTAAATGGGTGCAAACAATTTCTGAAGGTCATTATGATTCAGTGAAATCAATATTTTGTATCTTCCAAAGTACACTGTAAAAAAATTGAAAAAATTATGGTGCATTACATTGGTCCGTCATCTGTAATGGGTAGTTTTTAGATTTTTAGTTTATAACTTATAAGTTGAGAAATTTTGTTCGTGCCGAAACATATTCAAAATATGTAGTTTTTTCCTATTGGATCAATTCAAAAAATTCTAGTAATTATGATATGCATCAGTTGGTTTCATAAAGATAATGAAACCGAGGTAGACTCTGTCTAGATTGTTGTAATACATTTTGTTTCTAAAAAATAGGGACCTTTCAACATTTGGGCTTGAACTACCACATTTTCCTTTATGAAGTACGAATAAAAAATGTGATTAACATGATATCTTATAACATGGTCAGCTTTTTTATCTCCATATTTGTGGGTGTCAACATTTTCTAACATCTCATCATCGATATTGATTTCATATATACATATTGTAATTAATAGTACATAATAAGTTTACATATGCAATAAATAACTAAATTAATAAATATGTATAATTTCAATAATATGTGCATGTGTTCATCATATATATATATATATATATATACCTGGTGATTCAATTTCTTCACTTGAATTTCTTTCAACATTGTCACCATCTTCAATCATTGTTTCAATACCTCTTTCAATTTCTCTTTCAAATTTTGTATCTCATAATCAATGTCTTGAGGAATATCTCTTTCTATTCACATTGCAAAATATTTTTTAAATTAGTTCATCAAATAAAAAGTAAGCTTCAACATTTACACTAGGAAAATTTTAAATATCAAATTTATAATATTTACATTTACATACCTGCTTCAACTTCTAGTTGAGGTTGATTTTCCCTTTCAATATTTGAGCGTTCTTCTCTCTTTTTTTCCCGAGATTGTCTCCCCTATTCTCTATGTTCTTCAGGGTCTCTTGTTTCATCATATTTTCTCTTGCAATTCCTTCGATTTCCCATGATAATTGAGTATGAAGTTGAAAAATTTTCCTTCAAAAATTTACATAAAAATTCGATTAAAAAAAGCATCACAAAAGATTTAATTTAAAAAAAAAAACAAAAATCATTTTAAAAATTTTGAAAAAAATACATACTTCAATCCAAAACACTTTAAGAAATCCGAGAAAAAAATGTGTGATAAAAATGAAATGAAGCTCAAAATATTTCCTTCCAAGTTCTGCAAAAAAAATTCATTTAAAAAGTTAGACAAAAACTCATTTTAAAAAATCATTATAAAATATTTACTTCAACCCAAAACACGTACTCTAAAAAATTGTCACTTCAAAAAATACCTCCAAAAAATGTCTATTGAAAATTAAACCCAACTTCTTAAATAATGCCACTTTAAAAAATACCTCCAAAAAATTTCCTTTGAAAATTAAGCCCAAAAAGCCTCTAAAAAAATTATCACTTTAAAAAATACCTCCAAAAAATATCCTTTGAATATTAAGCCTAAAAAGAGTCCTTTCGCTATTAAGTGCAAAAAAAGTCCAAAAAAATGTCTTTTGGAAATTAAGCCCAAAAATCTCTAAAAACAAAATACATCCAAAAAAATGTCCTTTGAAAATTAAGCCCAAAACCTCTAAAAACAATGAAAATTAAGCCAAAAACCTCTAAAAACAAAATACCTTAAAAAAAATGAAGTCCAAAAAACATCCAAAAAATGTATCACATACCTCCAAGAAATGTCCTTTGAATGTTAAGCCAAAAAGGTTCCTTAAGCCCAAAAAAAGGCTCTGCAAAATCAGACCAAATGAAGAAATGTGCGAAATTATGTGAAAATAATGAATCCATTTACAGCGATTTATATTGTCATGAAATGTTTTTTTGGAGGGGCTTCGTTGAATTTTCTGGCCGACGTAAGGTCAATTAAAAGTTCGAATGAAATTTTGTAAAAAATTCGGTCAAACTTTTGTGATGTTAGACTTGACAGGCGAGTGGGGTAAAAAACAATTCGGTCGAATTTTTGAAAAGTTTGGCCGAACTAACACGTCTGTAATTACGTAGAGCTGAGCTCTAAATGCATTTCTTCAAATTTGGACTAATTAAACTCCATGAAACTTTATGAATTAACTGTCGGAACCAAGACAAGCATTTGCAGAATTCAATCTACTTCCAAGAAATATAACTTTTATGGAATTTCATAAATATTTACTAATTTTAATTAATTTTGTTATAAAATGGGTGCAAACAATTTCTGAAGGTCATTATGATTCAGTGAAATCAATATTCTGTATCTTCCAAAGTACATTGTAAAAAAACTGAAAAAATTATGGTGCATTACATTTGTCCATCATCTGTAATGGATAGTTTTTAGATTTTTAGTTTATAACTTATATGTTGAGAAATTTTGTGCGTTCCGAAACATATTCAAAATATGTAGTTTTTTCATATTGGATCAATTCAAAAAATTCTAGTAATTATGATATGCATCAGTTGGTTTCATAAATATAACGAAACTGAAGTAGACTCTGTTTAGATTGTTGTAACACATTTTGTTTCTCAAAAACACAAAGTTTTCAAAGAATACACCAACGCGTATTAACATAACTTTCTATGAATCCTTTGATTGTTAAAAAACGCACACTCAAACAAATGCTAAGTTGACATATCAAATGTGTATAAAAAAATTCCAGGAATAAGTAATAGAAACCTAATCAAATTTCTAGCAACTTTTATTTTTATCGCAAAATGAAATTCTAAATAGAAAAATTGTTTTGGCTTGCAGAAAGTTGAAGAACAGAAAAAAAGGCAAAAAGTGTAACCCAACTTCACATTTTAGGCTCATTGAAGGCACAAATCCAAGCAATGCCAAATGGATCAATAAGTTATAAGTTATAAACCCCGTGAATTATTGTTTTAAACCTAGGGGATTAATAAACCCATGATATTACTAATATCATAAACCCAACGGATAAATATTATAAATCTATGTGATCAATATTAAACCCTAACACTAATATTAAATGTTTGGATTAAACACAAGAACATAAACCCTAATATTAAACCCTAATTGTTTCATTTTCATAATGCAATATTAAATACATTACAATGTAATGTATCATTGCGACAATGATTGTAACATTGATTGTCGCATTGCAACGATGCTTCTCAAAGTGTAATGTTGGACAATATGATAGTTCAATGATAATTGTGACACTACAATGATGGATAGTGTGGCAATTTTTTTAACATGTTTAATATTTCTTAAACCCTATACTACTTTCGTTAATATTCTTTGGTGATTTAATAATTTTTATTGTTACAAATTTTAATAATTTTAATAGATTTCAACAACATAGTCACTCCATTTCTCAATAATTTCAATACATTTGTGATCAATCTTGTTGCATTTTTGGATAATTAGTTTAATGTTTTTCATATGATTATACATTTCATATTTACTTTTGAAAATTGATTTATATGATGTAAAGACATAATTGTTTTTCAAAATAAAGTTCTCATTTTATTTTCATAACTAAAAAAACATTATTCTAAACCCAACAGATTAATAAGCCCAAGGGATCAGTATTATAAACTGATCGGATTATCAATATTATCAACCCAAGTGATTAATAAACCAAAGGAATAAACATTATAAACTCAAGAGATTAAAATTACAAACACTTAGGATATATATTATAAACCTAAGTGATTAACCCAAGTTATTAATATTATAAAATAAAAGGATTAATAAATGCAACATATCATTAGTATTATAAACCCAAGATATTATTAATATTATAAACCTCAGGGATTAATATACGTGTGGGATTATTAATATCTATAAACCCAAGTGATTAACAAACTCAAGGTATTATTAATATTATAATAATGAAATAATAATATTATAATTTTAGGTTGCCCATGGGGTGTAGCTCAATTGGTGATCACCTTTTTCGGAAGTCATGTGTAAAGAAAGATATTCAATGTTCAATTCCCCGTGAATTAGATAAAATAAAATATATTATAATTATAGATTTATAACCTTCTTGTTATTACTATAATAATAATAATAATAATTATAATAATTATTATTATTATATCACATTTTTTGTTTTATTATAAGTTTATAATATTGAGTTTTAGATTTATAATAATAGGATTATTTTTGAATTATGGGTTTATAATAATAAGTCATATAATATGTGTTTTAACAATTAGTTAATAATATTAATTTTTAGAATTATAATATTCTTAAATGTATGGGTGTTGACATTTTAAACCATTGATTAAAATTATTTAACCATTTCCATAACATTGAGTTTATTTTAAATTAATGCTATAAACTCAATATTATTAAGATAAATAAATCAATAAATCTAATATTCTTATTTTTAAGATAATAATATTGGGTTAATAACAATGGTTTTTATAGCTTTCGAAATTCTAACTTTAGAATATTACATTTTAGAATTACAATACTAAATTTATAATATTGAGTTTTAAGTTCATATTAACAAGTATATTTCTTAAGTTTTAGGTTTATAATAATGTACAGTCTAATGTTTTAGGTTTGAACATAATCCTAATTTATGCACTACTAAACTTGTAACTAAACTTAATTGATAGACTACTTTAAACTTGCAACTGTGTTCTTTTTTTCAATCTAACATTTTTTATTAGATAAAATTGATGTAATATTTTAAATTTGTAAAATAATAATTATTTATATATTTTAAAAGTAAATAATAGATTGTGAAATTGAATTCTTTATTAAAGAATTATTATTATATAAAAAAGTGAAAGTGAGGATTTTAATTGATAATTTATTATTTTGAATAATGATAAATATTTTATATATACATATAATTTCTATTATTATTTTAAAACAAAAATGATAAAATTGAAAATAATTTAATTCATAATGATATGCATGAAATTTTAAAAATATTCAACTATAAAAATGCTTAAAATATAAATTTAATATGTGATATTGATAAGAAGGAGATAAAGCATTTTAATGTTATTGAGACATAAATCTAAATAATACATTAAATTTACATAAAAAAAAAAAAAAAAAAAAAAAATCATTGAAAATAATGTTTTAAAGTAGTAATAAATATTAAGAAAAATACAAAATTTTCCTTGAAAATGAACCTATATAAATTATATTTAATCAATAATAAAATTAGATGTAATATTATAAATTTGTAAAAGAATACATTTTTATATATTTTAAAAATGAAAAATAGATTGTCAAATTGAATTCTTTATTGAATAATTATTACTCTATAAATATATATATATATATATATATATATATATATATATATATATATAATTTTGTATTATTCAAGCTTTAGAGTATGACATCATAGAATTACAATAATAAATTTATAATATTGAGTTATTGGTTAATAAGAAGAGGTTTATTTCTTAAGTTCTAGATTTATAACAATACTTCATCTCATATTTTAGGTTTGAACATGAATCTAATTGATTCATTACTCAACTTCATCTAAATCTAAGGGATATTGTTTCTTCCTTTTAATTGAGCAATTTTTATTAGATAAAATTGATGTAATATTTTAAATTTGTAAAATAATAATTATTTGTATATTTTAAAAGTGAATAATAAATTGTCAAATTGAATTTTTTTTATTGAAGAATTATTATTATATAAAAAAGTGAAAATAATATTTTTAATTGATAATTTATTGTTTTTAATAATATATATATATATATATATATATATAAACAAAAATGATAAAATTGAAACTATTTTAATTTATATTTATTTGCATGAAATTTTTAAAATACAATTTTAAACTATAAAAATATTTATTTCGATTAATTAATTGAAATATATACTTAATATTGATGAGATAAAAGTAAAATATTTTAATACTATTAAAATATAAATCTAAATAATACATTAAATTTACACAAAATAAAATATATATAAATTCAATGTAATGTTTTACAATATATAATGTTTTAAAGTATTAATAAATATTAAAAAAAATGCAAAATTCTCATTGGAAATACAAAATATATAAACTATATTTCATCAATATATGTCCCAATATGTATCTTCTCCCCATCAGATACATGTGGAGGAGGAGAGCGTTGGTGATAAAACTCCACGGAGGCAAGCTAAAGCGTGAAGTGTTTATGGAAAGAAACAAAAACCATAAATTCTTGACGAAAATCATGCTTCCTAGAAATGCTAATTGCAAAGGCATATTTTCTTCGTGAGGGGAGAGGGTTTTGACTATTATTATAGCACATTCTGCCTACCATGAAGTCTAACAAAAATTTAACTAATACATTAAATTTATAAATAAATAACATATAAATTTTGTTTCATAGATTAAAAAGTTCACTAATAATAACTTAATATATGTGGTAGCTGAGTGACTCAAACTTTACTTAATTTTTTTTGCCTGTCAATTTCTTGTTCTTCCCATCACGAACATGTGGAGGAATATTTTATGCTTCCCAGCAATGCTAATTGCAAAGGAATATTTGCTTCCTATGTGGAGAGATTTTTGAGTGTTTTTTGCGACATATTTTTCCTGTTATGAAGTCTAAGATCATTAAGGCTTATGTCAATTAATTGCGAAAGGAGTCATTGGCTCTTTCTTTGGTTTCTAGTTTCCTTTAAATAATAAACATAATATAACCATAAATACGAAACTTAATTGATATACTTCTTTACACTTGCAATTATTGTCCTCCCCTTTCAATCTACCATTTTTATCATATAGAATTGAGTTAATATTTTAAATTTGTAAAATAATACATGTTTATATATATTAAAAATGAATAATAAATGATCAAATTGAATTATTTATTAAATAATTATTACTATTTAAAAGAGTGAAACTCGGATTATGATTATATATATTCCAAATAATTTTTATTATTATTAAAAAAAATGATAAAAATAAAAATATTTTAATTTATAATTCTTTTGATGAAATTTTTTAAAAATCAATTTTAAATTATGAAAATGTTTATTTTGATCAATTAATTGAAATATAAATTCAATATGTGATGTTGATAAGATGGAAGTAATTATTTTTAACATTGTTAAAACATAAATATAACTAATACATTAAATTTACATAAAATATAAAATTTATTTGATCAATAATAAAATTAGATAGTTCTCTAATAATTTAATATATGTCTAACCTAAGTCACTCAAACTTTAATTCAATATTTTCTCCTCATTATGTACATGCGGAGTAGAAGAAAGGGATGGTGATAAAAACCTAGAGAGGCAGTCTATAACATGATAAAGCGCAGTATTGTAACTAACTACCGAAGAAACCATAAACCTTTGGGGAAATTTATGCTTCCTAGCGATGCTAATTGCAAAGGAATATTTTCTTCTTTTGTGGAGACATGTTTGAATTTTATTATGCCATGTTATGCCTACGATGAAGTCTAAGATAATTGAGGTTTCTGTTAACTCACTACAAAAGGAGGCATTGTCTCTTCTTCTCGTTTCATTGATTTTGAACTGTGACCAAATATACTTTTGAAAAGAGATTTTTTGTTTTCTTTATGTATACTTTAGTTCATAATATGATAATGTTTGAAAAATAAAAGTTGGAAAGCATGAACTTTTTTTTTTGAGAAAAAATATCTAGCTTATAGTTTTTGCGAACACTGACTAAAATTACAATGATGTATTAATGCCTTGAATATAAAAAAATAAAAAATAAAAAAATTATGATGTATACTATTTGATTCTAATTCATAATATGATATTGTTTTCAAAATAAAACTTGCTCAACTTGAAAAAAAAACACTGAGTTATTGCATTTGAAAAATTATTAGAACGACCTTAACAAACTTGAAAGTTCTGACTTACAAATCTGACATTTAAGCACCTAGAAATGAATCCCCAATTATTAAGGGAATGAATTGATCTGAGTTGTGTCACTATATTAATGCTAGTTGAAATTGCTCATATCAAATCACTATCAAATCAAAGTATCAAACTTTCATATCAAATCCAATCTATTCATCCCTCATAAAATAAAACCTTAATAAAATTGATAAAAGAAACACACATTGAAAGATGAAACTCTAACCTATTTTTCAAATAAAACCAACACTAGAAAACTTGTTTATCAAAAGAAACTTGTGGGAACCTTGGCCTTCATATCTGGAAATGGTTTGAAATTATTTGCAGCACTGTGTTGATTTCCTTTTGTATCGATTTCTTCTTGTGGAATATGAACAACCATCCGTTTCAATTTAACACACTAAAATAAAACCTAAAAACATAGTAACTGAAATATCCATGACTACATGGTTCACATAAAAATCAATGCTAAAATTACATTTATTATTTTAAGACAATTCCATTGAATTGTAATTATATATACAAAATATTAGGATTGTTATAGGAAAACAACAACCATATTATAGTTTTCATAATAATAATAATAACAATAATAATAATAATAATAATAACAACAACAACATCAGCAGAAGACATGCTATGATCCAAAACGAACACTAATATAACTTTTCTTCTATAAAACCTAAATATGCTGTCTTTTTCTTCTAAAAATGACATTTTTTTATGTCTTTTTCTTTGGATTCTATTGAACCGGTACAAGAATTTCATAACCATGTGGAAACTTGTCCTAGTTCATTGTTTTGATTTTTTTTAATCCAATAAGATACTATTTTTTGGATATATTTTTTTTAAAATCTAACAAGAGGGCATTCCAAAAGCACAAGTGCCACTTTGATAATAAACGTAAGTGCATGTGCCACCATTCTAATAACCATAAATGCAGTTTCCACTTTTATAACAACCATAGAGGATGGAGGAAGTTTCATAACTAAAACACCAATAACACCACCTTATTTATGATTAATTTTTATTTATGACACTTGGAGGTATAGTAAGTTTTAATTGTTATTGTGTAAATGAACCATAGAGGATGGAGGAAGTTTCATAACTGTAATGCCACACTATTTCTGATTAATTGTTATTGATGACACTTGGTGGTGTAGTAAATTTTAACTGTTATTGTGTAAATGTGAAATTGTTTTTTTTTTTTTAAGTTTATTTTATATTCCCATATCCTCCAAATTCATGGTAATGTCGATAGGTGGCAATCAACAAAATTCATAGTAAATTTTTAATCATGCTTTGTAAAAAAATAAATTAAGTATGGTTTAAACATGTGATTTAGATATGCAAGGAAGTTAGTGGTTTGAATTTCATTCATTGATGTAGTGGCAACAATGAGAATATATTGGCATCTTCCAATTTAAACCATACGATAAAAAATATTAATTAGCAAAATGATTAAAGTGGTCAATTTCAATAGGGGGGACACGCCTATGAGCGTAGTAAAAAATAAACATCAAAATTATTATTGACTATGATATGAAACATAAATCATACAAAATTAATACTAAACCAAAAAAAAGTTTCAAAATTTTAATAAATATGTTTGAATTCAATTTTACTAGCACAAACACATTAATAAATGTAGTTTATATACGTCGATAGACGTATATCAATCACATGCACAACCACATTAGTAAATGTTGTTAAAAAATGCCATAGGCATTAATGGTATAGATCTAATATTAATCATAATATTGATATATATATGATAATAATATTACAAAAATTATAATAATAATTATTATTATTATTTTAAAATAATTATTGTTATTAATAATTTATTATTATTTTTTTTTTGCTCGCTAGGACTAATCCTAATCTTCCCCATTTTTTTCTCCTTCTTATTCCAATTCCATGGGTTTCGAACCTATGACCTTTTAACTATGCCCAACGTTGCACCCCATCACCGACTGCCTTACATCACATGGGCACTAATTTATTATTATTATTATTAATTAAATTTAATATATATATATATATATATATATATATATATATATATATATATATATATATATATATATATATGTCTATAATTTTAGTCTATTTATTGTATTATACACAAAAAATTACAATGCTCGTCCTCCAAATTTGGCAAGCCAATTCCGGAGAGAAGTATGAAGAACTTAACAACAAAATAAGGAATTCCCCAAGTGGGGAAACCAGTCCATAAGTAGAGGGTATTAGGAGGTGCCCAAAATGGGAAACCAACATGTCTAGTTTTGAGACTGAAATTGAAACATAACAGTAAAAAGTTTCAAAACATTTGCAAACTAGATAATGCTAGAAGATAGATGGAGTAAGAGGTGACCACCCAGAAATTGGACTTAAGGCAGGCCGTAATTCTTCTTAGGAGGGTTGGGAGCTTCTTCCACGATCCTGCAAGCATAAAGAGACCTGTCCACCTCCTTTTCCATCTCATGGACAGAAGACAGAGGCAGAAGCAACACCTGGGCCACTGGAAAGTTGGTGGAGGATGAATGTAAGTTGGTGATGTCTTCCTTTCCGTCCTCATCACTGCTTGAGTCACGACCACTGCGAGAATCTGTGCCACTGTTGGAACAATGACTGCTATTGGAAGCACTCTCTATAGTAAGGGATTTCATCTTGTGGGGAATGGAGATAGGTAGCGACTGAATTGTGGACTTTCCAGGGTGATTTTTGGGACGAAGACCAGAGGATTCAGGTGGGGGAGATGGGAGATGAAGGGATAACTGAGCAGAGAGGTTGACAGGGTCAAGCAGACTCGGCTCCTCCCAATCCACAGAGAGGTTCACCTCCTTGCCAATAGCCATCGAAAAACAGGGTTTGGATGGGATGCCACACCTGCCAGCACGATGGAAACACATTATTTGTCACCTTAGCATGTTGAGCGAGGGAGACAAAGATCGAGACAGGGAGGGGATGCTCTCAAGGGAAGAAGAGGAGCACCCACAATGAGACTTCACAGGTGGGCGATCGCACTAACACTAAGCAGAGACGGGAGCCAAGGGCGATATAGAAATGTAGGAGGTAAAAATAGAGAGCTGGATGGAAAGCCGAATGGAGGTTGAAGGAGCTCGGAGGGCAGATTTAAGAGCCATCGATGCAGGATGAGACCGAGTTAATTCATAGCAACCGAAGGATGTCGCGTGAAAGCTGGGAAGGGTAGTAATTAAGCGAGCCATGCTCCAACATTTTTCAATGAGCAGGCGACCATGTGCAGGCACGTGGGGCGGACAAGTGCCCTGCCACATGGCATCCAAGTGGCCCGTCTTCTCATTGCTGGGCACCTGCATCCGGGGAATTTAAACTTAATATTAATAATAATTAATTAATTCATTTTTATTTTTATTGTTACTTAATTATTTTGATTATTTATTAAAAAATATACATATTGTTTTTTATAATTTAAATTAATTATAGTTAAGTAATTAAACCTCAGGGATTCGTATTAAACCAAGGATTAATATTATAACCTTATGAGTAATATTATATCATAGGTCCCGGATGCGGGTGATGTTGATCGCGCTGGAGTTTATGGGATGGGGGTCTAGCCTGACGGGAGGCCACCTGCCCACCCGCAAGGAGAACGTCAATCAAACCTTAAATATGCTTACTCTACGATTAATAGCATTTACTCTGGGCACTCTTCACAACCAAGTCTCCGCACCTCGATGCATCTTCGCCTGCTGTGAAATGGATCGTCCTTCGGTTCATATTAATGACAATTCATTGCAGATGGTCTACAGTTGCAAGGCTGACCAGTTCAAATCCATGGACCCATCCTCTGATCCGAAATCTTCTCCTTCGCAGGTGAATTGGTGGTGTAGCCTAGATGCTGGGTTTGCAAATGCCAGCACAGTCACTGGTAAGAGAAGTAGTCTAAACTACTGCCTAGAGTTAGGTGAAAACCTCCATTTCTCGCTTACTGGTTCATGTATGCTTTCCTCTATCTTTCTAAACTCCCATTCGACTCTGTCCTCTGTCATTTCTCTGGTTCCCTGGCTTTCTTGCCCCATCTCCACTGCAAACATGCCACGCCTCAGGCACAGAATGCGCTGTAGGAGAGGCTCCACCAAGCGCCAAGTGCGGCGTTCTCCTTCCACCTCCAACTCGCCTTCTGAGTCTTCTTCCCCCTTGGAAAACCTTCCTAGCTTTCACCGGGGTTGTCTTCTTCGTTCGAGTCGTAGGCTTGACTCTCCCTTGCCTTCATCTCTCCCGACTCAATCCCACACTGCTCTTTTTTCTTTCGACTGCACCCTCAATCGACCGAGAGTCACTGCTGCTATCACCGTCATGTTTCTTGAGGAGCCCCAGGTTGAGAAGCACCAGAACTCTTTGGATGGGCTGGGTATAATCGGCAAAGCTGGGCAGGATCAAGCGCTTCAGGACTCTGTGGGGCAGCCCAGTGGGAGTAAGGAAGATGTGCAGGGCGTCACAGGGCATGGCCACGCGGAGCAGGTGGTCCCTCCTCCCTCCAGAAAGGTGGTCCACTCTATCGAAGACCTGTACAACGAACGCGGTGATCCGAATGAATACTGGTGCAGGGTCGACCAAGTTTCTCCTGATGAGTAGTTTCGCTTCCCAGTTATGGCTTTTTTGCTCCATTTTTTCCCTCTCTAATGGGCATGTTTTTTATTATCCTGCTGTTCCATATCATGCTTTTGTTTTTTCTAGTTACAGTCTCCAACACTCAAAGTATCTCTCTCCCCTACGTGGGAATTCTCTCAGTAGTTTCTTCAGACTGGTTTCCCTCCTGCAGGGCATTGTTAAACTCTGTTTTTGTATGTCTAAAATGCCTCAAAACTGGGCAATGATAAGGCCTCGGCCCGATGTACACTATTTCTTCTGTTAATAGATTAATTTTACTTAGAGAAAAAAATATTATATCATAGGAATATCAAACCTTAGATTATTAAACCCAAGGGATCAATATTATAAATCCAAAGGAATAATAAATCTAAGGGATTAATACTAAAAATCCAAGGAATTATAAACCCAAGGGAATAATATTAAACCGAAGGGATTAACGATGATTATTATGATTAATATCCACTAATACCAATGCGGCTATCAGACCTTAAGAAGAATAACAATCTAATTTTAACTCTCTAGAATCTTATTTCTATGCTCAAAAAGAAGGGAAAGAAGCACACCAAGATCACTATAGTTGGGTTGCCTTAACAAGTCAAGAATATTTGAAGTGTAAAAGATGTCACAAAAATGAGAGAAGTTGTGAGAAATGGGTGGGGAGTCTAAAAGAAAGTGTTTTTCATCCTCCACTCTCTTAGTGTCACAAAGCTAGAAAATCCTATTGTCTGCGGGAGTTTTGGGAGTAGACCACCACCCGATTTCACTACAAAGCTTATGAGAAATAGTTTTAATCTTAGATATGTTCATCTTTTTCTTTGAGCTCGTAAAAAAAAAAGATAATGCTGGTTCTCAAGGGTTGGGTTGATCACCTCATAATATATTGACTTCCATTTAGCCTCCATTTCATTATCATTCCACAACTTATCCTTAAATTTAGAGGTGAATATCTTTGACACTATCCTTTCTCCCCAGGGTGATATCCTCATTTATCCCCCAATGGTTGAGCCAAGACTGGGCATCCTTATGCCACCCACTCTTGAGGCAAAGGTGGGGGTTTTGACTAAAGATAGAACAAAATTTAGGAAGCCTCTTGGATTCCTAAAACAAATTTTATAAACACAAGGTATATAAACCCTAATATAAATATTATAAACCATAAAATAATCATGGTTGACCATGGTTTACCATGGTTTATTTTCATATTGATATAGTATTTGTCACAATGTGATGTTAAACCATGGTTGACCATGATTTATTTTCATATGGAGCCAATATTTGTAACAATGCGACTTTGGTTCATGGTTGACTTTCATATTGAGAGAATATTTGTCATAATGTGATGTTGGACCATGGTTTACCATGATTATAAACTCAAGGAGTTTATATTAAACCCAAGGATCAATATTATAAACCATATGAATAATATTATAGCCTAGGAATATGAACCCTTAGATTAACAAACCCAAGGGATTATAAACCTAAAGAAATAATATTAAACCCAAGGGATTAATATTATAAACCCAGGGTATATAAACCTTAAGATAAATATTATAAACCCTAAAATAAATATGGTTGACCATGGTTGATTTTAATATTGAGACAATTTATTCACAATGGGACATTAGACCATGGTAGAGCATGGTTGACCATGGTTAATTTTCATATTGAGAAAATATTTGTCACAATGTTACATTGGACCACGGTTGACCATGATTATAAACCCAAGGTATTTATATTAAACCATAGGATTAATATTATAAACCATATAAATAATATTACACCCTAGGAATATGAACCCTTAAATTAATAAACCCAAGTGCTTGATATTATAAACCCAAGAGAGTAATAAACCCAAGGAATTAATTCTCAAACCTTGAGGTATTATAAACCAAATGGAATAACATTAAACCCAAGGGATTAATTATAAGCCCAAGGTATATAAACCCCAAGATAAATATTATAAACCCTAAAATAAACATGGTTGACCATGGTTCATTTTCATATTAAGGTAATCATTGTCAAAATGAGACATTGGACCATGGTTGACCCTCGTTGAGCATGATTGACTTTCATATCAAGACAATTTTTTTCACAATGCAACATTAAACCATGATTGGTTTTCATATTGAGAAAATATTTTTCACAATGTGACGTTGGACCATGGTTGATTTCCGTATTGAAAGAATATTTGTCATAATTTGACATTGGACAATGGTTGACCATGGTTGAGCATCATTATAATCCCAATGAATTTATATTAAACCCTAGGATTAGTATTATAAACCTTATGAATCATTTTATACCCTAGGAATATGAACCCTTAGATTAATAAACCCAAGGGAAGAATAAATCCAAGGGATTAATTCTAGAACCCCGAGGAATTATAAACCCAATGGATTAATATTATAAACCCATGGTATATAAACCCTAAGATAAATATTATAAATCTTAAAATAAACATGGTTGACCATTGTTAACTAGGGTTCATTCTCCTATTAAGACAATATTTGTCATAATCACAACGTAATGTTGGACCATGGTTCACCATGGTTGAGCATGATTTATTTTCATATCGAGACAATATATGTCACAATGTGACACATTAAACCATAATTGATTTGCATATTAAGAAAATATTTGTCACAATGTGACATTGGACCATAAAAGACGATGATTACAAACCTAAGGGATTTATATTAAACCTACAGATTAATATTATAAACCCTATGAATAATATTATACCCTAGGAATATGAACCCTTATATCAAAAAACCCAATAGGTTGTTGATCTGAGAGGACCATTCTACAACCGAGTTTGAGGGGATGTCTAACTATGTCAATTCGTCCATTTAAAATAATAATAATAAAATTAATATGTTGTAAAGTAATTAGAAGTAATAAAAAAATGTGTGAGTAAGATGTTTAAAACTTATAATTTTCAAAAATATTTCAACAAGAGATTTAAATAAACTATTTGAATATCTATGTTAATTAATTTATGTCGATGTCAAATTTATATATATCTATCGATAGAATTTTTTTTGCTCAAATAAAATATTTTAATGTTTCATATAATAAACTATTCAATGTGGGTTATAAATAAAATATTTCAATACTAATTAATATTGACATATACTTAAAATATATTAATAATAGAAAAGTCACTTTAATTTGCTTTGATAAAATGATCGATGTATTTTAATTTAGTCCTATAGATACTCTATATAGTATTCAAAATACAATTTAAACAATGAAAAATTACACATTTTATTTTGCACATGAAAAAAGTTCACCCGTGTCGACTCATGTTAGATCTATACTTAATATGGATCTATGCTGGTTATTATAAACCCAAGGGACTAATACTAAAAACCCAAGGGAATAATATTAAACCTAAGGGATTAATATTATAAACCCTAGGTATATAAACCCTAAAATAAACATGGTTTACCATGGTTTATTTTCATATTCAGACAATCTTTGTCACAATGTGTCATTGGACAATGTTTGGCCATGGTTGATTTTCATACTAAGACAATCTTTGTCAAAATGTAACACTAGACAATGGTTGACCATGATAGACCATGGTTGACAATAGCTGACAATGGTTGGCAATGGTTGATTTTCATATTGTTATAATCTTTTTCACAATGTGAAGTTGGACCATGGTTGATTTTCATATTGAGACAATATTTGTCACAATGTGAAGTTGGACCGTTTTTTACCATGGTTGACAATGGTTGATTTTCATATTGAGACAATCTTTGTCACAATGTGACATTGGACCATGGTTTACCATGGATGACCATGATTATAAGCCGAAGGGATTTATATTAAACCTTAGGATTAATATTATAAACCCTATGAATACTATTGTACCCTAGGAATATGAGCCTTTATATTAATAAGCCTAAGGAATTGATATTATAAACCCAAGGGATTAATACGAAAAACTCAAATTATTTAAACCCTAAGGTAAATAATATAAACCCTAAAATAAACATTGCTGACCATGGTTGATTCTCATATTGATGCAATATTTTTCACAATGCGACGTTGGACCATGGTTAACCATGGTTTTCCATGCTTTATTTTCATATTGAGACAATATTTGTCACAATGTGACATTGATCCATGGCTGACCATGATTATAAATTGAAGGGATTTATAGTAAACCAGAGGATTAATATTATAAACCTTATGAATAATATTATACCCTAGGAATATGAAGCCTTAGATTAATAAACCCAAGTGATTAATATTATAAATCCAAGAGAATAATAAACCAAGGGAATAATATTAAACCCAAGGGATTAATATTATAAACCCAAGGTATATAAACCCTAATATAAGTATTATAAACCCTAAAATAAACATGGTTGACCATGTTTTATTTTCATATTGATACAATATTTGCTACAATACGACGATGGACCATGGTTGACCATGGTTGAGCGTGATTTATTTTCATATCAAGAAAATCTTTTTCACAATGCGGCATTGGACTATGGTTGATTTTCATATTGAGAAAATATTTTTCATAATGTGATGTAGGACCACGGTTGACCATGGTTGACCATGATTATGAACCCAAGGGATTTATATTAGACCCAAGGATTAATATTATAACCCCTATGAATAATATTACACCCTAGGAATATGAACCCTTATATTAACAAACCCAATGGATTGATATTATAAAATAAATGAAATAACAAACCCAAGGGATTAATACTAAAAAAAAATTGGATTATAAACCCAAGGGAATAATAATTAACCCAAGGGATTAATATTATAAACCCTAGGTATATAAAATTTAAGATAAATACCACAAACCCTATAATCAACATGGTTGACCATGGTTGATATTCATATTGAGAGAATCTTTGTCACGATGCAATGCTGGACCATGGTTTACCATAGTTGATTTTCATATTGAGGAAATATTTGTCACAATTTGACATTGGAACATGGTTGACCATGATTGACCATGGTCGATGATGGTTGACAATGGTTTCCTATGGTTGCTTTTCATATTGAGACAATATTTGTCACAATGTGATGTTGGACCATGGTTAATTTTCATAGTGAGACATTATTTGTCACAATGTGACGTTGGAACATGGTTGATATTGGTAGATTTTCATATTGAGACAATCTTTGTCATAATGTGGCATTGGATCATGGTTGACCATGACTATAAACCAAAGGGATTCATATTAAACCATAGGATTAATATTATAAACCCTACATATAATATTACACCCTAGGAATATGAACCCTTAGATTAATAACACAAGGAATTGATATTACAAACCCAAGGGATTAATTATAAAAACCTAGGTGATTATAAACCCAAGGGAATAATATTAAACCCAAGGGATTAATATTATAAACCAAAGGTATATAGACCCTAATATAGATACTATAAACCTTAAACTAAACATGGTTGACCATGGGATTAATATTATTAATAAACCCAAGGGATTAATATTAAATACCGAAGGGATTTTTATTATAAACCATGGTTGACCATGATTAACCATGGTTGACCATGGGTGATCGTGGTTGACCATGATTGACCATGATATAGCATCGAAGACCATGATTGATAATGGTTGACCATAGTTGATTCTCATATTGAGACCATATTTGTCACAATCTAACATTGAACCATGGTTGGCCATGGTTGACCATGATTGACTATAATATTAAAAATAATATTAACCTAATGTTACAAACCTAATATCAATATTATAAAATAAACCTAATATTAACATTAAAATTAAACACAATATTATAAACTATAAACCCAATATTAAAGTTTAATATTATAAAATAAATATTAAAAGTCCCTAATATTATAAACCTACTTAACCAAAGTTTTGTAATGTAACAAAACTTACATGGTTGACCATGGTTGACCATGGCTGACTGTGGTGCTTTTTAGCGCCCAAATATAGTGCGAGCATCAAGTAAAATAGGCTTATATTTATAAAGGAAATGTTCAATGATTCTCTACTAGCACCATTTGTGGATCCAACATAAGTTGAATAGTTATAGTATAAATGTGATTTAATTGAACACTACTATTATAGAGGAAAAATGGAGGGATCTAGTGACTAGTTACTCATGGAGTAAGTATGATTCATGAATGAAGATGCACATGAAATATTTGATGCACCATAAGGACACTCCAACCATCATCCTAGGGACATTAATGAAATTAGCCTAATATTTTTCATCAAACGTTGTAGGGAATTGTAGCTACTAACATCTCTTGTTGCTTGCTACGGGGATGTTGGGATGCATGCTATTAATGACATTCATATTTTTTCCAAAGAAAATTAACCTAAGGAGGAAATATAGTTTTTCAAGTGTGTTTCAGCTTACTCTCCCATGTTTTGACTGGCCAGTGGATTGCACATACTATTCTCCATGGAAAAAGAGTCCTCCGCAAAATTTTGAACCCCATCTATTAGAAATTCTAGCAAGAAAGGCTCAATTTTACTTGTGCCTTAGTCAAATAAAGTAATTCGATTTTCCACATCATCAAGATGACTTGGATGGTAGTTAACTTGTGTAAAATGGCATTTTCTCGTATTTAGATCAACTAACTCGAGTTTGTAGGTTTCGAGTAGAGTTGTGTGTGTAGTGATTGCTAAAATTTAAAAATCTAGTTCAATTATTTTCAGTTGAAGTCAGTTAACTGAGCTCAAGTCATTAATTGAGTCATTTGAAGGCCAGTTGAGTAGTAGAACCGGTTTTAACTCACTTATCTCTCAGTTAAACTCGTAAATCAACTAAAAATATCCAGACATGCATGGAATTCAAATTTCCTAGCTGGAGTGGAGGAAAAGGAACATTGTAATTACCAATTGTATAATAGTTGAGTGTACATGCTTGGTAATTAAGTAGGTGATCAATTACCTTGGAACTGCGAATGTAAATAGGGAATTCCCCTATTATTTAGGAGCTCAATTTCTCCTAAATTGCGCAAGTAATAAGAGGATATGGAGGCTTGAATTGGCTAAGTGTTGGTGAGAGAAAGAAATTCAATATGAGAATAGATTTACGGTGCATAGTGTGCTTCATAGTCTAAGCAAGACATTGTAATAGTTTCTCATTCCCATCTAATTAAAGAAAAGTAATAGAGGGATTTTTCCTAGTTGGGTTTCCCTGTAAAATCATTGTGTTCTTAAGGTTTTGATGGTTGCATGTCATTGCATGTGTTTCTAAATTGTGCTTTCCATTTCACAAAATTATAAAGGAAATTTGTAATCTCTCATTTTTAGTTTGAATTCATCTGCAGTAGCAAATTTATATTAATTTCTACATGGTATAAGAACTTGAAAAACATAATAGAAACCAATCAATAGATATTCTCCTTCAAAAATTTCTATTTGAAAATATAGTGAGACATTTTTTCTTTTGTGCAAGAAAACATATTTCAACATATTGAGATTGGAGTATGCCCTGGACTTGACATCCCAACATTCAAATATTCTCTATAAACAAGGTATTTCTCTTTATAGTGATGCTCTGATTTACACTTGATACACCAGACTTCCGACCTTATATAAAATAAAACCTCCTTTCCCTTCTTTAGATCCCAAAGCTCCATATGTAGGCTCACCAACTCAGTTTGTATCTGTTGCACCCCTATGCTTGTATCGACTATGGGAAAAGTTTCCAGCATTATTGTTGTCTCCAATTATTCAACTTGAATAGGAACCTTCTATTGTGACAATGGAAACCTGAGATGAAGCAATAGTGCAACAATGAAAAATTCCCTATGGTGTTCATCCATGACCTTGAAACTAATTTAGTTCAAGAGAATCTTAAATCACTGATCTACCTCCCATATGGTCTCAGTAGCCAGCTGCATAATCTCATTGATCTACATGATACACTAGGACTGCGAATTTGGTTTCTTGAATTCAGCATTCAACGCAGTCTTTGTATTAGCCAAAGAAGCATTTGCATTCATCGTAACATATTACATGTACCAAGACAATGCTCTATCTTGTAGCGTGGTCTTTGTCTCAGCCAAAGAAGAAGTTGCAATCGTCATAACATATTTCATGTAAGAATAAAATTATCTATCTTTCATTGCGGTAACCAACTGTGATTTCTTCATTTTTTCAACAGTAACATTCTCCGAACACCATATTTCTTCTACCATAAAACAGAATTATTCAGGATCATTTGTTCCCTTGAACAAAGGAATATTCAGGGGTTGGGCCATGGTGAATGGGGGAGGTGGAGGTGGAGGAACAAAATAGAATGGAGTGATGACAGGGGTGGAAGGCTAGGGGATCTCCATAGTGATCTGCTGACTATCAGATCTTAGAATTCTTGGGGTAGCAGGGTTGTTTTGTCTTTCTCCAGACCCAAACAACGGACTATATTGTTTTTAATCATACTTTCCCCAACTGGTCCTAAACCTTTTGTCTCTTTGTGTAGCATCAGGTTCTCTTTCTTCACACATCAATCTGAATGCATCTGTAGTACACCCTTTTCACACAATAACATTCTAATCTAGAAATTCAGTGAATTCAAGTACTTACCTCTGAGGGCGTTGAAGAATTTATGCTCTACTTTTCTATAAGACACAAAATTTTTAATTGTGAACTTAGTGGTAAGCCCTCCAAGGATACTGTCTATCAAATAATCAACAACTCTCACCATCGTCTTATCATTTTTTTCAGCTTCTCAATAATATTTGGGGTCCACGCAATTAGCTTATTATTGAACTGGCTTATCTATGTAGCTAGAATTGAGATCCATTTGTATAGATTACTAGCAAACCATGTGAAAAAGATCTCGTACTGATCTGTATAGATATACTTCTATAACAAATGTTTTGTAGAGACGCGCAAATTTTTATTTTCCTGCACAATGAACTCACGTTCTTTAAGACTTACCCAATCTTCAATCCCTTGCTTAGATGGATTAAACATCCATCTATCCCCGAGTCAGATCCCGGTCCTGAAAATTAAACCATTTGTTAGCTTGATGGGGCTTAGACCTAGGTTCGTAGTGATTGCACAGTCTAATAAAACCCACTATGACCGACCCTTTTAAAAATTATCTGCTTGCGTAGACTGAAGTGTCACCTGGGGCAAAGTAGGGTGACGCTAGAACTAGGTTTTTGCATCCAAAGGAATAGAGGATTGTGGTTGTAGGTATTTTCCTTCTTATCGGCTCTTCAGAGATCAGATCTATCAATACTATAGATGTTGTTCAACACATCTGTTGAACTTACTACAGATTTCTAGATCTTACTTAGTCATGAATTAACAAAGTAAATAACCATAAAAAAGACTGTGATATTCAATTATAGATCAAAGCCCTTACTCAGCATAGACAGTCATAAACAGTAAGCGAAAAGCAAACACATAAATATAACTCAGATCTTCTCAACAGTTCTTTCATTAATAGCCAGATCCTTCTCATACATTAAGTTTCACCCTGTGCACGCAGCTCAGGGATTTCCATACACAGCTGTAGAATTCCTAAGGTCTACGTGCACATAGCTGTAGGAGCTTTTTATCTAACCCAAAACATAGTCTCTGACTCAGAATAGTCTTACATCCAAATGCTTTTCATCAACATCTACTTGACTGCCTATGAATTCTATCTAGACTCCTTATATATATTTTTCATTTACAATACCATGGGCGGAGTCTAGCGTTCAAAAAATATCCCATCCCATTAGATAATAAGGGGATTTGACCCACCACAAATCCCCTATGACTCAAAATAGACTATGTGCTGCACTCCTCGATCTGCAAAGTCTTTCCTTATTACTTTCTTCCAGGGGATCCGATATCCAACAGAAAGAGCTAGGGAGAAGAGAGAAATATATTTTCTCTTGATTAAATCTATAACACACCGTGCAAGTGATAGTCAGGGCATTATAACGTAGGAGAGTGCCGAGGCGAACCACGTTACAAGTTGCAGACTTCACACCGGTTGCATGCACTAGAGTGAGAGGTCTAAGAAGGGGTGTTAAACCATTAACACACCCTTCGTTATCATAGCATGATTTAGTATGTAGGCTCTCCTTCATTCGATCCTATTTACTCCTCATAAAATCCAAAAATGAAAGGTGAATGTTAGGTCCCTATATCACTAGTATAGTCCCTTATTATTGTTAGTGTAACCCCCTTATTGTTATTATTGTATCCTTGTAACCCCCATTTTGTTATTATTGTGCCCTTAAATTATTATTGTTAGGTCAGCTAGGATTACATTGTGGCCCACTAGGATTACATTATGGCCCCATGGACTCCTATATATAGAAAGGAGGTTTTGTAAATTGTATCATCCAAGAATTGTTCATTTATGTAATGTATTGGAGGTTTCCCTCTTGAAGTGGCTTATTTCTAAGACGTTGATATCTCTTTTCTTCTATTTTTGATGCTGGTTACACAACATTTGGTATTAGAGCTTTGGATTCTAGGGTTTCACTGCTCCAAACAGGTCATCGTGGAATTTTCGCTATTAAATTTTTTCTACGAAGATTTAGAAGATAAAATTTTTAGGGTGCGAAGCTGAAATTTTGAGGAATATTTTCTAAAAATTTCAGATCTTGTTTCACAATATTTTTGGAGATATGATCTGTGGAAGTTAGCTCTTTTGTCAAGCTCCTAAACAGGTCATCGTGGAATTTTCACTATAAATATTTTTCTACTAAGGTTCAGAATCTGAAATTCTTAGGGTGCGAAGCGGAAATTCTGAGGAAACTTGTCCAAAAATTTCAGAGCTTGGTTCACAATATTTTTGGAGATATGATTTGTGGAATGTAGTGCTTTTTCAGGCTCCCGAATTTCATCTCAAAGAGGTGATCGTGGGAAAATATTCATAACTCTCTCTCTGAGCATTGGATTGGAGTGCCATAAAAGTGGTTGCAGGTACATAGAATTTAGTTTCTTGGCTATCAATTTCAAATCCAAAGGACAAAACAGTGACACGTGGCAAGTCGTACAAGTTTGATCTACTCAACCAGTCCAAAATTGGGTCATTGTGGGAGATTGGACATAACTTTGTCTTGAAGAATCCAAATTAGATTAGACCTGTGGCATTTGAAAGAAGCTTCAGAGGGATACTACAGGGCTGAATTTCAGATATTGAATATTTTCAATTACAGAGATAATTCAATTTCAATATCGAGCTCCTCAAAGCAAGTAAAAGGTGTGTATTTTTTTTTCTGAATTGCATAAGTCTTGTTTGAAGAATGAAGTTGAATTGATTCCAAGGGAATATTGTAGAATAGATATCAATATTGGATTCTAAAATGGCCCCTAAAAATAATTCAACACCCATTAAGCCTTTAGAAGTCTCTACTATGACTCATGAAGACGAAGAATGGAAACATGACATATCAAAATTACAAGAGCAAGTGCAACAAATTTCGCTCTCGCAAAGAAAAACAAAAAATGAAATGGAATTTTTGAAGAAAGGCATGGAAACTAAGATGGATGGTTTGAAGAAATGCATGGAAGCTAAGATGAATGGTTTGGAAGCTAATATGGATGGCATGGAAGTGGGAATGGAAGCTAAGATCGATGAAAAAATGAAAGACAACATGGAAAACATGAAGAAGGATCTAAAAGTAGAGATCAAAGGTTTGGAAAAGTTGATACAAGAAATGTTTCCTAATGGTGAAAAGAGAGTAGAGGAAACTCATGATGATAACAAAATAAATGTTAATCATGATTTCATAAACTCTACTGTTGGAGGGAAGAACCACCATATTCCAAAAATGGATATGACGAAGTTTGATGGAAATGATCCTGTAACATGGATACTACAGATGGAGCAATATTTTGATCTCCATAATGTGAAAAACACACAAAAGGTACGCATTGCAACTTTACATTTAGAACAAAATACATTTGGATGGTATCGATGGCTTTGCTCCCGTAAAAAAATTGTCACTTGGTCAATTTTTACGGAGGAAATGATAGCACATTATGAGGATACAAAGAGCAACACCTTCTTTAACCAATTGATAAATCTCAAACAAAAGGGTTTAGTGGGGCAGCACATTGAGGACTTCCAAAAATTGAATATAAGGGTAACTGATATTCCAGAGGAACACAGGATTGATCTCTTCATAGGCACTTTAAAGGATAACATCCAACATGAAGTTCGCGTTTTGGAACCTGATTCATTGGAGAAGGCATTCAGGTTGGCAAGAAAAGTTGAATGTAAAATTATGGCGACAAGGAAGCCTACCACTCAATTCTATAAAGAAGGAAGTGTTGCTACGCCTAGATTTCCACAACCTACAAGGTTGACACCACAAAAATTGGAAGAAAAAAGAGAAAAATGGCTTTGCTATAGTTGTGATAGCGAATACACTAAATGTCATAAGTGTGCTGAGAAGAAATTATTTTACATAGATTTCGAAGAAGAAGAAGACAATGAACAAGAAGAGGATATACACCAGGAACCAGCCCTAGAAGAGGAAGAAATGAATCTGACCATATCGTGTAATGCAGCGGCAGGAATTACCACTCCTCAAACTCTCAAGATAGAAGGACATATCAAGAAGAAAAGGGTAATAGTGTTGATTGATTCAGGTAGCACCCATAATTTTATTCATTGTAAGGTAACCAAGGAATTAAATTGTTTCCTATACCCAGCACCAGAATGTCAAGTGATGGTTGCAAATGGAGGAACTATAAATTTCTCGGGAAAATGTCATAATATCAAGCTAACCATGGGGGAATATATATTAACTAGTCCAATGCTTTCCATTCCTATGGGAGGTGCTGATGTTGTACTAGGAGTATAATGGTTACAATATTTGGGGACGGTAGCTTTTAATTTTCAAGAAATTTTCTTGAAATTTTTTTTTAGAAGGAAAGGAAGTCGAATTACGAGGTATTGCAGGGAAGCCAGGAAGGATAATAAGCTTTAAAGTCATGAAAAAGCTTCTAAAGAAAGAACAACGAGCCGTAATTGCACAATTAAGCTCACTAGAAGTTCCAACATCAAAATCATCTATTTCTGCAGATCTCCAACAAGTCTTGGACAATCATTACAAGGTGTTTGAAACTCCCAAAGGACTCCCACCTATTTGTGATCATGATCATGCTATTCATTTGATTCCAGGAAGTGTTCCTCCAAACATCAGGCCTTATAGATATCCTTACGTCCAAAAGAGCGAAATTGAACGTATGATTGCAGAAATGTTAGAAGCGGGTATAATTCGAACTAGTCAAAGTTCTTTCTCTGCTCCTGTAGTATTGGTACAAAAGAAGGATGGATCATGGAGAATGTGTTCAGATTATAGGGAGCTCAATAAGCTCACCATTAAAGATAAATTTCCCATTCCTATGATTGATGAATTATTGGATGAATTACATGGAGCAATTTATTTTACCAAGTTGGATCTTCGTTCAAGATTTCATAAAATTAGAATGAAGACTAAAGAAATTCCAAAAACAACATTTCGAACTCATGAGGGTCATTATGAATTTTTGGTCATGCCTTTTGGCCTTACCAATGCACCTTCTACATTTCAAGGGTTGATGAATTCCATTTTCAAACGCTTCCTTAGAAAATTTGTGCTAGTATTTTTTGATGATATACTAATCTACAGCAGGTCTTGGAAGGATCATATTGAACATGTTGACAGGGTGCTCAAACTATTGCAGGAGAAATAATTATATGCAAAAACATCCAAATGTTTCTTTGGAGTACAAGACGTGGAATATCTGGGTCATATTGTATCTCACGAGGGTGTTAAAGTAGACCCTAACAAAATTAAAGCCATTAAGGAATGGAAAGTCCCCACAACCATAAAGCAGTTGCGAGGATTTCTCGGGTTAACAGGGTATTATCGCAAGTTTGTTAAGAATTATGGGAGAATAGCAGCACCTCTAACAACATTATTGAGGAAAGATGCATTTTCATGGACTCCTGAAGCAACTAAGGCCTTTGAACATCTTAAAGAGGCAATGTGCCTAGCACCGGTCTTAGCTACGCGAGACTTCACAAAAACCTTTATTGTGGAATGTGATGCCTCAGGAAATGGAATTGGTGCAGTTTTAATGCAGGAAGGAAGACCCATTGCTTTTGAAAGTCGTCCAATCAAAGGAAAGTATTTACAGAAACCTATTTATGAGAAGGAAATGTTAGCAATACGACATGCACTAAAGAAATGGCGAACTTACCTAATGGGAAGACACTTCAAGGTAAAAACTGATCATGATAGTCTTAAACACTTTTTGGAACAAAGACTATCTTCAAAAGAGCAGAAAAAATGGGACACAAAGATGTTGGGTTATGACTTTGAAATAATCTACAAAAAAGGAAAACATAATGTTGTTCCAGATGCACTCTCAAGAAAGAATGAAGAGGTGGAAGCGTTGCTTTGTGCCATTTCTATTATCCAACCAGATTGGATAACCAAAGCAAGAGATGAATGGAAGAAGGAAAAAGATGTATGGACACTCATTCAAAAGTTGCAGCAAGATCTTAGTAAATCTGATACATTTAGTTGGAAAAATGATTCCTTATGGTACAAAGATCGCTTATATCTTTGTAAGAATTCCCAAATAAAACAAAATATTCTTCTGGAATTGCACACTTCTCCTTTAGGAGGACACTCGAGATTTTTAAAAACTTACCACAGGGTGAAGAAAGAATTTTTTTGGGATGGCCTTAAATCGGATATTCAAAAGTTTGTGATGGAATGTTTGGTTTGCCAGCAGAATAAAGTTGAGACAATTAAGACCCCGGGACTTCTACAACCTTTATCCATTCCAAGTCAACGTTGGGAGGATATTTCAATGGATTTTATCATAGGTTTACCTAAGTTCGAAGGAAAGAGTGTCATCATGGTGGTAGTTGATAGACTTACCAAGTATGCACACTTTTGTGCATTATCTCATCCATTTAAAGCAAGTACAGTTGCTACTACATTTATGGACAGAATTCAAAAGCTACATGGAAGCCCAGGGTTATTGTGAGCGACAGAGATCCCATTTTTACTGGAAATTTTTGGACGGAGTTATTTTCTTGTTTGGGTACTCAATTAGCTCATAGCTCATCTTATCATCCTCAATCTGATGGTCAAACTGAGATAGTAAATAAATGTTTGGAAGGATATCTTTGTTGTTTTGTATATGATAAACAAACACAATGGGTCAAGTGGTTACCTCTTGCTGAATGGTGGTATAACACTTCCTTCCATACTGCAGCAAAAATGACCCCATTTATGGCACTTTATGGATATCATCCACCATCCATCACATCATCTTTAAGGGAAAATTCGAAGGTTCAAGCAGTGGAAGATCACATTGAGCATCGGCAAGAAGTTCTCCAACTCTTAAAGGATAACCTGAATTTGGCAAAAAATCGAATGAAACAACAGGCAGATCAACATCGTAGCGAGAGAAGTTTTGATGTAGGAGATTGGGTATTTTTACGGCTACAACCATACAAACAAATGTCCCTCAAGCAAGCAGAGAAGGATAATAAATTATCGCCAAAGTACTATGGTCCTTACAAGGTGTTGCAAAAGATTGGTACTATGGCATACAAATTGGAGCTTCCTGCTTCTTCGCGAGTACATCAAGTTTTCCATGTTTCATGCTTAAAGAAGGTTATAGGTGAAAATATTCCAGTTCAAACAATATTTCCAGAACTTGATAAGGAAGGAAAAATCATATTGGAACCTGAAGCGGTCATGGAAACAAGAACTAGACAACTACGGAATCGATCAATTTCAGAGTATCGCATCAAGTGGAAGAACTTACCCACTGAAGATTCTACATGGGAGGAGGAGAATTTTATACAGAAGCACCCAGAGCTACACAAGCGTTGAGGATAACACTTTTTTGAAGGAAAGGGGCATGTTAGGTCCCTATATCACTATTACAGTCCCTTATTATTGTTAGTGTAACCCCCTTATTGTTATTATTGTACCCTTGTAACCCCCATTTTTTTATTATTGTGCCCTTAAATTATTATTGTTAGGTCGGCTAGGATTACATTGTGGCCCACTAGGATTACATTATGTCCCCATGGACTCGTATATATAGAAAGGAGGTTTTGTAAATTGTATCATCCAAGAATTGTTCATTTATGTAATGTATTGGAGGTTTCCCCCTCGAAGTGGCTTATTTCTAAGGCGTTGATATCTCTTTTCTTCTATTTTTGAAGCTGGTTACACAACAGTGAAACATTCATAAAAAGGTGAAGTATTTTGGTGGGCATAATTTTTGAAAGTCATGTGAAGGTTATATTAATATGTGACATCTCTGTCTGAAAAAAAAAAAATTTTATGGTTTGAGTTTTATAAAATTAAAAGGGGCTCTTCATAAAGTGAATTCTTATCATTTTATTTCAAACGTTTATAGAAAATCTTATAAAGGTGTATCAAAGGGAAAAGTTTTATTAAAAGTGGTGAAGTTTTAAATGAAGTTTTTTTTTAGTGTTTTTTGTAATAAAACAAAAAAACCAAAGGTGCATGGTATTTTAAAAAAAAAGTGGGGGGGGGGGGTTATTGAACAAGAGTTTAGGGCTTTATAAAGTTCGTCGATCTAAAAAAATATTTTATTTGTTTTGTCAGGAATGACAATTTTTTGGTTGAATATTGTGCCTTATGGGGGCGCATATTGAAAATCATATTTCTTTTTGAAGGCAATATATTATATAGCCTCATGAAATTATGAAAGAAAATATAAAACAGACAAAAGACACGAGTCATGGGTCACAAAGCATGACTGAAGAATATTAAAAGAAGGAATTGAAAAGAAGAGGCAGAGATCGTTTCCATGCTTAGATAGGTTCATCTTGTAGCCAAGGAACTAAGAAGTCTAGCAAAATACAAAGAATAAATCAAGGGTGATGGGTGTAGCTTTGATTTTCAACCACTTCCTATGTTTACTAGTAAATATTTCGATCATTGGGTTATCAATATGCTAAATTTTCTTCAAGCTAAAGAGTTAATTGAGTACGAGTCTAATAACCCATATGATGAACTATGTGATGTCTTAGAATTAAATTTTATAAAACAAGCATTGGATGAGAAGTTTTTGTGCAAGATAGAAAAAGCTACAACTTCCAAGGAAGCATCGAAGATCCTGGAAGCACAATTTGATGCAAGGCAGAGTGACATGCAACAACAAGATGTGTCATAATTTATTGAGTCAGTCACATATCTGAGAGTAAATGAGAAATGCTCAGAAAGGACAGCAGATCTTGGAGGCTCGCACTCAAAAGTTGATGATAGTCGTGAAGAATATAAAATTGAAATGCATTATGAAAACATGCATATGGATGAAGAAGATGCAGAAAATATTGCAAAGAGAGAAGTTGAATACTATGTGATTAAAGCGAAGCAAGAAGGTGCACATGATGGTGAATCCCACTATGATGAAACACATGTGGATGATGACTGTAAAGTGAGATGTGAATTGGCGAATCCAATCAAAACATATGGATTTGGTGAAGTTGAATTTGTTGGTGAAGTGTAATTTGTTACTGAGCGCATGCAAGATCGAATATCCCACACTAGAGTGGATAAAAATTATGTTGTTGTTAACTTTGATGATGAACATTTAACTAATGATGAGTGGTTTCACACGATGCAACATAAATATCTTACTGATATGTCGTTATTTGGTGTGAGAATCTCAGTTGTGTTTGGAAGCCAAGTGGATGACAACATGTTTACACCTGTAGAGGTTGGTAAAAGAGAAAAAAATTAAAATTATGATGCAATGACAGAACAAAAGAACCCATAGAAGGTAGAGGTAAAGAAGTAAGCTCTTACTAAATAACATAAAAAATATTTTTTTAACATTAGTTTTGAATATGTAGGTGTTCAGAATAGCATGGGCACAAAATTTGAAAATAAAATTGCTAATAAGTTTTATGCATATTTGATGCTAATTTAAGAATGGGTTCAACAACCAATTGAACAAAGTGATGTGAGTCTTAAAGCAACACCTAGAATAAAAAAATTGAATGAAATGGTGAACATTGATCTTGAGTGTGCAGAGTACAAGAAAAAAACAATAGTACCAGATAATGAGAGTGAAGAGAATCATATGAAAGCTTTTAAAAACAAGGAAGAATGCATTAAAACCATTTTTCAGCAATGAAGTCAACATGAGATAAGATTATTCTATCAAGAAATATGGTAGAAAGAAATTTAAGGATATGAAGCGCAAGAAGCAACACGAAGAACACAGTTTGAAGAAGAAGAGTTATGGCAACAATCAACGAGTGAAATAATCCTTGAAGAGGAAGTTGTAGAAGACTGACTCATATCAAATTCAAGAGTACAATCCAAATAAACATTGCAACATAAAAAAGTAAAAAAATATGGAGCCTACAGTAAGAACACGCAATGGGGAATGAAGCAATTTTGAGGATATAAAATCTAGAAGAAACAGAAAAAGAAAATGGAAAATTATAAAATTTTAGGTCATTGTAAGCCTCGTTGATATATATACCAAGAAGGATGTTTGAGTGAGGATTGAGTTAATTATATTCTAAGTCTAGCAGGCATAGTTAAGTCATGTTGATTCATGTTTGAGTTATGTTGAGTCATGTGGTCATAAATAAGGAGGAGTGTTGGAAATTGTATTTATTCCCGCATGAAAGAGTTGGCTAAATTTGGAGAGATAGGTAACTGAGTCAAGTTGACTGAATTTGATTTAATTAATATTTTTGGAAAAGAATAGTTTAGCGTGTGTGTGCATGTTGGAGTTATTTTAAGCGAGTCACTAGCTGAAAAGAATAAATACCCCATGTGTGGTTCATTGTAATCATCAAGTTTGTATGATCAATTGAAAAGTCGCAGTTTGTGTTATTGTGTGTGTGAAATTCTATGTTAAAATTTGTGAATTTCCTTCTTTACCTTTCCAAAAAATTAGTATCAGAGTGAGGTTACAAAGAGCTAGGGGAGAGAAGATAAAAAATAGTCCATGAGAGAGAAGAGAGAAATATTTTTCTCTTGATTAAAGCTATAACACACCCTTCAAGTGATAGTCGGGGCATTATAATCGAGGCCAGCTGCATTACAAGTCACAGACTTCACATTTTCTGCATGCACGTGAGTAAGAGGTCTATGTAGGGGTGTTACAACATTAACGCGACATTCGTTATCGTGGAAGGTGTTAATATGCAGGCTCTCCTTCATACGATCTATGTTACTCATCATAAAAGAAAAAAGTGAAAGGTGAAACATTCATTAAAAGGTCTAGTATTATTGGTGGGAATACTTTTTGAAAGTCACGTGAAGGTTATATTAATACGTGACATCTCCTTTTGAAAAAAAAAAATTATGGTTTGATTTTTATAAAATGAAAAGGGGCTACTCATAAAGTGAATCCTTACCATTTTATTTCAAAGGTTTACAGAAAAAATTATAAAGGTGTTTTCCTGGTTTTCAAGCTCCCGTGGTTATCAATTATTGAAGAGGTCTCCGGATTTTACACAACATTATAGAACATTTGTTGACGTTTCGAATCCCACTGGGGATCCATCTTTAGGACAGTATACTGAATGAAGGAACGAAAGAAGTAATTAGGTTGAAATTAATAGAGAAAGGAAAAATTAAAAAGAGCCGACAAGAATTTTATTTCTAAGAATTTTATAATAATTTATTAATTATTTTATTTAATTTTTTATTAACCTTTTTTAATTAATATGCTTATTTTATTTAATTTTTTATTAAAATTTTTAATTATATTATAATTAATTAATTAATTACTATATTGAGTTGATTTAGGATTAATTAATAAAATAGATATTTAATAAAAAATAATACAAATAAAAATAAAATAATTATTTACTAAGTCATATTAACATTTATTTATCCACAATAAATAAATATTAATAATAATTAAAATAATTATTTATTTGTATTTTATTAGGTTATGAGAATTAGTTTATATCAATATATTATAATAGCTACTATTTAATTTTTAATTTAGTTCTTGAAAACATTAGATACTAATAATAATTATAATTTATTAATTAATTAATTTCTATTAATTGTAAATAAAAAATAATTAATTAATAAGGATAATTATTAAAAGTAAATATTTAAATTATTTTTATTTAAATTTTTAATTTTTAATTTTATTTTTAAAGCTAGTTCTAAAAACGCCTAAACCCTAGAATATAACAAGAGAGAAAAACAAACCTGAGGTACTATACCTGGGGCTTGATGAACTGGAGGAACAAATTTGTCGAATTAGAGGTCACCAAATGTCATTGATTTCACAACCTCCATCCATGTTGAGGTTATGAGGATGTTTTATAATGTCAAGTTCCTTTATAATTTTCCTTCTCTGATAGTTTTCCTCTCTAGAAATGATTTTGGCACCCTCGAGACACATATGATGTTTAGTTTTCATAGAGTGTTCAGCAAGGGCTGAGGTGCGAGATATTTCATTCTTAATATTGGCGCCATGATCTTTAAGTCATCTTTGCAGTGAACACACAGTTTCTCCAATATAATTTTTCCCACACAAACAATCAAACTTGTAAACTCTTTTGAGTTGTTCGCGAATTATAGTATCCTTAACTACCACATTATTTGTATTATTGTTCGTGTTGCTGAAAATTGCATGAATATGTCCTTCGTCCTTATAAACTTGGCGATATTATCAGTAACACCCTTGATGTATGGTAGGAAAACCTTGCCACAATTTTCCTGAGGTCCCTTATGCTTCTTAGACATGAAAAAACCGTTAGCTCTATTTATGGATTTTCTGATATCCTTCTCTTTATAACATATGCCCCTAAATATAGACATCAAGTGATTGAGTTCCTCTTTAAGGTGATCCATATAAGATATCCTCAGGGATCTCACAGCCATAGTATTAAAGACCCCAAACTTTTGAGCTGGATGATGGTAAGACTCAGCATGAAGATAACTATCAGTATGAGTCTTCTTTATAAACACTAGATGCCCTAATGTTCCATAATATTTTCTAGTAGAAAGGACATCTAAAAAATGAATGATCTTGTCTTCTTCAGCCTCCATTGTAAACTTGATTTCTGAGGAAATTGAGTTAAGGTGATTAAAAAATCTCTCAAGATTTTCCTTCCCATGAGTCCATTTTATGTTGTTGTCGTATATAAATATTTTTCCACCAAGTTGGGTTTAAGGGAGAGGAGGCAAGTTCCTTCTTCTCAAAGGGCTCCATATATAATTTGGTGACAATAGTTGAGAGAGGTGATCACATTGCAACACCCGATACCTGCTCGTAATATTCTCCTTGGAAGTTGAAAAACATGGATCGTAAACAAATCTCTACAAGCTTAGTTGTTTTTGGACAAGTAACTTATTTAATGACCTGAACCACCTCATCTAAAGGAATCTTGGTAAATAATGACACAACATCAAAACTTACAATATGTCGCTTTCCTTCACTCTCTCATCTTTAATAAGCTTAACAAAATCATCGGAGTCCTTTATGTAGGATTCAGTGTTTCCAATAAGGGGTTTACGAATCTTGGCAACATATTTCGCCAATTCATAGCTGGGGGACCCTATGGTATTGGAAATCTATCTAATGGGAACTCCTCCTTTATGAATCTCAAGTAATCCATAGATTTTAGGAATGACCTCACAAGAAGGGGTCAATTTTTTCTTTATCCAAACTAGAATTCATAATTTCCTTCTTGACTTCTCTTAGAAAATTGGGCATGTGGTTGGACTTAAGTTTCTTATAGCTACTACAATCTAGATACTCATCCATTTTTCTTACATAATCAACCATATCTAAAAAAAGAGTAACCCCGCCCTTGTCCGCCTTTAGGAGCACAATTGTGTCATTGTTGCGAAGGGTTATAAGAGAAATAAGCTCATATTTTCTTAGGTTTCTCCTAGGGTTTCTTTCTTTCCTTAGTATAAGGGATAATTCTTGTCTTAATGCTTCTTTTTCATCCAAATCTAAAATTTGAACCCCTTCCTCAATGCTCCAAATAATTCTCTCTTTCAAAATGTCCTAGGGGCAACGGAAAATCCTAAACCCTTACAAGGAATCTTGGAGGTTTCTTGACTTAACTCCATAGAAGATATATTAGAAACCTTTTTATTCTTGGTTTCAATGTGGCTATGGCACAAATTAACATTTGCACCACCATTAAAGTGACCATTTATCAGGGTTTTGTTTTTCCCGGAACCCTAGCAGCTATCTTGCTTGCTGCCTACCTCCAAACCCAAATTCTGGTAGAACAACAGTTCTCTTGAAATGATATTATTACCATGTCTCAATTTCTTATCTTCATCTAGGCACACATCACTATTTTGGATTCCCACGAGGCCCTGGTCCAAATTCTCACCTTCCTTTATTCTATCACTTAAGCATGCACCATTATGTTGTCTATTATTCCATCAATGAATGTTATTCATAAAACCTTGGTTGATATTATTAACATTGCCCACAGAGCTGGTTAAAAACAAATCAGATTCCAATTCAAAGACCAAGGTACCACTAGAGTAATTATCCACACTGCCACTATCTGCAGCTCATGGTATTATATTTAAAGGGTCGATTAGGGTAAGAACCATCCATTAATTCTGCAAGATCTAGCATATTGTAACCACCATATTATTTGTAGTGAGCCCAACCAATTCTGGAATGCGTTGAGCTAGCTCGAGAGCTGAGCATTGATGAAGTAGTCATGGCTTCTTCGCAGGTTTCTTCATTGATTTTAATCGAATATTTACCATCTAATGTTGCTGAAGCAACTGAATTCAAACGACTATTGCACCCACGAAGGCTCAAAAAATCAAAGGATGACTGCAACCTTGATGAGGGTGTAGATTTTCTAAGAGAAAACATCTTGTTGATGATGTACCTAATTGACCTCCTCGTGGACTGAACCAAAGCTATATTTCTAGAGAATAATCTGCCATACGAGTTTCTTCTACCAAATAATCTCATCAGCGAATCGCTCTTGATAGATCCCTTGTTGATAGGATTATCAACCAAGTTAATTACTGATCTGTCTAAAATACCTTTTACAAGGAAATTTGAACCAGAATTCAATCTGAAAGGGGAACAGGCCGAAACGAATCCTTCACCATCACCTAATACGCACTCTGATACTGAAAATGAATTGTTAGTAAAGCCACCAATGACATTCATCATTTTGCGTGATGAGCCACTGTTGCATCTCACTCCAGGAGAACTAATAATGAGCACTAGTATTTCAGAGCATCCAGTAGCTGTCAACCCCGACCTGAAATGCGAATAAATTTTGATCAACTTCAAAAATGTATTGACCAACTTCGAAAATGTTATGAAACCAGCTTCAAAAATAGAATAAAAGAGAGATCAACGCCTTATAAATAGCCACTTCGAGGGGGAAACCTCCAATACATTACATAAATGAACACTTATTGGATGATACAAATGACAAAACCTCCTCTCTATATATAGGAGTCCATGAGGCCACAATGTAATCCTAGACAACCTAACAATAATAATGTAAGGGCATAATAATAACAATATGGAGATTACAGGGGTACAACAATAACAATAATGGGGTTACACTAAAAACAATAAGGGACTATACTAGTAATTTAAGGAACTAACATGCTCCTGTCCTTCAAAAAAGTGTTGTCCTCAATTCTTGAGTAACTCTGGGTGCTTCTGTATAAAATTCTCATCCTCCCATGTAGAATCTTCAGTGGGTAAGTTATTCCATTTGATGAGATACTCTAAATTTGATCGATTTCGTAGCTGTAGAGTTCTGATTTCTGTGACTGCTTCAGGTGCCAATATGGTTTTTCCTTCCTCATCAAGTTCTGGAAATATTTTTTGAACTGGAAATTTATCCCCTATAACCTTTTTAAGTATGAAACATGGAAAACTAGATGCACTCGCAAAGAAGCAGGAAGCTCCAATTTGTATGCCATAGCACCAATCTTTTGCAACACCTTGTAAGGACCATAGTACTTTGGCAATAATTTATTATCATTCTTAGCTTTCTTTAGGGACATTTGTTTGTATGGATGTAGCCATAAAAATACCCAGTCTCCCACATCAAAAATTCTCTCACTGCGATGTTGATCTACCTGTTGTTTCATTTGATTTTGTGCCAAATTTAGGTTATCATTTAAGAGTTGGATAACTTCTTGTTGATGCTCGATGTGATCCTTCACTGCGTGAACACTAGAATTTTCCCTTAAAGAATATGTGATGGACGGTGGATGATATCCATAAAGTTTCATAAATGGGGTCATTTTTACTACAGTATGGAAGGAAGTGCTATACCACCATTCAGCGAGAGGTAACCACTTGACCCATTTTTATTTCTTGTCAGATAGAAACAACGAAGATATAATTCCAAACATTTATTCACTATCTCTGTTTGACCATCGGATTGAGGATGATAAGATGATCTATGAGCTAGTTGAGTACCCAAACAAGAAAATAACTTTGTCCAAAAATTTCTTGTAAAAATGGGATCTCTGTCACTTACAATATTCTTTGGGTTTCCATGTATCTTTTGAATTGTTTCCATAAATGCATTCGCAACCATACTTTCTTTAAATGGATGATATAATGCACAAAAGTGTGCATACTTGGAAAGTCTATCAACTACCACCATGATGACACTCCTTCTTTCGGACTTAGGTAAACCCATGATAAAATCCATTGAAACCTCCTCCCAACGTTGACTTGGAATGGATAAAGGTTTTAGAATACCTAGGTTCTTAATTGTCTCAACTTTATTTTGCTAGAAAACCAAACATTCTGCCATAAACTTTTGAATATCAGATTTAAGGCCATCCCCAAAAAAATCTTTCTTCACCCTGTGGTAAGTTTTTAAAAATCCCAAGTGTCCTCCTAAAGGAGAAGTGTGCAATTCCAAAAGAATATTTTGTTTTAGTTGGGAATTCTTGCAAATATATAAGCGATCTCTGTACCATAAGGAATCATTTTTCCAACTAAATGTATCAGATGTAATAGGATCTTGCTGCAACTTTTGAACGAGTGTCCAAACTTCTTCATCTTTCTTCCATTCATCCCTTGCTTTGGTTATCCAATATGGTTGGAAAATATAAATGGCACAAGGAAATGCTTCCACCTCTTCATCCTTTCTTGAGAGTGCATCTGCAACAACAGTTAACTTCCCTTTTTTGTAGATGATTTCAAAGTCATAACCCAACATCTTTGTGACCCATTTTTTCTTCTCTTCCAAAGATAGTATTTGTTCCAAAAAGTGTTTAAGACTATCATGATCAGTTTCTACCTTGAAGTGTCTTCCCATTAGGTAAGGTCTCCATTTCTTTAGTGCGTGTAGTATTGCCAACATTTCCTTCTCATAAATAGCCTTTTGTAAATAATTTCCTTTGATAGAATGACTTTCAAAAGCAATGGGTCTTTCTTCTTGCATTAAAACAACACCAATTCCATTTCCTGAGGCGTCACATTCCACAATAAATGTTTTTGTGAAGTCTGGTGTAGCTAAGACTGGTGCTAGGCACGTTGCCTCTTTAAGATGTTCAAAGGCCTTACTTGCTTCAAGATTCCATGAAAATGCATCTTTCTTCAATAATGGTGTTAGAGGTGCTGCTATTCTCCCATAATTCTTAACAAACTTGTGATAATACCTTGTTAACCTAAGAAATATGCGCAACTACTTTATGGTTGTGGGGACTTTCCATTCATTAATGGCTTTAATTTTTTTAGGGTCTACCTTAACACCCTCGTGAGATACAATATGACCCAAATATTCCACCTCTTGTACTCCAAAGAAACATTTGGATGTTTTTTCATATAATTGTTTCTCCTACAATAGTTTGAGCACCCTGTCAACATGTTCAACATGATCCTTCCAAGACCTGTTGTAGATTAGTATATCATCAAAAAATACTAGCACAAATTTTCTAAGGAAGGGTTTGAAAATGGAATTCATCAACCCTTGAAATGTAGAAGGTGCATTGGTAAGAACAAAAGGCATGACCAAAAATTCAAAATGACCTTCATGAGTTCGAAATTTTGTTTTAGGAATATCTTCAGTCTCCATTCTAATTTGATGATATCTTGAATGAAGATCCAACTTGGTAAAATAAATTGCTCCATGTAATTCATCTAGTAATTCAACAATCACAGGAATGGGAAATTTATCTTTAATAGTGAGCTTATTGAGCTCCCTATAATCCAGATAGATGCATCATGATCCATCCTTCTTGTGCACCGATACTACTGGAGCAGAGAAATAACTTTTACTAGGTTGAACTATACCAGCCTCTAACATTTCTACAATCATATGTTCAATTTCACTCTTTTGGACATAAGGATATCTGTAAGGACATATGTTTGGAGGAACACTTCCTGGAATCAAATGAATAGCATGATCATGATCACAAATATGTGGGACTCCTTTGGGAGTATCAAACACCTTGAAATGATTATCCAAGACTTTTCGGAGATCTAGAGAAATAGATGATTTTGATGTTGGAACTTCTAGTGAGGATAATTATGCAATTGCGCCTCATTGTTATTTCTTCAGAAGCTTTGTCATGAAATTAGAGCTTATTATCTTTCTTGGCTTCCCTGTGATACCCCGTAATTTGATTTCCTTTCCTTCTGAAAAAAATTTCAAGAAAATTTATTGAAAATTAAAAGCTACCATCCCCAAATATTGTAACCATTACACTCCTAGTACAACATCAGCACCTCCCATTGGGATGGATAGCATTGGACTATTCAATACACATTCCCCCATGGATACCTTGATATTATGGAATTTTCTAGAGCAATTTATAGTTCCTCCATTTGTAACCATCACTTGACATTCTGGTGCTGGGTATAGGAAACAATTCAATTCCTTGGCTACCTTACAATGAATAAAATTATGCGTACTACCTGAATCAATCCACACTATTATCCTTTTCTTCTTGTTATGTTCTTCTATCTTGAGAGTTTGAGTAGTGGTAAATCCAGCCAATGCATTACATGATATGGTAGGACTCATTTCTTCTTCTTCTAGGGTTTCTTCCTGGTGTATATCCTCTTCTTTTGAAGTTTCTTGTTCATTTTCTTCCTCCTCTTCACAATCTATGTAAAAAAATTTCTTCTCAGCACACTTATGACATTTAGTGTATTTTATATCACAACTGTAGCAAATCCCTTCTGCTCTTTTTTCTTCCAATCGTTATGGTGTCAACCTTGTAGGTTGTGGAAGTATAGGAGTAGAAACATTTCCATCTTTATAGATGTGAGTGGTACGCTTCCTTGTCACCGTAATTTTACATTCAATTTTTCTTGCCAACCTGAATGCCTTCTCTAATGGATCTGGTTCCCAAACGCGAACTTCATGTTGGATGTTATCCTTTAAAGTCCCTATGAAGACATCAATGCTGTGTTCCTCTGGAATATCAGTTACCCTTATTTTCAATTTTTGGAAGGCCTCAATGTGCTCTGCCACTAAGCCCTTTTGTTTGAGATCTATCAATTGGATGAAGAAGGTGTTGTTGTTTGTATCCTCATAATGTGCTATGATTTCCTCCATAAAAATTTACCAAGTGACATTTTTTCTATGGGAGAAAAGCCATCAATACCATAAAAATGTATTTTGTGCTAAATGTAAAGTTGCAATTCGTACCTTTTGTGTGTTTTGCACATTATTGAGATCAAAATATTGCTCCATCTGTAGTATCCATGTTACAGGATCCTTTCAATCAAACTTCCTCATATCCATATTTGGAATATGGTGGTTCTTTATCTAACATTAGAGTTTATGAAATCACTATTAACATTTATTTTGTTCTCATCATGAGTTTCCTCTACTATCTTTTCCCCATCAGGAATCATTTCTTGTATCAAATTTGACAAACCTTCCTTCAAACCTTCCGTTTTTTCTTCCATACCATTCTTCAAACCATCCATCATAGCTTCCACACCTTTCTTTAAACAATCCATCTTAGCTTCCACGCTTTTCTTCAAAACATCCATTTCATTTTTTGTTGCTCTTTGCACAAGCGAATTTTGGTACACTTGCTCTTGTAATTTTGATAGATCATGTTGCAATTCTTCATCTTCATGAATCATAGTAGAGTACTCTAAGGGCATAATGGGTGTTGAATTATTTTTAGGAGGCATTTTAGAACCTAATACTGATATATATTCAATAGGCCTTTGGAATCACTTAAAACTGATCTTTCAAACAAGACTTATGCAATTTGAAAAAAAAATACACACCATTTTCTTGATTTTGAGGAGCTTGATATGGAAACTGAATTATCTCTATGATTTTTTATCTTCAAAATATAAAATTTGGCCCTGAAGTAGCCCTCTAAATCTTCTTTTGAATGCCACAAGTCTTACCATTTGGATTCTTGAAGACAAAGGTATGCCCAGTCTCCTACGATGACCTAATTATGGAATAGTTCAGTAGAGATAACTTGTACGACTTCCCATGTATCATTGTTTCCCCTTTCAGCTCTGAAATTGATATAGAAAAAAACCAAAGTCTATGTACTAGTAGCCAGTTTTTATAGAATCACAATCTGAAGCTCAGAGAGAGAGTTATGATTTTTTTCCCACGGTCACCTATTTGAGATAAAATTCGGGAGCCTGAAACAATCCTAACTTCCACAGATCATATCTCCCAAAATATTGCGAACCAAGATCTAAAATGTTTACTCGAGGTTCCTCTAGCTTTCAGCTTCAATCTAAAAATATTTCATCTTTTGAACCTTCATATAAAAAAAGTTATAGTAAAAACTCCGCGATGACCTGTTTAGGTGAAATTCAAGAGCCTGCAAAAAGACCTAACTTCCACAGATCATATCTCTGACAATATTTCGAACCCAGATCTGAAATTTTGCAATGATGTTCCTTAGGATTTTGGCTTCGTACTCTAAAAATTCCATCTTCTAAACCTTTGTAGAAAAAACGTTATAGTGAAACTTTGACAATGACCTGTTTAGAGCAGCGAAACCCTAGAATCCAAAGCTCTGATACCAAATGTTATGAAACCAGCTTCAAAAATAGAAGAGAAGAGAGATCAACACCTTAGAAATATCCACTTCGAGGGGGAAACCTCTAATACATTACATAAATGAACAATTCTTGGATGATACAAATGACAAAACCTCCTCTCTTTATATATAGGAGTCCATGGGGCCATAATGTAATCCTAGCCGGCCTAACAATAATAATGTAAGGGCACAATAATAACAATATGGGAGTTATATGGGTACAATAATAACAATAAGGGGGTTACACTAACAACAATAAGGGACTATACTAGTAATATAAGGACCTAACAGAAAATATAACAGAGTCGTTATCTTCCCTATACAACTGTGTATACTCTTCAGAATACTGTGAATACCCATTGGAAGAATGGTCCTCATCTACACCAGAAAACTTGTTGTCACTAAGATCCATTCCCCTATTTTTTTCAAGCTTTCTAGCTTGTCTATCACGAGCCACCTCACCCTATTTCTGACCCTTTAAGTTTTTTTTTAATTAAAAAAAAAACCCAAAGGTGCATCGTATTTATAAAAAACAAAAGGGTGGTTTTTCTAGCCCAAGGAAAAATTGAAATTTTATTAATGAAAAAAAAATTACATGTTGTAGATGCTTACAGAGCATTCAATCATACTAGCCGGAACTGGTGTTCACAAAGACATTACATATAAAATAAGCTACTCCATAAAGGAAGTACACATTTTATACCCTTTTCTCCTTTTCTTCTTTTCTACCTTCTACCATCCTCCTTGAGTTGGAATGGTCATTACAAGTGCTAGTTGGTTCTCTTCATTCATCTGTGGATTTTCCTTATCTAAATCCAAATTTCAAAAATATGGTGACATTTGAAACCTCTCATCTCCTTTTCTTTAGGGATCTTCTCTGACTTCATTGTTGGGACCGTGGTTCCTAAGTCTTCATGATTATCTCCCCCATTTTCTATGATTTCTTGTGACTTATGGGTTTCTTCATTGATAGGGGGACCTATTTCCTCCTCATCCTCTTCGTCTTCATATTTTTACTCTAGAAATTTCCATCCCTTGGGTTTATTTCCTTGTTTCTTTTTCCTTATTAGCTCTTTCTTGGCCGTGGGACATGTATTTTGTAGATGTCCTATTTATCCACATCTTGGGGACCTAAATTTTTTTTTTTTAAAGTCTAGAAACTGTATCTGACACTATGTGTTATGCATCAAGAGGATACTATTTGAAAATCCTTTGTTGAGGTTCGCCTCCACATAGATTCTGGAAAAAGTGTATATTCATTCTTCGGCTCTTTGTATATCCATATTTATTTATCACCCTATGAGATTCACAATTCCTTCTGGCACTTTATGGTTCCAGAAATGAAGAGGGATATTATGAAATCTAACCCAAACTAACATTCTTGATACCACGCTTGTATTGGCATCAAAATATGGGAACCATAGGGTGACAAAAAGTCCCACAATATCACAGAATCATGGGCCTTCTTGTAATATACTCGTGTGCCTCTGATGATTCAAAAATTACTATGAAGAAACACCTGGAGTAGAAGTGAGTCTCATAATTAATTACCCAATTTGTGAAAATCCACTGAAATAGATCCATTGGTTTTGGCCAGAAACCATTAAATATTTATATGTATGCCTGGGATTCATCTTGTATGTAGATAATTTGTTTATGATAGATCTACGACCATTTTTGGGACTTGATTGAGCTACTCCACAATATAGAGGCTAGTAATATTGAGGGTTTGATTTTTTTTTGCTGAGGCAAATACAGTTCCCTTTAAGAACGTCATTGAAAGAAGTACATCCAATTACTTGTCCTTTATTCTACTCTGATCCTTTGGGAAAACTAGATACAGGAAATTCCCCCCTCAACCTCATATTGATAACAAAGGAGGAATTTCGATCAACTCCTTGGTATGGGAGAATCATTTCATCTTGTAGATATATTCCTACACAAATTAGGCTTTGCATCTTGTAGATATTTCCTGTATAAATCATACTTTGCATCTCCATTGGAATATCAGCTCTTCTATAGATCTCTCATTTAGGATTCAATACCAAGAAGTCCTTTAGAAATCATATAAGAAGTGATTTACCATCTGGAGTCTATGCGAAAATTTGAAAGGAAGCCACTTCTTCCAACATTGATGTAAGACTATTATTCTTACACCTCTCTCACAAATCTAGTAGTATATAAGGTGGATCTGCAAAATTTGAAGCTTCGGCAAGCCTTCCCATGTCCCAATCTATGCATAACAAGGGTGAAATCCATGCTGAAAATAGGTTGATAAATCCTATCAAGAGATCTCTTGAGAACCATCACTCCCAGAATAGATATGCAAGTAAAACCAATTTCCTCTGGTCCCCATAAATCCAATAAAAATAAACCACATCAAATCTCCATATTTCAACCTCTGTATGGTGTAAGAGATCCAAATCAATATTGTAGAGCCCCTTTTCTCTGACCTCAATAAAGTGTGTCAATTTTCTTAGCTTGTATAATCATACATATTTCAGTATTATTCGTATCAAATTCATCACTACTCAACCTCTACTCATCTTCAACATAAACTCTTGATCCAACTAGATCGCTCCCGAAACTGATCCAAAGGGTCCCTATCCCTCTTTTAATGCCCATTGAATCAAAGGATCCCCAATACATCGCTCAATATTCACACTAGAGGTAGGAAAACATGCAATGGATACACCTTCTGTGTCACTAGCGAGGACTAGAAACTTAGCATTCAACTCAACCATCTCTCTCTCGTCCTATTCAAAGATATTAGTTAATGTCAAGAAGTATCAAAAGGGGGATTTTATTGAACAAGAGTTTAGGGATATGGAAATTCCATCATTCTATAAAAATATTTTGTTTGTTTTTTAAAGCATGACAGTTTCTTGGGTGAGGATTGTGCCTTACGAGAGCGCATATTGAAAAATCATATTTATTTTTTCCCGGCAATATGGAATATAGCCTCATGTAATCAGGAAAGAAGTTGTGAGACAGAGGAAAGAAAACATTCATGGGTCACAATTTTTAGAGAGATTTAGGCCACAACCGAGGAGTTAAGAAGTCTAACAGAAGATAAAGAAGAATTTGAGGGTGATTGGTGTAGCTTTGATCTTTTACCACCTTCTATGTGTACCGGTAAATATTTTGATCATTGGGTTATCAAGATGTTAACTTTTATTCGGGCTAAAGAGTTAATTGAGTACAAGCCTAATAACTCATATGATGAAGTATGTGATGTTTTTGCATTGAATTTTTTAAAACAAGCATTGGATGAGAAGTTTTTGGTGAGCCGAGGTATTGCACCAAGGGTTTTGCAACTCCCAGGGGCTGCCCTAATTTACTTTATAAACTCGGGGTTCATACAAAATTTGAGGTGAGAGTGTTATATACAAAATAGATGCATTCTGTTCATGTCATCCTCTTCTGCTTTACGAAAGGGTGCTATTTGTTAGATTATGAGAACAACTGGAAAGTAAATTGCTGGAAGGAAATGACAGAAAGGAAAATAAACTGAATTGTTGAAACGAAATGAAAAGAAAGGGAACTAAACTGAATTGCTGAAAGGAAATCGAAACAATGAAACTAATTTAATCCACAGAAAACAAATAACAGAAATGAAACTAATCCTAAACCACACTCAACTTGCCCAAATGGCTAAATGCACTCTACTTACCCTAAGATCTATATACCATGCTTCTATCCATGCAACTATGCTATCCATGAATTAATTCTAATTAAAAAGAGTTAATTTGCAGCTTGGAGGGAAGAAAAAGGGCTAAATGAGGTTAATGGGGGGTTTAACACATGAAACGAGGATTGAAAGCGGAAAGAGGGGGTTAAACCCTTATAAAACCTTATTATAGCGTGAGAAAATACTTTGGAGTGGAAAGAATTCAAAAGTGCGATGACAGAGTGTGATGGAGGACAAAATTTGCGATGTGCGATGCCAAAATCACAACTTCGCAAGTTTAAAGAGATAGAGGTAAGGATTAACAAGAATGAACTAAAATATGCGAAGTGTGATTTGTGACATGGTAAAAGTTGCAGGTTGCGATCTGTGATGTGCTAAGTTCAGTGAAGTGTGAAGTGAAACGAGTGACATGGTGGAGTTATCGCATCGGCGGAATAAGCAGTAAGTGATATGCGAAAAGGTAAATGGTGTGATTTGTGATTTGCGATTTCGCAATATCACAATCGCAAGAACAAGTGGTAAGTGTTTAAATTTAAAAGCTAAAATGTGCGAAGTGCGATTTGTAATGGTGACGTGGTGGTGGGACTGATGGCACGGCACGATTTTGCAATATCACAATCACAAGAACCAGCGGTAAGTGTTAAGGGAGAAAAGGTAAATGGTGCGCAATACGATTTGCAATTTCGCAATATTGCAATTGCAAAGAACGGCGGTAAGCGTTAAAGGTAAAAGGTAAACGGTAAAAAATGTGATTTCTGATTTCGCAATATTGCAATCGCAAGGAACGAGTGGTAAGTGTTAAAGGTAAAAGCCAAATGTTGCGATTTGCGAAGTGCGACGTACAGTGGGGGGAGACTCAAGGAGCAAAGGCAGAGGTTGGTGTTGAGGTATAAAAGATGTCTTATTAATGCCTATTTATCCTACATTAATTATCAATCCGGGAACGAATTTTTGTTTCAAGAGTGTACTCAGTCTAAGGCGGCAATTTATCCAAGAGTATTGCTCTTCAATATGTAGTACAGTGTTTTAAATACAAGAGTAAATGGATGCTTGGAAAAGAAATCTAACTAAAACAACATAAACTCAAATGCTCTGAAATCCAACTATTCACTCAGCAAACATCAATCGAGGATACAGTAGCAATAACTCATTCCTCTATAAATTGATTGAATTGAAATCAAACTGAAACAATACAATCAATCTGGGAACGTGGAAGCAATAACCAATATTCTCTACATTTGATAGTATTGTGTTAAAGAAATTAAAAGGAAATAGAAATTGAACTAAGAAAGCGCTATAAATTTAATGAACTGGAAATGAACAGCAAACTGTAATCGAATAACGATGTAAATAAGCAGTGAATTATGACTACAGGAATTGAACAGCAGGAATTAACTAATGAATCTAAACAACAACTATGAACGCAAAGGAATCAAATAGATAATTATGTTAAACACCAAACCCTGTCGACAGCGACCGTTATTAAGCAATTCAACGGAATAGAAATTGAAGTAAATATTGAACAACAAAGCTTTATAAGAAATAACAAGATGAATAATACCGAAATTAAGATTCTTGTTGAAATGGAATAGCAATGCAATTCATTAACGCACACCAGGGTCGGGCCCTCAACCACCGGTGAAACGCCGATGGGCTATTGCAGAACTAAGAAATTAAATGGCAACACGTTCTTGTATTAATCATGCATAACAGCGTTTACAAACAGTCGATCTTTGTTTAATCAATGAGATTCAATGAGGAATTGTGTAATTACAACAGGAAATCTCTCCATCTCCCATCCTCTTTCAATACATAATACATGCTCTCCTTTTATAAATAGAAGAGGAGAAATTAAATAGGAAATATAATCTTTAATAACAATATTGGATTGTTCCCAATAACTTGATCAACCAGAAAATATATTTCCAACAATCTTTCAACAAGAGAAATTCAAATTTGGATTTGCAGCTGAGATAATTTGGAGGACAGCCGCAATAGTAAATATGAGAAATTCATCCTCAAATAACCTTGCATTTCCCTCAATACAGGCCAAATTTGGGCAAACCGTTCCTTTTTAATAAAGTTAATTTGGTCCGTTTTGGACAAAACCCATGTTCCAAATTTTCTATATTCTTCTTCATTTTCCAAAAATCTCAACCGCAAAACTGTCACTTCTTATTCAAGCGAATTTCTGAGTTGGAATATTTGATGATGATTTGGAGATCAAATCTACAATCTGGCAAATATCTTGGAGGCTAAAATGGTGAGTGTTGGTACAAAATATATTAATAAACCATCATTGATAAAATTATGCATAATAATCATTCATTTATTAAAAATAAAGGAGAAGAAATAATATTTATCAATAAGAGCATAAATCATTATAAAATGGATTTATATAATAGATTATAATAAATGATATGATAAAGAAGAGTAAAAATGGATGAAATAAGTGTTAAAAAGTGGTCGTATTCACGACCTAACATACCCCAAAACTGAATATATTGCATGTCCTCATGCAACCTAGAACTGAATATATTGCCTGTCCTCGTGCAACCCAAAGACAAAACCCATGTGTTAACCAAGAAAAGAAAATTGTTCATCCCAACTCATGAAATGGATGGAACAAATGAATTTTTCCTCAAATAATGAATATTCAATTTTAGCAATATTGATAAAGGCACAACAATTTTTACAGTTGATGTTCAACTATATGTATATGAAGTTGCAGAAAAATGTGACATAAGTAACAGCAAACTTCTTTAACCATTTTCTCAAAAAATCATATCGTTTTGATGCACGGATCATGAGATATAAACAAAATGGTTGTTGGTGATAGTGCATAATTTTCAAAATTTTATGAACTAATTTAGCATGAAATTATCTGGGTTTGTGTATTTTAATGATACCTCTTTATTATCCAGAAACCACAAGAATTCAATTCATAGTTTTAAAGATATATGCAAATCAATTTATGCACTGTATAAAAATGAAATTGTATGCCTTAAACGAGAAGAGAGTAGAAAACATCCATCATGTGTAGCAATTCCCCCCCCCCCAAACTGAAGAATTAGCATTTCCTCATGCGATGCTAGAAAACAAAGAGAGGTTGTTGCTACAATCTGTTGAAATCGATGCTTGGTGTAAAACAACATGGAATAAGGGAGGTGTTGAGAATGAATAAGAATATCAATGGATAAGAAAGAAGATTACTGACATGGTAATAAGAAAGAAATGAAGGAAATCAACACTCCCCCAAACTAAAATATGAGACGTGTCTAAAAAAATGGGAAGTGGTAAAGATGTGGAATGTATGATGATAAATAATTCTCAATGGATTTTCATGAAATTCTCCTAAATTCATAATAAATCAGAAAATTATGCTATTTTACCTCAAGTGTTACCTCCGAAAAAATGTGGAAGGACATGTAGAGACTCGCCTTTTTTGAAGTTGATGTAGGCTGAGCGGACACTGAAAGTGATGCAAAAGGTGGAAGCCATGTAAGCACATCATGTCTAAAGAATTGTGCACATTCGTGAGCCTTTGCTGTTAGTTGCAATAGTGTGGTCATGCTGCGAATATAATTTCCCCCCGATATTTTTTGTTCTCATGTAAACAAATAACAATTTTGTATGCAATTTTCTTGAATCCACAATTTTAGCTTGGAATGGAAACAGATAGGATGCATGCAAAAAGTTCAATCAGAAAAAATTGTGTAAAAATGCAGTATCAATATTATGGAAAATCAACAAATAGAAGAGCAACGTACTGCACAACAATTATACAACATGGAAAGACTTACATACTTATGATATGATCAACAAATTATCGCATTACTGAAATCAATGCATATTTTGAAATCGTGAGTAGATATGGAAATGTTTATGTAATGATTCGAAAATTCGGGAAAAGGACAGTTGATGAAAAAAATACTTTATGCGGTCATTATCCACATAAACCATTATGATTGATTTATAAATAAATTTCATGCATAAGAGGTTCCGAACAAAGGGTTTAGGGGCATACTCTCATTTGATATTAGATAAAGATATAAGAAAGGGGTTTATCATTACTATTGATTTGTGAAAAATATGACTCCGATACCATCGGCAGAGCTCTGTTTCCCACAGGTGTCTATAACCTTGACAAAGTTCCTTTCTCACCCTTGGAACCATTATCCTTTATTTATGCCTAGGAAAGTGCTGTGTGGTGTCATGATGGAGGCCACTGTGCTAGCTTGGGAACTAGATGAATCAAAATGCCATTCACCAAGAATGGATGAATAGTGGGTAGGTCAGCTCGTGATGAGACCTCCTGTTCCAAGGACTTTTTATTTTTCTAAGTTGTCCATTAGATCATATCCTGGTGTGGTGGCCATAATGGGAATGCCACTTCACTGCTCCCTTATGATCATGGTAGGATGGCTCTTGATGAGACCCCCTATCCTCCATCTACCATATCATAGAATTGTTAGTAATCATATAGAGAATTTTTTTATTTTTTTTTACATATAGCACTTCCCTATTTATATATAAATGGTGACTCAACACTCCTTAAGAGTAGGGATGGTCGAAGAAGTCTGAACATCTCAATAGAGAAAGTATGCCCTTATTCTTATTTAAAAAATCAAAGAGAGTTATGAAGATTTAAGGAAGAACCAACATGATAAAGATAACCGATCATATTAATTTTAGTGAAAATAAAGACAGCAGAGAGATATATATAGTTGTGTCCTTTCCTTTTTCTTATCACTACAAAAAAATTTCTTAAAAATGACAATTTATCTTGATTAGTTGATTCCAGTAACCTTTAATTTGTGTATCCTTGCATGAATTGTATGTTTGTATTTCAAAGAGTCATGAAAAATTCACAAAAAGTCCTAGAAATGTTGTTTAAAAAAAAAAAAAAAATGCACTCAAAAAGTGTTGTTCCTTTCAGCAAAAACAATCTGTGGAAATGTTGTTCCTTTGGAAAGGCAGCCAAAACCTCTAGCCAAGCTTGTTGTTCCTAGTCAAGGAACAACAAAAATTATTAGTGGAAATGTTGTTCCTTTGGAAAGGAACAACAAAAATAAACAATGAAAATTGTTGTTCTTTTAGAAAGAAACAACAAAAACACTCACAACAATGTTGTTGTTCCTTTCGAAAGGAACAACAAAAGTGTTGTTCCTTCAGAAAGGAACAACAAAAACACTCACAACAATATTGTTGTTCCTTTCGAAACTGACAAAAGTGTGTTCCTTTAAAAGGAACAACAAAATTCGCAAGGAAGCAAAGTAAGAGTGGTTCAAGAAATAAAATTCTGTCTGAAGAAAAAAGAAAAGTAAAATAAAACGAACTGTGTATGGGTTTCAAGAAAAAGTATTTTTTTTTTTTTTTTTTTTTTTTAGAATTGGTGCTGCCGAAGAATTGCCTTCTGTAACTGAAACTTGCATAGTGGGTTCCTTATTGTTTAATTTCAAATGGAGTGGAAACTAAAATTTGGAGAAATCAACAGTTGAAACACAAAGACATAAAATAAATCAGAAAAGAAACAACACTTTATTAAGTTACAATAGCTATGATGTTATTTCCTTAGGGAATATCAATCTGTTAATGGAAAAAATGATCTTTTTGAAAAATATTTTGGCGTAGTGACATGAATCTTCAAATGGAAACCAATTATTCATTTTTTCTTGTTATGAATCTGTTACGTAATGAATTGGATGAAATGCCCTTGTTTCACTAAAATTTCTCTCAAGAATCTCTCGTCCATAAATTGACCTTCTTTGTTCTCCTAAGACCTGCAAAAAAACGAGTGTCTACTTGCAATAAAACAATAAATCATGGAGAAAGAGAGGTGATCGGGCTCCCCTAATCCAGGAATTATGCAAAAAACTAACAAGTAGTTACTCTATAGAACAAATCAATGGAAAAATAAAACAAATTATATTTGTTACCTGTGGGAGAGCAGTGGTCGACGATACTAACCAGTAGTGTTTTAATCATACCTTCTTTCTTTTTTGTCTGATTTGAGTGATTCCAAAGCCAAATGAGAGATAATTAAAATTATTATCTCCAATAGAAACAGGTTTTAAAAATTCCATGTAATGGTATGTTAAATTTTCTTAGAACAACCTGCATAATAGAGTCATTTTCGATTTTCCAACTCAGACCAACAGTTGATATTTCAAGCATAAATTTTTCATTTGATAGCGGATTGAACCGATTCAAATTGGAGATTAAATTACATTCATTTATTGATCTCTAATAAAATTATTTTTTGAATACAATAAGAATTGATGGGTCAAATATGTTAATGAACAGCCGAGAACACAGAGTTTCAAGAGTGCTGATTTATGATATGCGGTCAGTATTTTGGTCATAAATCCCTCATACGATATCAAAATTGAGTGATATAAATTTCATTGCAAACTAGATTCATAGAGGAATCTACCATAGAAATAGGTCTTAAAAATATAGTCATTTAGGTCTCCAAAAACTGACTGTCCCAACTATGTTCTTGAGCTGCCTACTACACACCCTGTCAATGTTTTGGTTCTAAATTTTTCGTTTCAAATCCAAATAGAGTGATTCAAATTGGGTTGGAAAGTAGACATCAAGGGCTACTTAGGATAAAAATATTTTTTTAAAATATTCAATTTTGGTCCCTCAAAACATGACTGTCCCAACTTTTTTTTCAGAAATTTCATCAAGCCCGCAAGCCAAAAAAAATGATATTCAATCAATTTTTCCATATTGATGATAAAAATGAATATAAGTGTTTGTAAAATTTTTATTTGAAATATAATTCATCTACATACACAAATAAGTTAGAATATTTATCATCAATGTTGATTTCCACAGTGTGTTGCAAAAAAAAAAAAACAACTATTTTTACAAAAATAAAAAAATGTGTTTGTTTTATTTCCTTATTTATTTTATTTTCTCCACTATCCTACTCTTCTTTGAGAATCGAATATGTTTATATATAAAATTATTTCCAGTGGAACCATTTTATAAATAAGGCCTCTAGTATGTACATACCCAAATTTGAAAAATGCATGTTGATAAAAATTACGGTATGAGAAGCCAACCTCCCTTGAAAAGATGGTGCCAAAAATTGTTGAAGCATGGAGTGATGTTGCAAAAAAATGATGGAGTGAGACCAATCTTCAATGTACCCCTTAATTTCTTGATTTCCCATAGCCATTGTATCATGAAGTTCTTGAGCTTTTAAAATGGTTTGTTGATGCAAACTAGAAGAAACCTCATTGTCTTTCATAACTTCTACAATTTTTGGATTTGATACATTCTGAGTCTCAGTGTAAGTTTTCTCCAATAGTGCATGTGAGATAGAATGGGTGGGAACGGTGGGTAAATTTTGCAGTTCAACACTATAAGCATGTTGTATTGGTTTATTATGGTGAGGGCATGGAATGAGTTGAGCAGGAAATTGTGTAGGGAATGGAGCCTCTTGATGATGTAGTTGATTGGGTTGAGTGGATGATTTTGATCGGTAAGCAAGGTGTTGTGGAAGAGCTGGAATATGTGTTTTTTCTACAAGATGAGGGAGAGTAGTCATACAATCATAAGATGAACCATGCCAAACTTGTAGACAATATTGGTAGTGGTTATATTGAGACTGGCATGGTTGCCCTAACATATGAGTATTCCATTATGAATTATGAAAGTAAGATAATGGAGAGGAAGTGTTTTGAACCATACCTGTAGGCCATGATTTCCATGGTTTTGACCTTGTTGCATCTTCCTCGTCTCTTTGATATGCTACTTCCATCCTAGATAAGGAAGAACAACTATCTATGGGATGTTCCTTTCGGTTATGAGGGAAAAACACTTCATCAAATTTTTTATTTTTCTGAACCTGCAAAACATTCAATTGTGAATTTAGAGAGCTAATAAGATCATATTTAAAATTTTCCAATAAAAACTTGATTTCAGCTCTTATATCTCTTGTTCTTGTAGTAAATTTGGAAAAGAAAGAAGAAAATTCTCTAGAATTCTACCAGCCTTAGAAATTCCTCTTGAATACCTTATGCATAACTCACAAACATTGTCATATGATAACTAAAAAACATCACCTTTTCCTATCAGATTTAAGAGTTCTAAAAATTCATCTTTGGTTCCTTTAAGAAGGAGTGTTTTCAAGATCTCTTTTTCCAAATTCTTATGCTTTGATTTTTGAAGGTTATATTGAAATTTCTCTACATAGTCCTCCAAGCTTTCATCTTCCCCTTGTATCATACCGAAAATATCTTCATTGGATTTGCAGTAATCTTGTTACTTCTCCAAGAATATTTTCTTCATGTCCTCCCATGTTTGGATGCAGTTCCCTCCTAGGCTCATGAACCATTGGAGAGCTGCTCCTTTTAGAGTAAGAGGAAACACTTTCAATCTTTGATCATTAGTACAATAATCATATCCTTTACAAATTATTTCAAACTCAAATAAGAATGTATCTGGATCTTCATTTTTCAAACCATGAAAATTTGGTAGAGATAATGGGGGAATTATTTGCATTTGTGTCACTCCTCCTAGATCCTTGATAGGGAATTTGAAAGTTGAAATGTGAGCCATTTCTTACCATAATATAAGATGTTCTTCATGTGTTTATTTAAGGATCCTCCTTCCAATGTTCCTATCAATTGGTTAGTGAAATGGGTGGTGCTTACATCACCACTCGAGTGGAATTACAATATTTTTTTTCAAAACTTCTACCTCTAAAATTCAAGAAAACACAAGCATTCATTCCTACCTTAAGCTTTCACTCAATTCTGCTGTGAAGCGGGCCAATGAACAAGTGTGTTCCTTGCTCGATGCGCAGTTTCTTACCTTCCGTCTTTAATACCCAATTCTTCCCAAGTAGAAAAAATTAAATATGCATCACTCTTTCTAAATGGTGTACACTCTCCTCGGCAACGGCGCCAAAATGTTGAGGTATAAAAGGTGTCTTTTTAATGCCTATTTATCCAACATTAATTATCAATCCGGGAATGAATTTTTGTTTCAAGAGTGTACTCGGTCTGAGGCGGCAATTTATCCAAGAGTAATGCTCTTCAATATGTAGTACAGTGTTTTAAATACAAGAGTAAATGGATGCTTGGAAAAGAAATCTAACTACAACAACATAAACTCAAATGCTCTGAAATCCAACTATTCACTCAGAAAACATCAATCGAGGATACAGTAGCAATAACTCATTCCTCTAGAAATTGATGCAATTGAAATCAAACTGAAACAAGACAATCAATTTGGGAACATGGAAGCAATAACCAATATTCTCTACAGTTGACAGTCCTGTGTTAAAGAAATTAAAAGGAAATAGAAATTGAACTAATAAAGCACTGTAAACTTAATGAAATGGAAATGAACAACAAATTGTAATCGAATAATGATGTAAATAAGTAGCGAATTATGACTACATGAATTGAACAGCAGGAATTAATTAATGAATCCGAACAACAACTATGAACGCAAAGGAATCAAATAGCTAATTCTGTTGAAAACCAAACCCTGTCAACAGCAACCGTTATTAAGCAATCCAACGGAATAGAAAATGAAGTAAATATTGAACAACAAAGCTTTATAAGCAATAACAAGATGAATAATACCAAAATTAAGATTCTTGTTGAAATGGAACAACAATGCAATTCATTAACGCACACAGAAATATCCAAAAGCAATTAAATAGCAAACCAATTAACTTGCAAACTGTAATAAAAGTAAATATAAACTGTCTCACAATAATAATAAAAAGATAAAGATAAAAACAATGGATCGATCCACCAGGGCCGGGCCCTCAACCACCGGTGAAACGCCGATGGGCTACTGCAGAACTAAGAAATTAAACGGCAACACATTCTTGTATTAATCATGCATAACAACGTTTAAAAACAGTCGATCTCTGTTTAATCAATGAGAGTCGATGAGGAATTGTGTAATTACAACAGGAAATCTCTCCATCTCCCATCCTCTTTCAATACATAATACATGCTCTCCTTTTATAATCAGAAGAGGAAAAATTAAATAGAAAATATGATCTCTAATAACAATATTGGATTGTTCCCAACAACTTGATCAACCAGAAAATATATTCCCAACAATCTTTCAACAAGAGCAAGTCGAATTTGGATTTGCAGCTGAGATAATTTGGAGGACGGCTACAACAGTAAATCTGAGAAAATCCTCCTCAAAGAACCTTTCATTTCTCTTAATACAGGCCGAATTTGGGCAACAAGTTCCTTTCAAAAGTTAATTTGGTCCGTTCTGGATAGAACCCATGTTCTGGATTTTCCAGATTCTTCTTCATTTTCCCAGAATCTCAACCACAAAACTGTCACTTCTTATTCCAGTGAATTTCTAAGTTGGAATATTTGATGATGATTTGGAGATCAAATCTGCAATCTGGAAAATATCTTGGAGGCTAAAATGGTGAGTGTTGGTACAAAATATATTAATAAACCATCATTGATAAAATTATGCATAATAATCATCCATTTATTAAAAATAAAGGAGAAGAAATAATATTCATCCATAAGAGCATAAATCATTATAAAATAGATTTATATGATAAATTATAATAAATGACATGAAAAAGAAGAGTAAAAATGGATGAAATAAGTGTTAAAAAGTGGTCGTATTCATGACCCAACAGTTTGGTTTCCAGTGGTTTTGAATGGATTTTCACGTGTTTTGCATAAAAATGGTAAGGTAGCCTTGAACGGATAAAAATAGAGAAATAAGGCTTTGAAGGGCTTAAGTGTGTTAGGAAAAGAAAAGGTAAGTACAACGTTAAGATGAGAAGAAAAGGAGGGGAATGGAGGAGTAAGAGTAGTACTTAGAAGTGACACACACATGCAGATTCATGCACGGGAAGCAAAGAGAAATGCAGGATGAAACAATGAAAGAAAGGCTTGGACTTGGTAATACAAATTCTTCTTGAAACTCAAACAAAAAGAAATTTTGGCCTGTGGGAAGGTCTTCCCTACTCGAACTCTATTGACACGAAGGAGAGTGGGGAGACTTGACCACAATTTTGGGGTTTTTCCTCTATTTTACTACGCATAAGAAATTAAAATCACAACAGCACAAAAACTAAACAACAATGAAACGTATCAGAAGTAGATCTAACTTAAATAGGAGAAGAAAAACTAGCTAAATGATAGAAAGGAAATGATAGGAACAACAGAGAATCCGAGGCACATGGATTAGGCCCTAACCCACAAGCCTAGCCCTCTGAAACTTAAATCAGTTGAATGAAATTAGTCTGCTCATTTCATAAAATAATAATTGCATACATCTTTGAAATTTTTATCACTGAATAAAACAAAAAGCTCCATAGCTCGCAACTGGTTAGTTGACCTTCCTTTCTCCAATGGTATGCACACATGGAACAACAAGTGCACATGCTCCCAGCAAATTGCCTCAAAGCTTGATCGCTTCCTAATCTTGGATAATGCTATCCACTTAGGGGGAATATACACTCTTCCATTCTACCCCTTACTGGTTCTAATCATTGGCCCATTCTTTTGCAATGGCTACGTCCTGGAGCCTCCTCTAAGTGTCCCTTCAGGTTTGAAGCTTTTCCGCTTTCTCATCCTGATTTTAAAAGCATGGTCACAAGTAGCTAGAGCATTTTCATACCTCCATCAGGATCCAAAATGTATCAATTCCAACAAAATCTCAAAAATCTCAAGAATCAAATCAAACAATGGAACCACTTCACCTTTGGGAACATCTTTCAACAATAGAAGGTTCTGGAACAGACTATGTCTTAACTTCAGCAGCGCATCATCACTGAAGGAAGAACAGAGTCTCTATCTGCCCAGGAACATAGTCTACTCTCTAAGCTGGAAGAAAGAAGAAAGCAAGAGGAAATCCTACGGAAGCATAAATAAAGAATCATATGGCTAAAGGAAGGGGAGAAAAACAAAAAATTCTTTCATCACTCAACCATTCAAAGGCGAATGCACAATCTGATTGCACAACTGCAGAATCAGCAAGGAGAAAGTCTAGAGGAACATGAGGATATTGAGAAGGATTTTATCAAACATTTTAAACTCGTTCTACAAGAACCCAAGGGAAGGAGACAACAAGCAATCAACAAGGTTACACACCATATCCCTAAGATTATCACTGAAGAACATAACAGGATTCTCCTCCACCCAGTCTCCCTTCAAGAGGTTGAACAAGAAATGGCTCAATTCAAATATGGTAACACTCCAGGTCCAGATGGTTACACCTCCAATTTCTTTCATCACTTCTGGGATCTCATAAAATTGGAAGTTTCGAATCTGATGGAGGAATCTAGATAACTGCATTGGATTCTCCCCTCTCTCAATGCTACCTTTCTAGCCCTCATTCCAAAATAGGAACAATCTAACACCCCTGACAAATATAGACCCATTTCTTTATGTAATGTTATTGTTGAGGAGGTAAATCCCCTCTGCGGACAGAGGTGATCCCTACTAGCCCAGTAGGGGTCTAGCAACAATCATCAAATGTTACAGCGCAGATTCCTAGTTACGAATAAAAGACCAAAGATGGAGGCCTACCTGGAATCCAATGCTATGATCCGTAGAAGAAAGCGTTCCCGTTCCTCAGCCTCGGCAGATCACGATCCTCCCATGATCTCCGCGGATGGACACCTGCACATGCAAGAAACAACACGAATACAAGCATAAAATCCAGAATACGCAACTATATATCAGTCAGAAAGGATATAACTCATATTAACATAAGTGAAAACAGAGTGGAACCATAACCGTAATCATTCATTAAATAACAATCGAAAAAGAGTACAACCAATGTTCTGACGTCACGGTCTCCTTCGGATGGGTCTCCAGTCATTCACATCTCGCAAAGCTCGCTGGGGAAAGGGCAAACTTCTCTAGAGTCTCTCGATGATAGTCTCCTTACTTGAGTCGGCCTTAAGGGAAGAAAGAGGGCTCTTACAGCACAAAGGCTCTTGGGAATTTGGAGATTCAAAGCTTAGGCACTTCAAGACTAGCTTGCCATGGAATTGAGTAGGCTTTTATAGATGGGGAAGGAGGGAGTTGGGATCCCTATTATTGTGGGATTAGCCCTATCAACAAGGAAGGTTCCATGGGAGGTGGCAAACTACTTCCCTTCCATGGAACTCCCGCAGCCAAACCTCCCAACTCAAGATAGGAAATGGTTTCTGAGTTTTTTGAAACACAACTTCCGCCATCTTTATTTAGAAAACACTCCTTAAGTTGGCTGGTGCGACTACTGCTCTGGGACAGAGCGCCAGTTGGCGCGGCCTGTTTGTAGGATTTTCCCCATTGGCGCGAGTGATGAACTGTCTACCTGCGCCAATGAAAAAGAAGATGTTTTCATGAATTTTTTGCAAGGAGATGTATTTAGGGCAATTGAAGCTCATGCTTAGAAGAATGCATTGATGATGATTTCAAGGCATGAAAATGTTCACAAGCCACATAATGGGTCCTCCATTGTGCGGGACGGGGAATGGCAGGGACGGTGAAAATTTACTGTGTAACAGATGCCCCCTAAAGTATGAGTCCCGAGAGAGAGAGGGGTGAAATGCTTTATGAGAACATGTTCAACTGAAGCCCCGCCGTCGGAAAACCTGTGCAGAAAAATACAACTGATATCTCAAGTACATGATGTATATGCGGTATGGGCGCAGCCATCCGAAACAGAGTACACTATAATCCGGATCCAGGGTATGGGCGCAACCATCCAGCGAGGATCAAATAAATAGACTCAGGTATGGTCGCAACCATCCAATCAATGAGTCATATACATAATGATAATAATCCACAATCGCAGCCTGGATTACAACAGACACAATCCAAGGTCTTGCGCTCCATCTCGACCTAAACAAAGTACAAGTTCAAGCATGCGAATATGTGAGCTGAAGTCGAACATGCAAGAACATCGCCTGATTACCAGCCAATGATGAAAGTTGTTAACAGACGCGAGAGGAACCACCAATAATGACAATGGTCCTCAAGGTACTACAGGTACAATATACGGCGTGTGAATCAATAAGTTGGCGTCGAACACTCGCAAAATCACTCGATCGGAGGTCAATGATGAAAACCTCACGTCGAATGCGACGAACCTGCCATTGAGGCATGTAGGCTCCAAGGTACCATGAAGGAGTCTCTAGATCAACTTCCTGGATAATGAGTTGAAGTCGACAGGAAGTGACCTTGACTAAAGGTGGGCCATAATGTTTCCCACATCATCGACACGAGACAGAGGAACATGATGTTTTTGTTGTGAATCAGGATCGTATGAGATTCAGAGGAAGGTTGATATTTGCAGAGGCCAACTTCTCTTGAACATATAAACGGCACGACAGTGGACTTGGTAGTATTTGACATCAACGGATCAGAGGTCATGGTGACGAGGCAATGAGCAGATGAGAGGTCAAAAGGGATTATCCAAACCCATGGAGGCAAAGTGAAGAAACAAGATGAGGTGTCCCCAACCCGACACGAATGCAGACAAGTGCCATGTTCAAGAGCGACATACTGCCGATGACAACGACGATGGTTCCATTTTTCCCCCACCATTTCTGGCAAGTACCCCAATTATTTTTGATAACAAGCTTGAAGGGGATAGCATATTCTTGTAATATAAGTCCGCCCTTCGGGTGAATCCATCCTAGTGCATTTAACGAGTCCTAGGAAGGAGGAAGGAGGAGAACGTCATTTCGACTGGATCCGATGTCATCAGGGTTTAACGAGTCTGACAAAGGGAGAACTCGGCGTCTTTTCACGTTTAGAGAGTTTGAAAAGATAGCAGAAAAGTAAACTCCACAGATCCTTTTCGTAAATATTTCCTCAGATCCGAAAAGGTAGAAAACAATATCCGAGAAAACCTCCTAGTCGCGATAGGCTAGGGTATTCCATTTTCGTAATCAATCCATCCCAGCCCGAAAAAGGTGTAAACGTATACTGGGTAGATGTCGATTCGTTTCCATTTTAACGAGATCGAAACGATAAGGGCCTCGGCAATCTTTTCATGTTTAGAGAGTCAAAAAAGAGCTGAAAGATGACTCCAAAGTGACTTTTTCGTGTATTTACCGAGTCCGAAAAAGTATAAAATACAACTCGTTTCCATCGTTAAAGTCGCAAAAACCTGCTGCTGCACATACCAAGCAAGCGTAAAACCCATTTTCGACATAACATATTAAAATATTTGATAAAAATAACTTTTTAAAACTCATTTTATGTCAAAAAAGTTATAAATATGCCAAAATGGTAAAAATAAAATTACATTTACTATTCACCTTGGTAAAAAGGAACAGTGGTCCATTTGGAGTGGAAACTTCTGACGGCGATTGTGATAGATCCGGTTGACCATTCAGATTCTCGTCTGCTACAGGTAAGAGGCGCTTCCCTGCTCTTCATTTCCATCCATTTTTTTATAGTTTTCCCTTGTGTATCAGTCATCTGTGGCCACTTTTTGAAATTTTAGGGCCGCGCTCATTGGCGCGGGTATCGGGCATGGACCCGCGCCAATGGGCTCTTTTATGCAAAGGGCTTGCGCCACGTGGCGCGAATATTCACAAAACAGCCGCGCCAGTGGCCGAACCTAAAATTCCGCCTAAAAATTCGATATTTTAACCAAATTGAATGGAATTTGAAGCCTACCAGAGATCTAACTAAGGGTTTATGACCATATGGATGAAGGTAATCAAGCAAAATGGTGATTGAATGGAAAGAATGAGAGCATGGAGAAGAGGATGAACAGGCCATAGAAAGTGAGGCTTGCATGAATGCCCTCAGAAACTGTGGGGTGAAGAAGTTCTTCCTTACACCCTGTCTACGAGCTCAGCCCGAGCTCCTCCAGTATTTGATCAGTATTTGGGATGAACATGAACAAGTGTTCAAGTTGCGAGATCAGGTATTGGAGCTGGAGGTTTCTGATGTGTATTTTATCACCGGATTGTCTCGCAGAGGTCCGATCCCTATCTTGACTGGAAGCAGACCATCTGGCGAGAAGATGGAAGAAGTGATGGCACGAGTTTTCCGAGGAGCACAAATGGGATCAGGGAGCAAGAAGGTGGATATCCACACTATCCCCGATCTGGCATTGAGAGTTGTCCTACATACCATCACATGGGCTGCAGGATCACAGGCACTGCACGAGGCCACAAAGGCCCAACTCCTGCTGGCCTTAGAATGCATGAGTCCCTTACTGTTCGACTGGGCAACAGTAGTAACAATAAACATGAAAAGGCAGCTCACAAAATGAAAACAAGCTAAACTGAAACTGTTTGGCTATGGTTCCATCCTGGTATCATTCATTCTGGAACGCTTACCAATCTTCCAGGGCCAAGGGGCCTCAGTAGCAGATCCGATCCCACGAGAGCCAAGAATGGCTCGTTGGGCAGCACTAATGCCCAGAGCTGGAGGCGGCCAACAGATGTCCTGGAGGCCGGAGTTCTTTAGGTGGTTACGGCGCCAGCTGATTGTAGTGGAGGACTGGCCATATGCAGGAACTGACTTCACCGGAGACCCAGATCTCCCACTGCCAGAAGGAGATGACTGGGACGAGGAGTTGGGTAAGACCTCATGTTTTTTATTTTCTATGTTTTATGTTTTTTTTGTTAATACACATTCGTCCTAACACATTTTATATATGTATGCAGATGTGGGACCTGAGAGACCAGCTGGGATGTCTCCAATCTCACGGAGGACTTAGCTCGCCCTTGATCCTCAGGGAGAGGGCACCGGAGGAGAGGAGTTGATCCAGAATCTTGAGGGCATTGCCCGAGGGATCCCGGACTATGCTCGGCTGGTGGACGTACCGATGGCATACCAGCGTCATACGGTGGGAGTTCCAAGTCAGATCCACCGAATCCTGAGACGCTTAGTGCATGCAGTCACATGCTATCATGAGCACCATGCGGATTAGCTCTTAGGATTTATACCACACCTATTTTTTGAGAGACATATCGTCTCTGGATGTACTTAATATGATTATGTATATTTTGACTTTATGTGACATACTCTATATAAACATTTCAATATCTATATATATATGCATATCTATTTATGGATGGATCTTTCTTTACATGTGATGATGATTTACAAATTGCGCAAATGTCTGTCTAATACCAAATTTGCTACTGCATCTGTTAATGTATTCAAATGCCTGGGTATATGATGATATGTAATGTAGTCAAAATTTCTTTCCAGTAATCGAATACGCAGATACAGACGTAAAATGGACGGGTTCCTTACCGAATAGTGTTCGTTCAGCTGTAACACTACAAGTTGCGAATCTAGATACACGAGCAATTCACGGATACCAACGTTTACTGCCTCGGTTAATAATTCTAACACATCACTATATTTCATGATGTTGTTCGTGGTATGTCCTAGACACACTCCTTACAGGTTGACCAACTCACCAGCAGGATCATAGATTACCCAGGCTATTGAAGACAGATTCCTGGTACTGCGGGAGGCACCATCCGCGAAACCAACAAATGGATGAATAGACATCTGCACAACCAGGAAGACCCGATCAGCAGAAAGATGTTTACAAAGCACACCACACTATACATGCACACAAATGAAAATCACACACCTATTTACACACACCACACCAAGAAATCACTTCAGGCATAGTACTTTTTGAGGTACAACCCATTTCTGGGCTGCGTCAGCAGAACTCCTTCATAATCTATAAGCTCGTAGGCCCCGTTTTTCAAAACGCGTTTTACTATATAGGGCCCATGCCACATAGGCTGGAACTTACCAGCTCCAAGCTTGTCATGTGCTTGATCGTACAGGAGGATGAGGTCTCCTTCGATAAAGGAACGAGGAGAAACAGATTGATCAAAATGGGTTTTGACCCTCTTCTTCTGTGCTTCGATAACCAAAGCAGCCAGACGACGGGTTTCATCTAATCATTCCAGATACAAAAGATGTTCTTCCTCAGCAAAAGCATTAGGTAGAAGCTCCACAGCTAATTTCAATGAAGGAATCTTGCATTCAACCGGAAGAGTTGCTTCCAGACCATACACCAATTGAAATGGTGTGAACCCAGTTGCACTCTTTGCAGATGTTCGGTATGCCCAAAGAGCTGAGAACAGGTGGAGATGCCAATTGGATTTGTGAATACCAACTGTTCGTTGAAGCATAGTGACTAAAACCTTGTTCACTGCTTCAACCTGACCATTCGCCTGAGGGTAATAAGGTGTTGAGCTATCGTGACGCAAGCCCAACTTTGAAGTCAGCTCCGCCATCATATAATCTCGGAAATGAGTACCGTGATCAATGAAGATGGCTTGAGGAACCCCGAATCGTGCAATAACGTGGTTGAATATAAATTGAGCAGCAGTTTCCCCGTCAGCAGCTAGTGTAGGCATCGCCTCGGCCCACTTGGTGAAGTAGTTGACGGTGACAATTATATATAGATGCCCCCCGGCCAAGTGAGGGTTACACGTCATAAAATCCACGCCCCATTTCGCAAAAGGGCCGACGGTAATAACGGGATGCAATGGTAAAGGCGGCGCACGCATCTTGCGCTGAAATATCTGGCATGCATGACATTTACGGACTGCAGTGATACTGTCTTTGAATATGGAAGGCCAGAAATAACCTGCTCGCAGAATCTTCTGGGCAGTAGCATACCCGAACATATGTCCACCACAGGCGCCACTGTGGCAGTCATTTAGGACCTTTTCAGCCTCTCCCAAGGTTAGGCATCGCCGGAGCACCGAATCTACTCCAATGCGGTATAAGGTATCTCCTACTATACGGTAGGGCTGGGACTGGTGCCGAATCCGACAGCGGGCAGCTTTATCCAAATCAGACCGAAACGTCGAGGTCTGAAGATACACTATTATGTCACCGTACCAAAGGTCACGAGTACTGATGAGGAAAAGCATTTCGTCCGGTATATGGTCTTCAGAGTGTGAGGGAGCAGATTCTGTAGGGAGAGAACATATCAAATCCATGAAGACCAGTGATTTAGTTGACTTAGCAGTAGTGAACTCTAAGTCAAACTCCTGCAGGATCACAATCCATTTGGAGTACTTGCCCCCCAGTAATTGTCTAGAAAGAATATACGTCATAGGGTTGTATTCTGAAACCACTGTTATCGTACGCAAAAGGATGTAATGGTGAAAGCGTTGTACAACGTGTACTGCTGCTAATTTCAACTTTTCGACATGAGCATACTGCGTTTCTGGATCAAGAAGGTTCCGTGACAGGTAATAAACAGCATGTTCATCACCGTCATCGTCATCCTGCACCAAGACCATGGCTATGGTGCTAAATGCGGCGGCTAGATATAGAGTGAAGTTGCGGTGGTAGTCCAGAGGACGAAGCAACGGAGCATTGACAAGCAACGTCTTCAGCTTCTCAAAGGATTCCTGAGAAATTTTGTCCCAATGAAAGGGAACATTCTGCTTTAACAAATGAGTGAATCCTTTGGCCACCTCGGCATAATTCGGGATAAAGCACTGAAGAAATTTCGCTTTCCCTTGTAGATTCTGTAACTGATACAAGGAGGAGGGTGATGGGTCAAGGCGAATTCCGTCTTTCGAGACTATGAATCCTAAAAGACGGCTAGAATCAACGCAGAAGACGCATTTATGAAGATTGAGCCTGATATTGTAGCGCCTGCAATGAAGAAATATCTGGCGGAGATGCTCAGGATGGTCCTCTCGCTTACCCGAATGGGCTGGCAAGTCGTCTAGATAAGGCTGAACGATATGGCGAATGTCATGAAAAGCATAGGACATCGCACGCTGAAAAGTGGCTCCAACGTTCTTCAAGCCGAACGGGAGCTTTTTATACGCGAAAGTACCCCACGGACAGATGAATGTGGTCTTGTGTTGATCTTTAGGTGAAATATTGATTTGATTATATCCTGAGAAATCGTCCATTAAGGAATAGATCTCACTCCCGGCACATTCGTCAATAATCTGGTCTATAAACGGAGTGGGATAATTATCCTTTGGATAGGCACGACTGATGTCGCGATAGTCAACACAGACTCTAATCGTACCCTGCTTTTATCGACAGGGACAATGTTAGACACCCATTCTGTGAGGGGGATGGGATAAATAAAACCCGCGTTCAGAAGTTTTTCAACTTCTGCCTTGATGGCAGCAGCTTTCCGAGGATGCATGGGGCGTAAGCGTTGGCACACGGGTTTCGCACCTGGATAGGTTGGAATCTCGTGCATTACGATACTGGGATCAATCCCCGAAATTTCCTCGTAATACCACGCGAAAACATCTCTGAATTCTCTGAAAAGCTCAGTATAGACTTGAATCTCATCGGGAGAACAAGTCACTCCCACGTGAATATTCTCAACGATCCCCGGTTTAACGGAGATGTTGATTGGGATAGTTTGAGTAATGTTACTCAAGTTACCCTCCGAAAAAACCTCGTGCGTCAAAATGCGCGTTTGAAGAGGAGGGGTAGGAACCTGAGTAGCATAACACTCCAGACAGTCAGTCATTGCCCATAAGCTAGGCATAAAAGAGGAGCGATGATGTCCATCGCCCCAAGGCAACTCCTCAAGAGACATAGTTTCAATGATAGCCTCATCGAAAGGAAAAGTCTCTTTGAGAGGATCAGGTGAATCAGCCTGACCAAGCCAGGGGGATTGAGAGTAGACGTCGAGAGCCATGCTCAAAGGAGCATGCTGAGGAAGTGGAGGATCAGATGCAGCAACAATTTCACAGTAGTTGATCTCTACTGGCATCAAGGGCATTGATTCTCCAAACTCAAACACCTGCTCAGGCGTAGGAATAAGCCAGTGGTCATCAGACCTGGACATCATGTTGACTTGAGCGGTGTGCGGTGGTGGTGCGGGAAAGATACCCATGAGGACTGGGTCTTTGAAGAGACCAGGTCCTACACTGTCTGGGGGATTCAGAATTTGATCCATGTATGGCACGTTGTTCTCAGAGGTAGAGGTGAAAAATGACAACTGATCCACCGTGACAATCTTTCCCTCGTGAGGGAACTTAATGAATCGAAAGATGGTGGATGGTACGCAGAGCATGGCATGGGTCCAGCTGCGACCAAGAAGTATATTGTAGTTGAGTTTAGCGTCAACCACTTCCACTTCTACGTTGACAGTTTTTCCTTGTAATGTGATCGCTAGACTCTCGAGAACACCCAGGGATTTGGATTCCTGACCATCAAATGCCTCAAGGGAATTGGGAGATGACGAAAGGGCTGGAGAGCCAATGGCCTTCCAGCAAGCGGAGGACATAATGCAAGTAGATGCACCTTCATCCACAATGGCCCTATGAATGTTCAGACCGTTAATCCCAACTTGAATAATCAGAGTGATTTGATGTGGAAGCCGGGGAGTGAAATTCTCCAAATCGAAGGTGAGAAGACTCGAGTCGGCGGGATCAATGCCCCTGATCGCAGACAGTAAAGCCTTCCGTTGCGAAGGACAACTTTGAAGAACTTCTAGTGAAGACATAGCAGACGGCGCCTGTGCCAAATGCTCAACAATGCTGTAATGTTGAGCGGCATGAGCATTTGGATTATAAGAAGATCTTCGAAGGACACCTTTAGGAGGTGGCTTCACAACGGGTTCAGGAGTAGGCTTCTCGATTTCCAACGGACCGGAGACAGGTGGGGGAGGCGGCCCATCCGCAACTGCCTTCCTGGGTGCCTGCCGCGATTCGTTGTAATCCTTCGACCGTGTAGCGACAGAGATAGGTGCAACACTCTTCACCATGAAAACCTGAGACCCAAATGATGCAGATGGTGACGGTTGTTCGACCATCTGGGTCTACCGATATGGAAATGGCTCTTTTAAAATAGTCAGAGTCCGTTTAGGGCCCTTAAGAATTTGACTAACCTCGGATCGTCGTGGACAATCCTTAGTATAATGGTCCCCTTCACAGATGAGGCAAGGGTACTTCGGTTTACGCTAAGAGCCATCCTCAATACGAGATTTAGATTCTGGTTTCGGGGCATCAGATTTAGATTTGCCTTTGCCCTTATCTTTCCCCTTGGAAGTTTTCTCCGTAGGATTGCCTTGAACAGCATTCACTTCCGCGGTTTTACCAGAATCGGAGGGGGCGGGATTAGCAGGAGCATTGTTGGAAGAATTATACTTCTGCTTCCCATTCGAAGATTTCTTTGAATTCTGAGAGACAGAACCAATGACACCATCCACCGCAGAGGTAGGCAGAGCCTTAGAGGTTCCAGACCGCGGGGCATCAGGCAAGATATCATAAAGCGTGCCGGACTGAGAATATACAAGATCCAGATATTGGGCACGCGCAATGGCCTGTTCCTCCGTCACACATGCTCCCATCGCAATATCCTGAGCGATTTTATTCACAAAGGAGGTGGTGAACCAGTGAGTCAGTATCTGATCAGGTATGTGAAACTTGATCAGTCTACGACGGTGCCGCCACTCATGAATGTGATCAAAGATTTGAGTGGCTTTGTCCTGCTTCAGAGAAGTCAGGAGGCGCGTCCCAGCTTCATAACGAACCAGTAACTGGAAGTGCGTGAGGAAAGCCATGGCTAAAAAATTGAAATCTTGGAAAATGCCGCGGGATAACTATATGTACCACTTAGCAGCAGCCCCAGTTAAAGTACGCTGGAAGAGGTGCAGGCGAATCGAATCGTTGACCCAAGAGTTAGACAAACACCAAAGATGATACGTCATCACATGCGCCTAGGGGTCCTCTCCAGCTTTTCCCTCAAACTTGGGGCAATCTCCTGGTATCTTGGTGGGAACCGGAGGCCAATATGGATTATGTAAAATCGGATCATTGGTCAACTTTGAAACATCCGGCAACTCCAAGGTGGCCAGGAACGGCAATGGCGGATTGACCGGCATGCCAGACCCAGGATGAGGACCGTTACCTGTACTCCACAATGGTTGTGAATATCCTTGCCCCCATGGGTTCTGTCCCGTAGGATTCTGACCGTAGGGGGTGTAGGTCATATAACCAGACTGATTTGGATGCTGGTAACCAGAGTGTGGGGCCTGATAACCAGGGTAGGGGCCCTGATTATATGTCGGCCTGGTGTAAGCAGCGTTTGGATTTGGCTGCTGAGTATAGGTAAAACCGGGTGGAGGAGGATAATACTGAGAGCCTCTGGGGTGGTTATAGTTCGGTTGAGATTGACCATGAGGAAAATAACCACCCTGAGGATGAGTAGGCTGCTGAAAAGTGGAACCCTGTGGAGCCTGATAAGTAGGGCGCAACTGTTGATTTGGCTGCGGCATTGAATGAGTCGGCTACTGAGCAGGGTTAATAGAATGAGCGGGTTGCCCTGAGTGAACAGGTTGACCCGACTGAGAGGGATGCCCTGAATGAACAGGTTGACCCGAATAAACAGGTGGCACCGATTGAGTAGGCTGACCTGGTTGTGAATGAGCCCCAGGTTGTACCAGATGAGCCGGTTGACCTGAAGCGGAACCATAGGATGGTCCCGGCTGATATGCAACGTTAGAAACAACAGGATACTGCGGTTGCATCGGTAAAGAAGGTTGGATTTGCCCCCCAGGACCATAGACCGGTCCCGGTTGATACCCCGGCTGAGGCTGAACAAGTTGACCGGAAGGGCTATAATACTGTCCTTGCGGACTGTACGATGGCCCTTGTTGGCCGACAGGATAGCCTTGAATGGGCTGCCCCTGTGGATCATAAAGATAGCCAGGTTGGCCCGCAGGTTGGCCTTGGAAAGGCTGTCCTTGCGGGTTATAAGCCTGGTTATAAGGCAAACCTTGAGCATAGAGATAAGCCTCAGGAGCGGGTAGACGTAAAATCTCCCCGTGCTCATCATACTGACCTGGGAAAGCATACACGGGAGTACCGTCCTGTGCATAGTGCGAAAAGTAAGAACGGTTAGGATCTTGGGAGGACGGTCCAACCTCGGCGTTCGGCTGTTGCAAAGACAACCGATACTCCTCCGGAGAGATATTCTCCGGTATAGCAGTCGCTAGATAAACATCTTCAGGAGTTGGCACAGCCCTCGCAGCGGATGCTGTGACAATAGGAGAAGAGGCGGCCACACAGACAGTGGGCCGGATGGGAACAGAAGTAACGGGCGTCTGAGGAGACACCCCGGGTGTAGTAGCAGCTGGCCTCGAAGCAGGAGATGACACTCCCATAGAGGCTGCGGTGGAAATGATCTGACCCAGAGATCTGTATCCCTGTGGTAAAGAAGGACTGGCTGTTGACATGTCAGCCAGCTCAGAGTTGTCTCCCTGAAACAATCTTCGTGGGAAGAGCTGATAGTCTTCACCAGACGTTGGGATTTCCTCACCAGAATCACTCATGGTTGATCCTGCCATTAAATCTCGCAAGAGACGGCGAGGACTAGGAGGAAATACAGCAGCAACAAAAGGCAAACCCGATGTAAGAGAAAGGAAATCAGCTCCTAATCTCAATTCAGACACAGGGTCCGAAAAGGGCCAATTGAACTCAACTGGTCCTCCAAAGGGTTGCTCAGCAAGAACCGGTCCCCCATCAGGAAACTCAGAAACAACAGGCTGCTGTGGTTCAGTAGAGGATTGGGAGGCCTCTGAAGAATCATCTGTGTAAGGACTACCAGTAGACGAAACCGAAGGTTCCGCCACTATGGCAAATGACCAGAGAAAAAGAAGCAAACACACACACGGGCTGAAAAAGAGTCAAGACACATGATCAAACGGTCAACACGCAATATCTAACAGGGCGTATAATCGTGGGTGATTAATTTTTACCTCATTGAAAAATAATAAACTTCATCGTTTCATGTTTTAAGAGTCGAGAAACGATAAAAGATGACTCTATCTCTTTCATATTTGACACAAGTGTGAAAGGACAAGCGCTTGACGGTCTTTTCAAATTTAGGGAGTCAGAAAAGACCAAATCACTGCTCAGGAATACTAGGCACAAAGGGTGTACCAAACGATCGTGAACTGCAATATACACCTTGGTTTTAATAATGAAGAAGAAATCAACCAAGGACTTTCCGTACGTGCAGGCAATCTCCCCGAATGCTGTGTTCGGTGTATCACGGGTATAGGGCGGCAGACTCGGCTTCCTGTGGATAAAGGATTGAAAACCTAGAGGGGTCTCCCTTTATATACGCAACGGTACGGGGAGCACAAGTCCGTACTAGCGCTGTCTAAAGCCAAAAGGCGAACGACAGCTGCTAGGTTTAAAGATGCCGGAACACGTCTCTAGCCTAGACCTCTAAATATGTTTCGTTAGATTTCAATGCTACCTTAGGTTAATTGAATAGATTTTAAAGTTGATCTTCAATTAGGTTTCAATTTTCAGGCCCTAACGAATGTATTGTTTCAAAAACTCCTAAATGCAAAGCTACATGCCACAGTAGACCATTTCGTTCGATGAAAACTAGCTACAGAAGAGTTGAGAGTCTTTACACAAACCAAATGATCGGAAGACAAACAATGAAATCTCTAATGCAACTAATGAAATTGAAAACTTTTCATTCAAATCACTAATTACTAGTAAAATCGAAAAATTTCAATTTGCACTAATTCAACCAAAAGCACAAGAGATTTTATTTTTGTAATTTTCAACGTTTGATAGCTAAATGCACTAAACAAACTGAAAATAAATGGAACAACTTGAGAAACGATATTGAGAGAGAAAAACAAACAAATTTCACTCAATGGCACAAGCATTCAGATCCCAAATCGACCAAAGTCTTTCAAAACCAAGAAAAAGACTCAAAGGCTCCAATGGACCGTGTGATCTAGGCCCAAAGCAAGATCAAACGAAATTTGAATGAAGGAACGAGAAATCACCCAAAAATCGCAACAAAACAGTGAACAACTACTAAGAGGATGCGGAGGAGCAATCAGAGAGTCGACTAGACAAACGAAACACTAAAACTCCCAAGGAGGGCTCGATACACAAAGCCACTAGATGCCCTAGGGCTTAAAATGTGAAATCGATAGATAAAAGCAAACAACCAAAGGACGAAGGCAAATTCCCAGTCAAACAGGGCTTCAACACACTCAGGTAGTCAAAAAATCAAGAAGAAAAGCACTGACCAGACCCAAAGAGCTCAAAACTGAGCAAACTCAAAAAACCTATAGGAGTGGCGTGACTGTAAGGCTGCAACTGGCCCCAGCAAGCAATTGGCGCGTGCTATACAAAAGCAACATGCGCCAATTGGCGCGACTGTCGAGCTAAAAAGCGCGCTAGTCGATTTTCTCAGCCAAAAAAAAGAAAGAACTACTCCAGAAGCAGATCAATGTACACTAAGAAAACCAAGAAGCAAAAAACAGCAAAAGAACCCAGCCCAGAAGGCTAACCAAGCAAGGAAAATCATAAAATAATCAAAACGAGACAATTTAAACGAGACAGTGAAATCTAGACTCTCCCCAGCCGAGTCGCCAAATTTTTGAGGAGGTAAATCCCCTCTGCAGACAGAGGCGATCCCTACTAGCCCAGCAGGGGTCTAGCAACAATCATCAAATTTTACAGCGCAGATTCCTAGTTACGAATAAAATACCAAAGATGGAGGCCTACCTGGAATCCAATGTTATGATCCGTAGAAGAAAGCATTCCCGTTCCTCAGCCTCGGCAGATCACGATCCTCCCACGATCTCCGCGGATGGACACCTACACATGTAAGAAACAACACGAATACAAGCATAAAATCCAGAATACGCAACTATATATCAGTCAGAAAGGATATAACTCGTTATTAACATAAGTGAAAACAGAGTGGAACCATAACTGTAATCATTCATTAAATAACAATCGAAAGAGAGTACAACCAATGTTCTGACGTCGCGGTCTCCTTTGGATGGGTCTCCAGTTGTTCACGTCTCGCAAAGCTCGCCAGGGAAAGGGAAAACCTCTCCAAAGTCTCTCGACGATAGTCTCCTTACTTGAGTCGGCCTTAAGGGAAGAAAGAGGGCTCTTACAACACAAAGGCTCTTGGGAATTTGGAGATTCAAAGCTTAGGCACTTCAAGACTAGCTTGCCATGGAATTGAGCAGGCTTTTATAGATGAGGAAGGAGGGAGTTGGGATCCCTATTATTGTGGGATTGGCCCTATCAACAAGGAAGGTTCCAGGGGAGGTATGCATGCTTCGCTTCCATGGAACTCATGACCAAACCTCCCAACTCAAGATAGGCAATGGTTTCTGAGTTTGTTGAAACACAACTTCCATCATATTTATTTAAAAAACACTCCTTAAATTGGCTGGCGCGACTACTGCTCTGGGACAGAGCACCAGTTGGCGCGGCCTCTTTGTAGGATTTTCCCCATTGGCATGAGTGATGAACTATCTGCCCGCGCCAATGCAAAAGGAGATGTTTTCATGAATTTTTTGCAAGGAGATGTATTTAGGGCAATTGAAGCTCATGCTTAGATGAATGCATTGATGATGATTTCAAGGCATGACAATGTTCACAGGTCACAGAATGGGTCCTCCATTGTGCGGGACGGGGAATGGTAGGGACAGTGACAAATTACTGTGTAACAGTTATCTACAAGGTGATTTCCAAGGTCATTGTTAACAGCCTTAAAACTCAGCTTCCTCTACTTATTTCACCAGACCAAACAGACTATGTTGAGGGATGATAGATTCTGAATGGGATCATACTCACTCAAGAAGTCATTCACTCCCTGAAACACACCAAGAAGGGAGGTATGCTCTTAAAAATTGATCTTTCCAAAGCTTTTGACAAATTAAGTTGGGACTATATCAAGTAGGTTCTCATTGCTTTTGGTTTCAGCCCCTCCTGGACTAGATGGATTATGAACCTCATTTCTTCCCCCTTCTACTATATTATCATCAATGGTGTCCCCTCCCACCCTTTTTCTCCCTCCAGAGGCATACACCAAGGTGATACCATCTCTCATTTCCTCTTTGTCCTAATGGCAAAAGGGCTTGGACGTCTTATACAAAATGCAGTGCGCACTCAAAATCTTCATGGAATCTCCATTCATGGCTCTCAGCCAACCACCCATCAACAGTTTGTTGACAATAATATGATGTTCGGTCATCCCTCTGTTCAAGAAGCTCTTACATTCAAATCCTTGCTTGATATTTTCTTGGATGCCTCAGGCACCTCTATTAATGCTGCTAAATCTCAGATATTATTCTTCAATACCCCAGCCATCGCCCAATGTAATATTGCTAGGATTCTTGGCTTCACCATAGCTTCTCTACCTGTCAAATACCTTGGAGCACCTTTAATTGACTCCGTGATCAGACACTCATCTTGGCAAGAGCTCTTAGAGAAACTTCAAGCCTCCCTCTCCTCATAGACTTATAGATCCCTCAATATCGCTAGTTGACTTATCCTAATCAAATCGGTCTTGCAATCCATGCCCCTATATCTCTTCTTTGTTCTAGTAGCACAAAAATGGGTGCTCAAGAAACTCAAGAAATTGCAACGCAATTACCTTTTGGGGCTCCTCTGGTCAAAATCGCAAATTGGCTCTAGTCAAATGGTCTACAGTTTGCACTCCAAAAAAGGACGGCGCTATAGGCCTAAGACATCTGCATCATAGTAACACAGTCATGAGCGCCCGTATTTGGTGGAAATGGTGATTGATGCCACACACACCTTGGACACATCTCTAGAATGTCAAATATGCCAAAAATAGACCTCCTCAAGATCTTATCAAAATAGCCACAACTGATACGGGCTCTCTTATTTGGAATGCTGCCAAACACCATAGAGCCCTCATTCAAGAACAGAGTTTCTGGGAAGTCAGAGATGGAGGTACAACCCGTTTCTGGGTAGATTCTTGGCAACAAAGGCCCAAATTAGCAGATCTTATATGACCTTAGCAACACGCGGATCACATTGACCAACAGGATAACAAAGTAAAACACTTATGGGAACCCAAAACAGTACAGGGCTACCGTCAATGGATACCAGCAGCTCAGACTTATGATAATTGGCAGCAGGAAATAACTACGGAGATTGATACAGAGCTCAATAGCAGAAGAATCAGATATTCAAAGAAGAAAGATCTTCTTCGGTGGGGTTATACTCCTCAAGGTATGTTTACTACCAAGGAAGCCTACAAATTTATGTATCCCACCCAAGAACCTAAAGATCCACTCTGGATCAAAATATGGTTACCTAGCATTTGGCCCAAGGTTTCCACCTTCGTCTGGTTCCTATGCAAGAAACACATCCTCACCTGGGATAATCTTCTAAAAAAAGGATTTATAGGACCTTCTAGGTGCCCCAATTGTTTAATGCAAATAGAAACTATCTAGCATCTAATGGATACATGCACCGTATCCAAAAAACTGTGGGAAAAAATCATCTTCAGATACAGAAGATCTAGTCACATAAAGGGTGATGTTGTTAGCACTATTTGAAATTGGCCCTCGGAACCTTATAATATCAAGTTACTAAACACTCTTTGGACTCTTCTCCTGGGCCTTCTCTTGTGGACAGTCTGGAAGGAAAGGAACAAAATAATATTTAAGAATCAGATCACCCCACTGGATACCATTTGGTCCAACCTATGCATCAACCTCCAAGAAACACTCACTCTACACCAATGGCAGGATTCTAATATTCCCACTCAAGATTCAAAGAATCTCATCTGGGCGAATTGGCAACTTTCACTGACATTCCTCCCCTCTAGTACCAGCACTCCTTCCAACCATCATGAGTCACCCATCACTTGGATTCCCCCTCCAGCTGGGCTGATCAAGATGAATTTCGATGGTGCCTCCAAAGGCAATCCGAGAGTAGCAGGATTCGGTGGCATCTTTCGCGATTTTTTTGGCACCCCCCTCTTGATCTTCTTTGGATCCATAGGGTGGGATTCCAATAACTCTGCTGAACTGGAATTTTTATGATAGGGTCTATTCCTGGCTCAGATGCAAAAATATTTCCCCATTGAAGTTGAAGGAGACTCTCAAATCCTCATTAATGCAACTACTCATCTCCTCATGGGAGCCTCTACTTCAAAGTTTGCCAAGAGTTGGCATCTTGCAGCTAGATTTGAGCTCATAGAACAGTGGCTGAAGTACCATCGGGAAATCTCCTTCAAGCATGTCAAACACTTGGGCAATAAAATTGCGGATCTGCTTGCAAATAAAGGAGTAGACTATGAACATGCACTCTACTCTGGCCCTCTCAACAATCTCCATGATACCTCTCTCTTAGTGGAATGCACTAAGTTGGTGCACATGGAAGCTACATTCCTGGATGCAGGTGAACATTGAAGGTGGGTATACGGTGAGCCCATTACATGACACATGGCTTAGACACATGGTCACGCATGGGCTCAAGCCACGGGCATTAACACCTGCCAACTACTCTCAACGTTGTTACATTAATTCATCTGATAGTCGATGCAACCACCACCCTTTCAAAATGCCTCCGCGCTGTAGCATTCCTCCATCACCTTCAAGATGCACTTGCCCCTCTATGGTCTTAGAGCCGAGCTCTAGAACGCCCATATGGAGGCAGTGCAGCCTCCATTGCTGTATCATTCTCACACCTGGTCACCACTTCTCCTATAGCCTCCATTGCATCCTCAAATTTGCTTCAGAGCCTTTGGCTCCTCAGACTTATGTTCCTTTGGCTCCTCAGACCTTTGTTCCTTTGGCTCAGCTCTCTCAGCCCTTCACCAACGTCTCCAATAGCTCCATTATGCCAAGGCACCACCGAATGCACTGCCTCCGAGGTAGTGGGCATGGGCGAGCGACTCATCCTCCGCATTCCATCCACTCACCGTCTTCTTCTCAGTTACATGAGGATTCCTTTGGCCATTATCTTGCAACTTGCAGCGGTAGAGGCTGCGGTCTGGCCTCGAGGCAGTCTCACTCTGTCTCCCCGGTTGGCACTTCGGTGTTGCACCACCCCACTAGTCACTCCTCCCTGCCTTTGCCTCATTTGAAGATGCGACCCTCTCCGTCCACCATGCACTCTACTCAATTCCATTACAACTGCACTATGGACCACCCTTGTATCACAACCACTATCTCAATTAGCTTCAAGGAGGAAGCTTCCCTTGCGGCTAGCCAGAGCCCCAGAAAAAAGATCAGAAAATCCACCATCGACTCGGCGCTTCAGCTACCTTCACAGAAGTCTGAAGCTCTTCCCATTATTCAAGGCACCCCCTCTTCTAGCAGCAAAGGAAATGGCAGCAGTGGCAGCAGTATCAGTGGCAGCGATAGCAGTAGCAGGGATTTTTCTGGTGATGATGGTTGCAAGGGCAGTGCACGGACTTCCATTACTCCTGAGCATGCCGTGCCTCCAGCTAAGATTTCATATGACACCTCTGTTGAGTTCAGGTGCCTAATTATGGAGGAGCCACCGCATCTGCACAATGGGACCTAGCTTCTACAGGTTTATTTACTATATGGGTTTCTTTTTCTAGGTTATTATGTCTCTCTTGGATACTCTCGTAATTATCTATTGTTTTTTTTATGAAGTTGGTTTCCCCGTTGTGGGAAGCTGCAGTAAGACTGGTTTGATTGGTTTCCCCTTCTGGGGAAGTCACTATTTTGTTCTTTTGACATATAAGGCCTCTAGAATTTTCTAGCTCATCAATTCCATAGGCGAGACTCTCCTTGTACCATATGTTATATTAATAGAATTTAGACTTACTTAGAAAAAAAAACAATAGTTTTGAATGGAATCGAGACTAGAATAGACTAACTCTTCCTAGCTCTAGCTCTTCTCTATTTATTCTATAAGGTGGCTACCAACAGCTCCCTAGAAAATGGTGATTGAGTCCACTTGAATCCCAGTGAACAAGGATTGGGTGCACTCCTCTTTGAGTTGCTTGGCTGCCTCTGGAATTCGAATTACTGGAGAGAATCCTTGGGGATCCTTTGGCTGCTTTTGGAATTCGAATTACTGGAGAGAATATTTGGGATCCTTCGACTACCTTTGAGGGTGGAAATCCTCCTATAATTCCTCTTTGTTTTCTCCTCCGAGTCTTTATGATAAAATCCTTATAAAAATTATTAATAATTCATGATTTTTTGCACTCAACCTTATATTAGGCACTCAAATTATGTTAGACTAAATCACCACCTATACTAGCATCATATAGCCAAATAATAATAAAAATGAAAGAAAAAGATATCTAAGAAGGAAAAAGGTGACTATTAACCCCTCCAAATATGTCTAATGATGGACCTCATCATCACCCCCCTACTAAATGGTTCCTAATCCTTTGAGCAACTAATCCTCCTTCTGCATTTCCTTTAAGGCTTTGAAATCCCCCCCTGATTTCCTGAGTAAGAAATGTGGGAGTTTCCCCAAGGGAGTACAAACCATTATTATTTTCTGCATTATCCCATTCTCTATCTTGTGCATCTGTGTCCTCTTCATTAGTTAACCTCAGCAGCACAGGTGGGCTGAGCTTTAGGTCCATCCATTCGATCTTTTTGGCCTACATGGCCCTCTTGTATAATGGGGCCCTTTCCCATACACCCCTCAGTATTTCTGGATTATGGTACTCCCTATTCTTAAGGTTGTGAGGGAAGTTGTTCCATCTCCTCTGGCTGGCCATAATGCACTCATCTTCTATCTTCCTAGAGACATTATCAAAGTGGCCTATCACCTAGTTTTGAGTCTAAAGGTATATTTCAACCAGTGCAGAGTCCATTTCAATCTCTTGATGGTTAAGGATGACTCCTCTTGGGCTGGACAATTCTGGTCTGATATATAAGTGTTCTCTATTTCTTCTTCCCATGACCTTCCATATCTGTTTTTCTCTAGTGTCTTCATTCACCATCCAAGATGCTAGAGCCATTAACAGCATATCCCCCATTGTAGGATTGGGGTCCCAAATATCCAGATTTGTCAGCACAAAGTTATGCACATAAAACTCTGCCATATTGGTCTGATCATCCATGTTAGCTTGCTTGTAGAAATTCATGAATTTCCTGCAATCCTGGAAAGGTAGTGATCCATGGGAGGCTATAATTTTGATTTGAAATAGAATCCATTGTTCTTTTAGGTACACAACATATGAGTCAGAGGGGAATCTACGCTGGAGGGATTTTATGCATAAGTCTGCCATGGTGGCTACTTGCTCCTATTTTTGTTGCAATTGCTCCTTTAGTGCTACATTCTCTGCTTGTGCCTGCTGGAGCTGCTCCTTCAGAATTATCTCTTTGATTCTTTCCTCCCCCCTTGGTGATTCTTCAATGATAATCGGGCTTGTGGGAGAAGTTTCTGGCTCTCTCTGATTCTTTTCAGCTCTAGAATACCTTGAGGTGTGCCTTTTTCTCATTGCACTTAGAGGAGCTATGGTAGCAACTAAATTTTTGTATTGAGGGGATGTGGTGTTGCGTTGTGAGTCGACTTCTCGCCCACTTTCTGCTATCTCTATGACTTCTATGGCCATATATTTTTGTTTTGATTTGGACCTTTGTCTCTTCCTCTTCTTCTTTAAGCACTGCGTGCTTCTGTTGGTCTCTCTCCCTTTACAAATTTTCAATCTACTGGTTTGGATGAGATGAAATATCCTTTTATTAGATAGCGCAGCTAATTTTGGAGTGCTTATGTAACTTGGCTCAGCTCCAGTTCTGTTGTAGACAATTGTTTCCTTGTCTTGTTAGTTCATGATGGACTACGTGTTTCCTCCCCTCGTTCTCCTCTACTTCACTGATTTAAACGCTTTTCTTTTGCATGCCCAGGTGGCGTGTACTTCTAGTTTCTTCAGTCATACCTCATGGTGGTGGCCGAGTTAGCTGACCACCTTTCTTCGCCTTAAAATTTGAGTATGAAAATTAATTATTTCTGGCTATTATGGATGCGTAGCAAGGGGTGAGAAGCTATACCTAAGTTTACCTGTTTTTTCCAAGGTGGTTGCAGGATATGGAGGTTGGAGACAAGCCTTTTAGATGTTGTGTCCCTCACCATATTCCTATACTCTAAATGAGCATCTTGTTGAATGAGCAGCTTGCTGAATGAGAAGTTTCCTAAGTGAGCTGCTAATCTTTGCTTATTTTTTCTCTCTGCTGTGGATGTCGTGTGGGGTGCTTGAGATGCCATGGGTGGCATTTTCATTCTCCTAGATTCTGTTATGCAGCTTTCTTTCTTGTTTTTCTTGGCGGTCCATGAACAAATTTTTTTTTTTGATGGAACTACCTGATGTTTGTAGCAGTCTGTTTGTGTGTTGCTTCTCTTGCTACATTGTGTTAAGGAATGGAGGAGTGTGGTGTATGGACGTGATGGAGGAAGTTACGAATATGAATGTACTGAATGATGGGATGGATGGTAAGATAGAAGAAGGGAAAAGAGGATGAATGCTTCCCTATGTTTCCAGAAAACATTAACAACCTGCAAAACAAAAAACACAGAAAACACAGAGATGCAGATGTATTTTCTCTTCTTTTTTGTTCTTTTTCTCTCTTTTTTTTTTTAAAAGAAAAAGGGTTTCCTCCATGGAGGTTTCCAACCCACAAACTTGCCTTGGGAGCCTCAGAGACGTTTTCACCCATGGATATTTATTCTCTTTTTTTTTTTTTGAGCAAGTGAGGTGCCTCCATCGAGGTTTTCAACCCACAAGCTTATTATTATTATTATTATTATTTTCTTATTGAATTTATGAACTCTTACTTTGACAAAGGCTTCTTTTAAATTTTAATTCTGTGACCATTGAGAAGCAAGGGGATTCCTTCCCCATCTATGTTTCTGATTTGAACTGTGTCATTATCAAAACATTTTTCCACTGTGCAAGGTCCTAACCATCTTTTCATCAACTTGGCTTAAATATTTAAATCTTGAATCATACAACAGTGCCTAATCTCCTTCTTGGAAGGTCTTTTCTTTTATGTTCTTTTCATGCCATACCTTCCTTTGCAGCTGAACTACCTCTGTGTGAAGAAGTGCTTGCATTCTGAACTCATCCAATCCATTTCGTTGCCCTCTCTTTTTGCACATTTGATAGATCTATATTTAATTCAGCTTCCATTCTTAAAGTATTGAATTCAAACTCAACTGAAAATAAAGCTTTCTTACCATAGACTAGCTCATAAGGAGTGAATCTTGTTGTTGTCTTCTAAGTAGTGTTGTAGGCCCAAGTAGCTTCTGCCAATCTGTTTGCCCAATATTTTCTACTGCTGCTCACAACCTTGGTGAGGATGCTCTCTAAAGCTATGTTAGTTACTTCTACTTGGCCATTTGCCTGAGGGTGATAGGAAGTAGACATTTTATGCTTAATCTTGTGCTTCCTCAAAATATTCTCACTGAGGTGAGAGGTTAACTGTGCTCCCTGATCAGTGACTATTTCTCTAGGGTACCCAAACTTGTAAAACGTATTCTCCCTATGAAATTATGCTACTTTCTCCTCGGTTTCTACCTTCACTGGTTTTTCTTCGGCCCACTTTCTGAGGTAATCAGTGTAGACTATGATATACTTCTTTTGTCCAAATGGTGGATCGATAGGTCCAACAAAGTCCATGCCCCACTTATCAAATGGCTCAAGAGCCACCTGAGGGTGTAAAGGCATTTCATTCCTTTGTGTGGGTTTCCCCATCCTCTGTGATGCCGGATCCCAACACAAATTACAATATATAAGATTTATCCATGCAGTCAAATCCTGAATTTTATATGCAGCCGAAAAATAGAGACATCATGGTATTGGTGCAATTTAGCTAAAATGAAGCAATCAACATCAACATTAAAAATGTAAGTAATCATCATCCTTCATTTCATTATTATACTTATAATCTCTACCATCCATTTTATCTCTTCTTGATCTAATGGATATCGCATTCCAGGCAGCACAATGTTTAAAGCTTTAAAATTTTGCGATAAAAGTGTTTTTCTTCCCTCATACCTATGCTACGTGTCGCATTTGGGAGTGTATCACATGGTTTGAGCAACTATCATGCACCACCGGTTTTTTTAAAAACCGCTATACTCATCCGATACACGCAATTATGTGTGGTACAAGGTTCTGTAATGAATCAATTGCCTCGTTTTAAATCAATCATTCAGTAATATAAGGATTTAAAACTCTCAATATGCAATTCTGTGATGAATCCTTATTCACTAATAAATTAAAATTAAAACGTAGAAAATAGAAGAAGGTACCAATGTATACGGGATTGACCTTCAAAGGTTTTAAAACGAAATCAAACACCCAAAAACACGATTTTCCACACCACACTTCAATCTATTATTCTAGAAATGTAAATTACAGAGATTTATCTCTTTATGGGTTGATTCATCAAATTTCCATCTCTCGGTCTCTCTTTTACAATTTCATCTCTCTGCCCCTGTTTCATCTATTTCACACATTATATATTAAAAAAAATCCAAAGCATTCCTTCTTCTCAAAATAGTTTTATGTTTAATTTATTACTTAATTAAATTCTATCCTATTTCTCAGTTCTTAGCCTACTCGACTTAATCTCCACGCAGGGAGGAACCAATTTCTAATTTTATTTTCTAATTAATCTAACAAATCCAAAAAACTAATTTCTTTGATTTAAAATTAAGAAAGAGAATTAATGGCCAATGTTTATCCATCTCATATTTAGCCACAACATGTGAACATCCAATCATATTGCTGGCTAAGTCTGGTTGCTCCTGCATCAGACTCCTGGGGAAGAAAAGAATCATTCATCAAAACTTTGGGATTTACTCCATACTTTTGTAATTATGTTGTTGTCAACCAACTGGCATCCTCCATTGGATATCCCTTCCATTTGACTAGATACTGAAAATAAACCTGTCCTCTAGTTCTTTTGGATGCTCTTTTCTCCATAATAGCTTCCACCTCTTTCTTGACTGTCTTTGGCATTTGTTCTTCCCAATTTAAAGTCTGGTTTTCCTCTGGTTTAGAGTCTTCATGCAGCTATTCCTCTATTCCTTTGTATGGGTACAAATCTACAACATTAAATATGGGTGATATTCCAATCCCTTCTGGAAATTCTATTTCATATGCATTTGAAGAAAATTTCTTCAAAATTTTACATGGTCCTATCTTCTTTATCTTTAATTTATTGTATGTCGTAACACGAAATATTTCTTTTCTCAGATAAACCATGACTAGTTCTCCTACTTGGAATTCCTTTTCTTTCCTTTTTGTATCAACTCTTTGTTTGTATTTTCCATTGCTTTCCTGTAATCAGGGAAAATTTTAGCCCATGGGCGAAATTTAAGGGTTTTTATATTTTAGATGGGCGAATTTTTTATATTACAACCATTTTCCCCATTTTCTAAAATTAGCCCAAAAGATATTTTAAAAATAAAAAATTATTATATTTTCGCCTATAAAAATAAGACCATAAAATGCATTTTCGCCTCCAAAAAATTATCTTCCAACCCGGATTCGCCTGATTCCCGACTGTAATTTTTTTTTCCAAGTCGGATTCACCTAATTCCCCTTATTTTCGACTATAAATTTTATTTTCCAAGAACGATTCGCGTGATTCCCCTGGTTTTCGACTGTAAGTTATTTTTTTTCCAAGCCTAATTCACTGTTATTTGCCTTGATTAAGAGTGAGATTTGCTTCAATAGGCCCCCGATTTCTAGGTCCAGACACCTTATACCATGACTCATTTCTATAGATTTAGGCCTGGTTGATTTTTCCCAGTATTTGAAGAGTCTCCAGTAATGGATCCTCCCTTGCATATGCAAGGGAATTGGATGCTCTCGACAAGAAAATATATGGGATCAGTAAATGAGTTCAGGAAGCCATACTTGCACCAGTAATGGGAAATCGAGGGCAATTTCATTATCTTCCCTTTTTTGGTCAGGGGTGTGAGCTTAAAACATTAAGAGGTTCCAGATAAAGATATGTAGCAAGAAACCCTCAGTATTTGGAAATGATACTCACTCAAGCTAGAACGGAACCACTTATTTCACCCTTCAAAGTAGCAAGAATAGACAGTCGAAGGAGCATGTAGTCCTTCGGTTGCAACAAACTTCCCCTTGACTTGTGCAGTATTAGGATATCCATGAGTTTCAACTTCTAGCTTTTGATAAGATGGATTAATGGTAACGAAAGTGGAATAGAAATATAGTCTCACAATTGCAGGCAGAGAGAAGGCTTAAATAGGAGCTGATCAAAGGGCTAACTGTATTGAAATGGGCTTCGTCTCAATGGAGAAAGATAGGTCAAAGTACCATATTGAGGGTAGCTATGTCTGCTCTTTTATTATGAGATAAATAAAAATATCCCCTCACATTTAAATGGGAAATCTGTGGTGGGGTTTCCTGAGCACATCTACTAGCAGGGTCTCTAAACCATATCTACTGGTAGGATCAAACTCCGTTGCATTATGGAAAGCTTCCTCTAGATTAATTTTCTTCAACTAGTTTCGAATCACTCTAGACATAAGGGGCTGTTAATTCTGTTTAAGATGTTAAATTTGACACTTTGAGAAATTCAAAGAAAGTTTACAAAGATCTACTTAGAGATGGGCAAAGACAGGAGCGTTGTAAGGCTGATTTGAAGGCTCATGGATAGGACCTGGATTAGATTGCAACAGGACTAGATGAAATGAGAAAAGCCTATCGAGTGATTGTAGGCGTAATACTTGATTCGGATTTATGAAGGAACGCAACAGAATAAACATATAAACTTAAATACAGAGATGCAGCGGAAATAACACTTCATTTCATTAATATCAAAGAACTGAAATTTGCTTACAGACAGAATGGAAATAAAACTAGCTAGGGCGTTGGTAGCTATCTCTGAGAAGATATGTGGCAGCTACAGGCCTCTGAACTAAGTTATAATGAGGCTCGAGGGCCTATTTATCATTTAGAAACAATGGGAAATCCTAAACAGCCAAAACCCAAACCCTAGGAGATGAAGCGCCAAAACTATGGGCCCCATTTGGGTAAATTGGTGTTTCAACTTCCCAGGGGCGTAACTTTGGCATACGATCTCCGTTTGACGTGTACCATACCTCGTTAGAAAGATCTATCTGAGGAATACAAATTTGGAACAAGCAACATCGGTCCATGGACCCATGTTGCTCTCCGTTTTCCCAAAAAACGTCATTTAGGGCTTCAAAACGGCTCTGGAAGTTTAGGACTCGAAAAACTGCTAAAAATAGTAAACTGTGCCGAAACTGAAAAACTGAAATAGACAATGGTGGAGCCCCAAGTGGAATAGGCGGGTGACCACAAATATCCACCTGGATCATTCCTCCCCCCTTAGGAAGCAATGGTCCCCATTGCGTTAAGTTCCTCCATGAGATGAGGAAATTTCTACTGAACTTGGTCCCTGGTGAACCACTTTCCTTGGTGCAGGAGTTGGCCAGCTTTGACAACCCGGTATAGTTGGATCTTCTGCTGGCGAGTGTTCTTGATTTGCATGTCCATGATGCAATCTGTGGTGGCCTGTTCCATGCAGTCTGGATTTAACTCAGTTGGTGTGAGTTGTTCTGCAATGTCCGAGGTGTCCAGTAGAGGTGGGAAGTAAGGACGAAGGCGATCCACATTGAAGACTGGGTGCAGAACAAGGAATGGTGGAATACTGAGCTCGAATGCATTGTTCCCTACAGCCTTGGTGATGGTGTACGGCCCGTATTGGAGCGGGCGAAGCTTGCGGTGGGGTCCAGTGAGGCGCTCCTTCTGCAAATGTAGCCATACTTTGTCACCCACCTGGAAGTTGTGTGGCACCCGGTGTTGATCATGGCGTTGCTTGTACTTGGCATTGGCTCTGTCCAATATATCATGAACCTGTTGGTAGATGTGTTGAATGTGCTCGATGAAGCTACTGGCTTTGTCAACTTCAGACTGGACATGAGCTGAATTGGCCTGAGCAGCTGCAAATGGCATGGCTACGTCAACGGGACATTGTGGCTGGAACCCCAAGCCCACCTGAAAGGGGCTATGGCTGATTGAACTGTGGAGAGCCCGATTATAACTATGTTTTACATAAGGGAGGCTCTCGTCCCATGTGTGTGGATGCTTTGAATTGTACATGCGCAGAATGTGTACAATCATTCTGTTGACGACCTCTGTCTGGCCATCTGTTTGGGGATGGAAAGCTGTGGACTTGGTGAGCTTGGTATCCAACATTGACCAGAGGCTGGACCAAAATGTGCTGAGGAACTTGCTATCCCGATTTGATATGATAGACTGTGGGATCCCAAAGTGCACCCACACTCGTTCAAAGAAGAGTTTAGCAGTGGCTTCTGCTGTGATATTCTTCTTGCAGGCCGCCATAATGGCCATCTTCGAGAATCTGTCGACGACCACAAAAACACAGTCATTTCCCTGCTTAGTAGAAGGCAGGCCCGACATGTAATCCATGGAGATGGATTCCCAAGTTCGACTAGGGGTAGGTAGAGGAGTATATAGGCCTTGCTTCTTGATGGTCGCTTTGGCAATGGCACAAGCAGTGTAGGATCTGATGTGCTTCTCGACATCCTTTCGAAGGTTCGGCCAATAGAAATACTTCTGCAGGATTGCTACTGTTTTCTCGACCCCGAAATGCCCAGCGACTCCACTGTAGTGTGCTTCCCATATCATCTTGGCACGCTCGCTTGAAGGAACACAAAGGTGTCCCATGTGACATAAAAGTGCATCTTGGAGGTGAAAATTTGGAACTTGCGTACCCCCCAAGAGTGCCTTGTAAGTTTGGCCGAATTCTGGGTCACTCTCATAGAGAAGCGGCCAATCGGAAGTCTCGTGCCCACAAGAGTTGAGCACAGTGGTGAGCGCCACGATCGGTGGTCGGCTGAGGCAGTCTGCAACATTATTGGTGCTACCCTTCTTGTACTTGATGTTCAAATGAAACTGTTGCAGATATGTGGACCACTTCTGATGGCGATCATTCTGCAACTTCCCTTGTGTCTGTATGAACTGCAGGGGCCGGTGGTCTGTGTGGATGATTGTTTCCTTCCCAAAAATGTAATGCTTCCATTGTCGACAAGCTTGCACAATGGAGTACATTTCTTTGTCATATGTGGGGTACTTGCGAACGGTGTCAGACAATGTCTCACTGTTAAATGCCACTGAATGTCCCTGTTGAGTAAGAACTGCCCCAATAGCATAGTCAGAGGCATCTATCTCGATCTAAAATGGTTGTTGCAAGTCTGGTAAAGTGAGCACTGGGGCAGAACAGAGGCAGTTTTTCAGTTCTATGAATGCCTTCTGTTAAGGTTCTGACGAAAAAAAAATTTCTCTCGCTCCTCCTTTGGTGACTTGACTCAAGGCCCAAGTGATATGAGAGAATCCCAACACGAACCTCCGATAGAAATTAGCAAGACCCAGAAAGCTGCGAAGCTCTGTTATAGTGGTTGGGGCTGGCCAATCCCGAATGACTTGGATCTTGGATGGATCCACATGCACCCCCCTTTCATCAATAATGTATCCCAGATATTGAACGTGGGTCATGCCAAAAGTGCACTTCTCCAAATTGGCACACAACTTGTGTTGCCGCAGTGTTTGGAGGACTTGTCGGATGTGGTGAAGGTGCTCTTCCCAAGTCTGGCTGAAGATCAGAATATCATCCAAGTACACCACTACAAATGAGTTGGTGAATGGCTACAAGATGTCATCCATCATCCTCATGAAGGTGGTGGGAGCATTCATCAACCCGAAAGGCATGACCAGCCATTCAAAAAGGCCTTCCTTGGCTTTGAAGGCAGTCTTCCACACATCGGAGGGCTCAATTGGTACCTGGTGATACCCAGACTTCAGGTCGATCTTGCTGAAATATTTTGCACCTTTGAGTTGGTCCAGAAGGTCATCAATCCGTGGGATTGGGTACCTATTCCGGATAGTGATCTTGTTCAGCGCCCGATAGTCAATACAGAGTCTCCACGTCCCATCCTTCTTCTGTACCAACACGATCGGGCTCCCACAGGGCGATGAACTTGGTCTGATGTGACCTTTCTGCAACAGCTCCTGAATCTGCCTCTTGATTTCATCATTCTCTAGAACAGAGCGCCGATAGATCGGTCCATTAGGTAGCGGTGCATCGGGGGTCAGATCAATCGGGTGCTTGACCTGACAGTGCAGAGGAACCCCTGTGGGTGAGGTGAATATGTCCCCGTACTCCTCCACAACCTTATCCATTTGTTGTTGTTGTGCGGAGGAGCCCTGTCTGGAGGTCGTGGCCACAGTCTTCTTCTTGCCCTGGGGGCGGATCATCAGGAAAACGAATTTCCTGGTTTGGGAAATGAGCTTACTACATTGTTTTGCGGTAACCAAAGAGATAGCGGCAGGAGGTGGTACCTCTGGTATCCTGTACAACTTATTTCCCAAAGTAACAATAACAGCACGAGGTCGAGACTCATACACAGCATGGCGCTTCCACAAGTATGGTTGTCCTAATAATACATCAGAAACATCAATAGGAGCAACATCACATAATACCTCATCCGTGAAGGGCTTGATGTTATAGGGAAGGTGACACTGCTGGCTGACACGGAGATCTTGTCCTTGGTGAAGCCACCCGATGGTGTATGGATGTGGGTGAGTTGTGGTCGGCAAGCCCAACCGCTTCACGGCGTCTGCTGAAATGAGGTTCTTTTGGCTCCCATTGTCGACAATGAACTGTACAGGGGAGCCCTTTACCCCCATCTGGGAGTGGAAGAGACGTTCCTCCTCCTCTGGATCTTCCGGTTCCTCCTTCTGGACCTTTGTAGTGGCAACAGTGGCGTTGGGCTCCGCATCAATAATCTGTTTCCCTTTTTCATTCCCCTTTTCAGGTTTTGATTCGGAGTCGGAGCATGCATCTGACTCAGAAGCCCTCATCTCGGCCACTAGCGACTGCTTGGCCCGACACTCACTTGTGTTGTGAGTGGAGCTCTTATGGAACTCACACCACTTTCCGTGTCCTTCTTTGGCTTTGCGGTGCTGTTCTTTTCTTGTGGCTTCGATGAGTTGTCTTTAGCCGCCATGCCTTGGCTCGGTCCTTTGTTCTGCGGTTTGGAAGCACCTTTCCCTTGCTTTTGATTTGTAGATCCAAAGTCTCGCTTCTTCTGCTTGAATTTCTGCTCAATCTTGGCAGCATACCGGTATGCCGTACCAAGCGAGGAGATGTCGAGGAACTCCATTTCCTCCTGAATGTATCTGTGCAGACAGCTGTGATACTTTAGCACCAAATGTTTCTCTGAATCTTTGATACCCAACTTTGTGCGTAGGGTATGGAACAGATTCGTCAGCTCGTGCACATCTTGATCCCTTTGTTGTCGCAGCGTGGTCCATTGTATGTACTTGTCCTCATGGCTCCCCACGGGATAGTACTGTTCCTTGACGGCGTCTCGGAAAGAATTCCAAGTTGGTACGGCCGAGAACAGAGAGGGTTCTGTCTGGTCCTTGTTCTCACAGTAGGTTTCCCACCAGTCCTTAACATGGGGGGTAGCTTTGAGGAGTGCAAAAATAATCTTCCCCCGGTCTGAAAAGTCATGAACCGAGAAATATCCTTCTAACAGATTCAACCATCTATCTACGGCATCTGCGTCTATTTGACCCTCAAATATGGGAATGTCAAAATTTACTTGTGCCTTAAAAGGAGTCGCGCCTCCAGAGTGGCTGCTGGATGCAGATGCGCCGCCGGTGGGTAGCCGTTGAAGGATCTGAGCAAAGTTATCCATCATCACGCTCCTTTGTCTTTCGAGGGCCTCCTCGAGCAATATTTTGATAGGATCTCTTGCTCCCTCATCTTGCTTTTCGTCCCCCATGGGTGTCCGTCGAGGTTTGCGAGGCTGATCTTGCAAAGGTTCCACCAGATCGAGCCCTAGCTCCTTATACCCCGACCTCGGTGGGGACATGCAAAGAAGGATCGAGAAAAAGCAGACCGCTCTGATACCACTGATCCGGATTTATGCAGGAATGCAATAGAATAAACATATAAACATAAATACATAGATGCAGTGGAAATAACACTTCATTTCATTAAGATCAAAGAACTAAAATTTGCTTACAGACAGAATGGAAATAAAACTAGCTAGGGCACTGGTAGTTATCTCTGAGAGGAGATGTGGTGGCTACAGGCCTTTGAACTAATTTATAATGAGGCTCGAGGGCCTATTTATCATTTAGAAACAATGGGAAATCTTAAACAGCCAAAACCCTAACCCTAGGAGATGAAGCACCAAAACTATGGGCCCCGTTTGGGTAAATTGGTGTTTCAACTTCCCAGGGGCATAACTTTGGCAGACGATCTCCGTTTGACACATACCATACCTCGTTAGAAAGATCTAACGAGGTTTTCCCAAAAAACGTCGTTTAGGGCCTCAAAACGGCTCCGGAAGTTTAGGGCCCGAAAAACTGCTAAAAATAGTAAACTGTACCGAAACTGAAAAACTGAAATAGATAATGGTGGAGCCCCAAGTGGAATAGGTGGGTGACCACCAATATCCACTTGGATCAATACTGGGTGATCGTGAGCATGGCTGCTTTGGTTAATGCGATGAAATAATCCTTAGTCCAGCGTCGAATGGACATTGAAGAAGAAATTAGTACTTTGGTATAGGAAAAATTAAATCATATCTTAGATCTTCCTGACTCGGGTATCTTTCATGGATTTTCCCATGTAGGGGAGTCAAAAAAGGGGCAGGACTTGGAGGAGGATGATTTAAACTGAGGTTATTTCTATTTTTGGCTTCCTCATTAATTTGTGGTTAGAAGTTTATTTCTGAAGATCTTCCTCAAGGGCATTTTTTTAATCTCAAACAAATGGCACAAATGGATTTTTTTTTGAATGTTTTGGAAAATTTTTGTTCAAGTTATATAAAATTTTTAGTTGGTATTTAGGGAGCCAAGGGAAATTTCAGTTTAAATCCCAGACCTGTAGAGGAAATTAAAACCTTTTTACTTACTAAACTGTTAAGCGTTGTAATTTTCATCGGAGGTCGAAATCAACTCTGGATAGTGTTGGATCATGGATATATAATTATAATTTTGATATCCGATATCTTACAATATGTTTTTTTCCCTTCTCATTTAAGGAATGAATGTTCACGATGGTATTGTGTTGAGATTGATAAATGGGATATTTAAAACCATAAGAAGCATAAGCTACCCAAGTTGATTCAGTTTCAGGTTCCTTATAATCAATTGATATCTAAGCATAGCATTTAGATTTGTATTGTGTGTGTAACTGAAAGGAAAGAATGAAACTTGAATTGGTTTTTCGATAGTGCTCTCGGTGATAGTTATATAGGGTTCTGATTTCCCCATTATATGCGAGTCTTGCCTCGGTGATAACCCCTACGTGCGAATGGTAAGTCTGCAACTAACATGCTAACCTGGCTGTTAAGCACTCGTGTCATTTCAGTAAATATAGATATAGAATAGAGCCATGCAAGGAGAAAGAGAAGACACTATTCTCCAAAATTTGTGATGCGTGAAATTTCTTATTTCAAATTTTAGCGCTTGTGTACTATATGGAATGTATTTTATATATGGCTTATAAAAGCATTGACATATGTGGTGGAATTAATTTTAAATGAATTTTTTTTTTTGGGTGCAGACAAAAGAAAATTTTGATGAGGAGTTTAAAATTTGCACCAGACCATTTACAGTTTTCAGGTGGAGACCAGGCCGTGATGCAAGGTACAAGAAAACAGAGGTTTGCCAAACATGTTGTAAACTCAAAAACGTTTGTCAGATGTGTCTCCTAGATCTTGAATATGGATTTCCAGTCCAATTTCAAGATACAACCATGGCCATTAACTCCAATGAGGCTATTCCAAGGACTAATGTTAATACAGAGTATTTTTCTGAGAAACGGGATTGCAAGGTGTGTTTTTCTACTCTTGTCAATCTCTGAATTCTATTTTATGTTTGAAAACAAATGGAAGATTCCAAGTGTAATTATAGTATCTAACTGCATTTTATTTAATTATTTATCATAATATATATAACTTCATGTTTTATGTTGTTTTATAGAAGGATTATCTTTTTTGCAACTTCTACCTGTAGTTTTAGGCACAAAAATAGAAAGATTTAGGAGCCATTTTAGGCATTGTACTTCTTTTTTCCAAGGAAAAACTTGTGGGAAACCAAAGGGAAGATTCTTCACATTCATTGATGACACCCCTAATAAAACTTTCAGTGTAGACTAGTGTGCCTCACCCTAGAGGATTCAAAGCAGGCACCTGCTGCACTGAAGCCTTGAAGTCTATACAAATTATTCATAGGCACTAATCCAATACATCAGTATTCATCAAAGTATTTCAACCTAGCTGGGGAAGATAACAACTATTTTTCCCAACCAATTGAAGGTAACCCTTTCTAGAAGTCCCCTTGCTATCTGTAGTTAGAATGTGACTAGGGTTTTTGGAGGGAGCTAGAATATGATCTCTTATTCCTTGTTAGACTCCATATCCTGTGACACTAAGTCTCATTCCAATGAGAAAATAGCTTGTCCCTTGATCTATCTCATTCCAATGAGTAAATAGCTCATCCCTTGACCTGAATACAAAATAAGTTATTCTCCCCCTCCAAATAATCCACAATTCCTTCCTCCATCATTATATTCTCATTCTATTGTCTATTATCAAATAAATACCATATTCTAGACAACATATTTTTGTGAATGGTATGAAATCCTTTACATGAATATGGGCAAGTAGTGTAAGCCAAATTCTAGGAAATTTTATGGAGTATTGGCTTGCTTGTATTTTAATCATATTATTCTGAAAAATGTCTTGCAATGTAGATTAAGAATCAATGGTATGAGGATTGGAAAGTATATCTAGTTCATTTATCCATTAAAATTCGAACATGAAAAGGGATTAGTAGAAAATTTCTTACATAAAAATCATGTTCATTGTATGAATTTGAACAGGTAAATATGAATAGCAAAATCAAGTTAATAAAATGTTTGAGTTCTGAGGATCATCTTGAGTTACTAGGGAACAAATCTGGATCTAGATTATGGATCTACAAAAATTTTGAAAAGATAGGATTTGGATACTGTGGGGAAATGCCATGTAAGAAAAAAAGTAAAAATAAAAGATTACTCATCGTCTACTTGAAAAAAAATGGAACTATGAAGCTGTTGTAATGATGTTGTTGAAGTTGATGTGAGTGTGATTATTTCACACCTTCTGTATTTATTTTAATCTGGACTTCTAGTCCCAATGGCCTTTAAGCCATTGATGGTACACCTTTATTGGGTAGTTACAGTTGAAATTGATGGTTAATAGGTTGCCTTAGTGCTCCCATGTTTAGGGTTTGAGGGTAGCTAAGGAAACCCCGTGCATATGTATTTGAGGCATTTCCTCATTTCTAAACATCATATGATATAGTTTGAACACTATTAATTGATTATATGCATTTCAAGGATATTCACTATATTGTTATTCTAGGTTATTCATATGTGTGGAGACTACTATTTCTAAAGAGTTATTTGTTTTAACTTTATCAGTTAAAAAAAGTTTGTTTAATTGTCTTTGCTGGAAACCTATTTTTTTGAGGTAAATTCTTATTGTCTGTTGATACTGCAGAACAAAGAAAGAATAGCCAAATGGATTGATAATTAGTTAACTGGTTAATTTTTGGTTAAATGTTAGCTCTCTTTTTGTTAGCTTGCTCTTTTTGAGGCAAACACTCATCGAATGTGGCTTTTGCAGGCTAGAGAAGGAATAGATTATGAATCATCATATGGAAAGGTTCGTCCAAATGATACGATATTGAAGCTTCAAAGGACAACACCATATTACAGAAGAAACTGTGCTCATGTATGTAGTTTATATGTTCATGGTGCTAAATTTCCATACCGACATGAGATTCCTATAATAAGGGATCTTTCTCAGCAGAATATAAAAGATTGATATTATGGGTAAGTATTATTGTCTAAATATTATTGATTCAGTTGATTCTTTTGTGAGTTGCAGTTATTGTCTGATATATTTTGAGGTGAAATCCATAATAATTTTTCAAAGTCTCGCATAAATCCCATTTACAAAATTCTAAGTGTGTTAATTTATGAAACCCTATTGTTTTCATTGTTGCATGAGTCTTTAGTCAGGAGTATGCATAGAACATATTTTCAAGAATAGACTCAAAATGGAATTTTGATGTGGCATCATATTGATGTCTTTTATGCCCTTTTATTATTGATCCATTTTCTTCAATTAAACACTATATTCTTTGGTTACTGTAATTATCTGGTCTTCTCGATTCCAAGGCTCCTGAAAGGTAGATTTATCATTAAAGTGGTGTTTTCTAGTTCCAAACAAACATTGTAAGTTAGATATGTACAAGCTCTGAGAGGATTTAACAAACTTTAAAAGAATTTTGATAAAATATATGCATTCTTATGTATTTCTGATTACATCATTCTACTATGATTGTTAATTGCTAAACTATACCTTTTTTGTGAGGTTGGAGTATGAATATTTTGTCATGAAGAAAAAGAAAGGGGGATTTTCTTGACCATGATTCAACAAATTTCATTACATCCTTAAATTGTTGTCAATAGAGATAACTTCCTTCTTGAATCTAATAGTTTTTAATGATTTATCTCTGAGTAGAGTAAATGATCCAGTTGCAGCAAGGTTGTTGAATAAAGCTGGTGAGATGTCATCTCTTGTTCCTCCTGAAAATGAGAGTATAAAAACTCTGTATGTGGTCGGGCTTGATTCAAGTGTTACTGAAACTGATCTTAAGAACAATTTCTATGCGTATGGTGAAATCAAGTCTATCATACTTGTCTTTGAAAGAGCATGTGCATTTGTTACATATACAACCAAAGAAGGGGCTGAGAAAGCAACAGAGAATTTGTCCAACAAGCTAGTTATAAAAGGCTTGAGATTAAAGTTGTTGTAGGGAAAGCCACAGGCTCCTAAACTAGAAGTTGAGCATCAGGGAGATGAAGCTGCAAAAATTATTAGTGGTATGCTTCCAAGAGTTGTTGTTTCATAGCACCAAAGCCAACAATAGCCACAAAACAGTCAAGAGAAACCTTCTCTAAATTACTTCAATATTCCTCCTCCGCCCCCACCATCGGAAAGGACATACTGTCCATCCATGGATCTTGAAAGAATGGGAGTTGTTGCTCCAACACAAGAGCCTGGCAATAGTAAAAAAGGCACAACAAATGAAGGGCAGGAGGGTCAAAATTCTCAACCAGCTCCACATGGGTTTCTAGATGGTTCCTACTATGGATCACAATAGTCTCAAGAATGTCAATATCATCACTATTACGGGCTTTCTTATGGACCCCCATCACCATATAAATCAGCCCCACCACCGCCACTACCCCAACCTATTATCACCTGCAGTATTAACACAAGCACTAATATTTGTTTCCTTATTTTAATGTATTTTCTTTATTATGAAAGGAACGCCAACTTTCAACATGTGATGTATGTAATCACAAATATTCAAAAGTGGAACTGGTTATACACTTGTATTTTTTTCACTGTATTTGTAAAAGAGATGCTTGTATTACAAAAGACTATGACTTAAATCTTTTCTCCTAACTCGTTCAATTACTTACATCGATACATGCATACTCAATGGTTCTGTTGTTGGGTTAGAATTCCAAAGGACAAAGAACTTGGAATTTTATGGTCGACCTGTTGATTCTTTCTTGCAATACTGGTGGAATTTTATGGTCAACCTGTTGATTATTTCTTGCAATAGTGTTGTGATTATTTCTTATATTTGAAGAATGTGATTTAGTGGCATTTGTATTGTTGTGGAACTCATATTTTTTCAGGTTTGTGTTGCAGGTCTTGAAATTTTTGAAAAATTGTTTTCACCTCCTGAAGGTAGGTTTTGAGAACCTAAGATTACAGGTCTCAAATTGTGTTGACCACTTTTTTGTGTCTATAGCCTTAGAATTTTTGGGTTTTTTCTCTTGTACACATCTAGTGCATTGGGCGTTCTGGGATTGCACCTCTCCAAAACCTCATGCTTGCAATCTTATAGTCTTGCAATTAAAATCTTAACTAACCTCAACTTTATTGTGACTTCACAAGAAGGTGTTCCAATTTACTTTATTCCACAACTTTCATGTTTACCAGAAATGGAGGAGGCTTTGTAGACCTTTCCTAGAAACTTTCTTGAGGTTTCACAAGGAGGGTTTTGAGTCCTTTCATCCTCACAACTTTCCAATTGCATATTCTTTCAGTTTTAAAATATTCTATTAACTTGCACAATTAAAATTCTCTCATTTTGACATATACTAGTCCTCTCCTATTTCAAGTTCATGGGTATTTTTTTCTCAGTTTTGTTGACGAATGTAAAATATACAATGGAGGAGGGCTTGTAGGCCTTCCTATCTCGCAAATTTCTTGTGATCTTATAATTGGGGTTTCAAATCCTTTTCTAACCTTTTTAGTTCATAGATTCTTTCACTTTTGCCAGTCTCCTAGCTCCTTGCACAGTCATATTTTCTCATTATGACTTATAAGGCCTCTCACATTTCAAGTTGACATGGAACATTTTGTTGATCTTCTTGATGAATGTAGAATATGCATGATTGCAGATGTTCTCCTTTCCTTACAGTTCTAAATAAATCAATCTCACCTTTTATAGTTCTTTTCCACACTTGATATTGTAAGAACGATTGTTGGTCTCATACTAAATCTTCCACTTATGGAATGAAGATCTCCTCACTATATTTTTCATGTATTAAAGATGCTTTCAAGAACATTAATAAAACTACATTCACTAATATAAATTTCAAATGAAATAAATTTTCTCTAATATTTTGTTGCATAGGAGGGATCCATAATTGAGAGGCTTCAATTCCTTGTGTTGTCCTTAAAACATTAATTTTGGGAGGTGAAATAACATTTATCTTGCAATATACCTAGTTTATATTTTTTTCAACATATAGTGAATCGGTAATTCTTTAGAGTATTCTAGGGGAGACCCAGGATAAATCCTCATGGTCGCCAATATAACACCAAGAGTATATCCAGTAGCCTGCAAGCCAAATATACCAGATATTTAAAATATAATTTATAGCCTATATATAATTACACCGAAGGTGTTCTCTTTATGGGATTGGTTGGGAAAACACTGTTCACCCCCGCCAATCCCTGTGCTCCACCTCTGCTCCAAATTCCCCTTCTATCCCATCAAAATTAACACCTGGAAAATCCTAGAACATCGCAAAGAATAGTCGTACGAATTGTCTACATCAAAACACCACTGGAAAAATCAGTTTCTCGAAAGCGTCAGGGAAACACACGGAAAACAGTTTCGGAAAACACAGGGTAGCCTTCCACGACAATGCCTTTGGTTGTGGGTAATTGTACCAAGGATCATCCATCTACGTTTTCTCCCCACCAACTCAATAAAATATTTTCATATCCCAAGCACAAGTACAGAATAACTCCCATGAATGTCAATCCTGTGTCCAACCCTCTAGGGAGCAGATAGTATTCGATCAATATGCCAAAATCGATCTGATCGAATTAGCCGATTAATGCAAAGAAAAACTCATGGATTTCTTTCGAAATAAAAAATATTTGACAGAGTTGAGAAGGCCATTGTGTCAGGGTTGGTTTATTTCAAGAATAAAATTTGTATTCAGAGGAAGATTCCTCTACGTAGTGCCCAAAAAAAATTGGAAATTAGTCAAAATCTGCTGGAGCGATCTATGCTATTCAATTTCAGATCAAAGGCCCATTAAAATATTCTATTAAATTTCAAATCAGGAGCCCATTACAATAATATATTTAATGGTAGCAAGGTACTTGACTTTCATGGTAATTTTCAGCAAGGAGATTTTTCAAAGGTATTTTCTGAATTGGGTTTCAAAGTTATCATAATTTGTTGGTATTTTGTGAATTGGTTTCAAAGTTATTGTAAGTTACAGGCATTTCTTGAATTGTATTTCAGAGTTCTTGTGTATTTATGGCTCCAAAACAACAAGAACCATCAGAGCTTGTAGTGATGTCCAGGCTAATGGGTCAACCTGAAGAGAACTAGGTGAGGATAACTAACCAGGGAACGATAATTTCTACTTCATTAATCGTCATGAGACGAGATGTTGAAGAACAACATATAACCATGACTGCTCATGAGATTATGGAGCACTATCCCATGACCATAGCTCAAATTGTGGAGAATAACAAAGGGAAGCTCTATCTCTAGGTAAACAATGGTCTTGTGAAGCCCATTGTCAGGGAGAAGTCATGGTCCACTGTAGATCAATCTGTGAACCTTCCAGGGGTTTTACAGCTTCCCCATGATGATGAGAAGCATTCGTTGAGCCTTGCATTGCATCAGATTATGCAAAGAGAGCTCAATGATCCATTCCTCAATAAAAACAAGATTGAAGGTCCTCCTCTTGTTGTCCTATAAGTTAATTTTTACAACGACTCATCTTGAGGGCCACGGACAATTGTTGTGATCAGAGTTCACAGTCATGCTTCTGACAGGCATTCTTGTCTCCTTATAGCAAAGCATTTTGTCAGTGCCCTGAATGCAGTTGTCGAAGGAAGAGAGCCAGAGTTTCCTGATGGCCCTGGAAGGCATGAACTGCTAGTTTCAATGGAGGATTTGATACCCAAAGGCAAAGCATACAAGGGTTTCTTTACAAAGGACCTTGATGCTATAGGATATTCTCTAGCCTCCAAGAAGTACTCTCTGTTACCTTTCAATCTAGAGTTCACCAAAATTTCCATCAAGGTTGGGTTTGTGTCTGACGTTCTTACATGCAGACTTGGAAGAGAAGGTAATCCATATGTAACAATTTTCTTGGCTATTGTGTTCATTGCTCCTTTTGATGTTCTTATTTTTCATTGCATTTGTCTCTCTCTCTTTCTTATTTTCTTGACGATGTTATTGTTTTACAACTTCTCTAAATCTATTTAGTATTTATTCACTAGATTTCACCCAAGTCTTAGCACTTGGTCCCATCCACTGGCCTGCTTAAGAAAGCAAATTGGCTTTTGAATCTATTTTGGGTATAAAACACCCCCACCTTATAGACCCCTTTAAGGTTTCATTTTTTTTTGACCTAGAGTAAGTTAGCTATCAAATTTCCATTCATTTCTCTCATAACACAGATTCTATAAACTTCTTCTGTATCAATTGATCTTATGCTTTGCCTAGAAGACAATAGGGAATGGGAGAAGCGTTGTTTGAGTGATTCGCTTATATTGATTCACAAACTATTTTTTATGAATTTTATGCAACTTAAAGATTTTTTCTGTTATGTTCCTTCCCACACTCCACCTCCAGCAATATAGCTAGTGTATCAACTTGTTGAATTTTCTTCTTGATCATGTTATATTAGTAGATCCATTGAAATCATAAACAGATAAACCTTGATTATTGAAAATCTATGACCAACTAATGTAGATCTTCCAAGCCAAATTGAGAATGATGTATATCTCCCAAACCAAATTGAAAATGATGGTGCTTACTTAAGATCTATTTATTAAGTAGTGGAATGCCTCCATCTCCATTTTCAAGATTTTTTTAGGTTTAATTAAGTATGCTTATAGCAGGTTTCCTCTGAGATCCTCTCCCTATACCTCCAAAAGAATGAGGTTTATGGGTTTCCTAAAAGTTTCTATATCAAATTAATAGGAAATCAATGAAATCTTGAAATTGAAATTGACATTGGTTGGGACCTGAAGAAATTGAGATTGGTCAGGGCTAACTTCTTTTGCACTCGGGTTTACTACGTTCTTAAAGAAAATTTTGAGTGTAACTGGTGAGTCATGCCTCTCAATATGATCATAATATTTCTTCACGACTGTTGGACCATCAACTTGTCCCCAGAAAATATCTCTTCAGATGAAGGTAACAAATAAAATGGCATATTCAACAGCAACCCCTTTAAGATAAAAGGACCCTAGTAACTGTGCATCTCCACATAATATTCTTAACCATTTAGCAAAAACCACAACAGGACCATATGTAAGATAGGAGCGATGCAACCTGTCCTCCACTACTAAAACTGATCAAAAGAGATATAAAATTGAAGTATAGAAGGTATCCTACCAAAATTAGATTGTTGCCCTCTATTTGAAAGGAAAGTCAATTTACCCACTTCTATGACAAGTGAGATGCCTTTACAAATTCTTTCCTTTTCAATCCTTGGAACAATGGCTCTATAGCAGAGATAGATTTTATTTCAGTCATTAAATAAACTTTGTTTTCTTTTTTGGCTACTATACTAAAAATGTGAAGTCTTTTTTTATCCTGTGTATGAAGTTCTTTTGCACTTTCTATCCTTGAATTCCTCATATGCATGGACTCAACCATCAAGAACTTCCTCTCCATGATAGGGGCTGGTGATCTTTTCTCTGCAGGAAAGTGAGAGAATACATCACATGTTGCAGCTCTGGCCTGTGCATACTTAAGAACAACTGCAAACATCAAAGAAATGAAAAAGAAGAAATTGAACCAGTTTTTCTTCATAGGGTAACATCACAGCCATACCATGCTTTTGGGAACCTTGAATCTTGTACTTCCTATTGTCATAATGTGAATACCCATTGCATGGAATAAAAACAATTATGTGTACATGGCAGTGTGCTGGATTGTAGACCTTACTTTGAGCCTCAAATACAAGAAATTATCCTGGGAAACTACTCAGCAGGGATATTCCAGGGAATTCGAGTGAAGGATGATATATCCTTCTGGGATATGGCACGCTTAATATATATATATATATATATATAAACACAGAAGGAAATCAACAAACATAAGCACTTTTCCGAGCTACCAATGCTAGCCATGCTTGTTGGACAGGTGATAGCTAGGCTTCCTTTAATTTGAAAGTTGACAATGTTGTTTTTCCAAGAGATTTTCAATATTTATTTTTATCACTCTTAATAGATCAGGGATTAAGAGGTATTTATGCTTTTTGTCACTCTTAATAGATCAAGGGCTAAGAGGGTTTTATGCTTTTTGTCACTCTTAATAGATCAAGGGCTAAGAGGGATTTATGAAGGATTTATGCTTTTTTTCACTCTTAATATATTAGGGGCTAAGACGGAATTATGCTAGTCAATATTTGGGATTGAGTCATACTAGTGAATGAATGTGAATGTAGTTTATGCTAGTCAATATTTTGGATTGTCATATTGGTGAATGAATGCGAATGCAGTTGTTCAAACATCTTAGTCTAGCTCCAAGCTCTCCTAAGAGATCCAGGTTGTTTACAATGTTATTTGGAGGCCCAGCACATACACAGTGGAAGAATGCAAAATCTCTTAATGTGGCTAGCATCTTAGGGCCTCTAGAAAATATGCATGCAGTGGGTCCTTGCTTCTGTCCATGTGAATCTATGATTGAAGGGCCAAATGTGCCAGAGATATGCATCTCTTTTACATTTGCTACCCCTATATACAGCAAAGATCAAATTCACTCTTTTTCCACCTCTATTCTTGAATTATTGGCCTTGGATTCTTCAGAACCTTGTTGAAATGTCTATGACTCTGCCCAAAATCAGAAAATAAATGACATGGGTACCTTGCCGAAGACCCCTTTATCATCAAGGGGATATGTCTACAGGTTAATGGTTTTGAGTTCCAGTTTCATCGGAATTACCAGTAATGGTTTCATTGGATCATGTTCATGTCAATTCTAAGTATACAGCCCGCCCATCTCTTAAGTATTTTTTCCATCTTATGTCATGTTTCTGCGTCTCCGATCATTGGTGATCTAGAGTTTATATACAAATAAATGTGTTTTTGGTATAGTTGAGGACAATTTGGCCTTTTATTTGTTTTGGCGTGAAGATTTTAGAACCTCCCCAACATTCCTTACAACAATATTAAGTTGACAAACACAAATAGCAAAGAGTAAGGAAAATAAACTCTCAATGAAGTATCTCAAGGATTTATCCGTTTTGTGTGCTTTGAATGCCATAAACCATGCATATAAATCGTTTTGAAGGGATAATCTAAAAAACAAGGCATTTGCATGTAGTAAAATAAATTAAATTACCAAAGAATGTTGATAGTTTTGGAATATAATTGAGAAAGCTGATAGATTTGGAATATTGAGAAAGTTGTGGTAACATAGTGTGTCAGAATTTAAATATTTGAAGTTAATTACATTCAATAAAATGTAGGTAAACACATTTTTTAATAATGTAAATATTCACAATAATAAAAATAATTATATTATTATTATTATTATTATTATTATTGGGTAAAATGCAAGTAATTTAATAAATTTAGTCACAAGTTTTTATTAAATAATAAGGATAAAGAATGATTTAAATTAAACTTTGTTTGGAGAATTTAAGTTTATGCATTTCCATTAAGTTTAATGAGAATGAAAAATATATTTTTTATTAAATTTTGAACATAAATATATAATAAGAAAAATATTAAATTTTAAACATATATTTAATATTAATAAAGCAACTTTAAAAATAAGAATGTTTTCTAATATAATTTTAATGAAAACGAAATATATTTTTTTATATTAAATTTTAAACATATATATGATAATTCTTTTTAATTAAATTTTAAACTTAGATTTAATATTAATAATAAAAAAATTCTAAAAATGATTTTTTTTCTAATATAAACATGTCTTAGATGTCATTTTTTGGATTCAAGTGCGTTAAGTAATTCATTCAAGTATAACCATTTCCATGAGAGGTAGTTGTAACTTACTAATTTCTGATGATTTTTGAATAGTCCACTGAGCACTCATTGCATTTGGTGATGCTCACAGGGGGTGAAGAAGTGGGATTGAAACTAGTGAAATGAATCACATAGTGTCAAACATCGCTTCCGGTGTTTCCTGATTTTCCCAGTTCTTTAATTCCTTCTGTGTCCCTTTGCACCTTTAGGAGCAATTTATAGTATATATATTATCAATTATTGTTAATTAAACACAAAGGTCATACGTCACAAACCTCTTCAACATATCTTCTTCCTATCATGGAGAGAAATTTGATCAAAATATTAAGCCTTGCAACAAATAAACTCCATAGGCATTTGGTTGTAGTGTACATTTAAAATTTGATTTCTAAAATATTCAATACTATCTCCATCTATAATTAAGGCATTATTAACACTTGCTTTGCCCCTTAGAAATTTAGAGGGTCAAGGACTTGTCTATTAATTAGAGATTTAACTCAATTGGAGGTTCATAGGTTGATACAGATATAGGTCAGGGAAGGTTCCTAGGATAATAAATCACATGATTGATTCAATGATGATTGAGACACATTTTTTTGCATAGTTTTGAGAGTGTTGCTATATTTAGCAAGCTCACTGGTTTCTAGGAGAGGGAGTGATTCAATGATGAATGAGACACATTTTTTTGCATAGTTTTGAGATTGCAACTATATTTAGCAAGTTCCCTGGTTTCTAGGAGAGGAATTTCTCGGGATAGTGCAATAGTATGGATAAAATATTTGGAGTCCTTATGAACTTAGGATTCTGGTGAGGTCTTTCTAGGTAACATGCATGGAACTTATTAGTTTTAGCAGATTGTGTCCAGAGGCTCGCATGTCATAGATAATGATATATTTAGAATCCTTGTGATATTTGAAGTTCTATGAACTACTTTAGAGTGACATCCAAGTACTTGTTATTTTTAGCAGTGTGTGCATGTTGATTTTGATTGTGGAATTGTATTCCTTCTGAAAGATGAATCAAATGAGTATACATATATGTGATTTTGAGCATTTTTTATTTTTAGAAGTGGTTGCATGTTAGGTCTAATTAGACATTCAAGTTTCCCACAATATTCTGTATCTAATGGTGTCATTCTCATCCAAATCTGAGAAATTTCTATTTTTAGTAGTTAGAGCCAGGTACCAGTTATTAGACGCTTGAATACATTCTCTAACATGATGATCAAGTATCCAACCATAAGGAGTTCTATGGAATTGTGGATACACTAAAGTATTGGTGACACTATGTCTTAGGTAAGGGGATAATATTTAATATTGACCACAAGTCCTTCAGAAATTTGCTTATCAAATTTATGTAGTAGAAAAAACCTTTCATTATACCACACTGACAAATACATTGTAAATTAGTTGAAGCATTAAAGAACTTGTTAAAATTAGTCTAGTAGATATGGGAACTATAATAACTACCCCTCTAGACACAAGACACCATTACAGGAAACCGTTCTATAAAGGAAGCAATACGAAAATTTATATTGCTATTTATCTATATCTTGCATGAAGTGGATCTTTGATGACCATTGCTACATTTTCATATTATGTTTTTGTTTCATACTTCAAGTATTCCCGGACACAATAATAAACTTGTAACTGCACATAATTGTTGATCCATGAAATCTTTTTGGTAAAGAAAACGGTCAATAATATTCATGCTTCTTTGTCATGATTGATTTATACATAACTTGTCAAAATACAAAACCAACTTATGTAGATCATAATATATAGGGTAGACTTTAATTGTGACATCTATTGATTCAAGTTTAAGAGATAATTGGATGTCCAAATCCTCATCCTTGGTCAAAGATAAGCCATACAAGAAGAGTTCCTAAAAGATATGAAGTTGAAAGGGGAGGGGGAAGTCACCTCTTTGGGGAGTTTAGGTCAATGGAAATTATGTATTAATTTTTTTCATGCTACATCAAGGCAACAAAAGTTCTTGGTATAAATTGCTCTTTCCAATAAACTTGACTTTAGGAAGATATGAAAGGTAAGCCTTGAGATCTGAGCAAGGACTAGTGGCACTAGGTAGGTAAATGAAAATTATTTATTAATTGCATGCATGCTATAACAAGGAAACAATAATGCTAGGCACAAATTGTGGCTACATCTAAGAGGCCACATGCCCCTGTAATATGGAAGACCCCATGCAGGGTAGTTGATATCTTGCCAATACTTGAACCTATTGTGTTTATTTGATTGATACTCTGTATCCATAGAAAATTTTAGGGGTGAATATTAGCCCATGAGCGAAATGAAAATTAGTCTAACTTAGAATTAGCCCACACACTGCCTTACCAAAATTATGTGTGTTGGTACCAAGTTTCAATAAACACACAATAATTATAATATAAAGATTAAAACAATAGATGAACTGAAACATATTAACTAAAGTACATGACTAACCTTTCAACCATTGTGACCAGTCAATGCTAAGTAGACCGTCACATGGATTTGTAATTATATCATTCAGCTCATATCCTCCTTTTTTTTTTAATACATGAGAAATATCTTTATATTCCATATGAGGAATATACATATTTCAGTCCTCGAGGGATTTCTTAGACAATAATGCTCATAGCCATTACAAGACAGTCATTATGAGTAAGATTTTATAATTCAGTGAAATATTCGGCATGATTTTACAAGATAATATAATTTGGTCAAATATTCGCCATGATTTTACAAGATAATATAATTTGGTCAGAGATTCGCCAAAAAATTTATATATAAATATTATATTATTGATAAAATTGCCTTTCATTTTTCCATGTATCATGGGGATTCACCCATTTATTATAAATGTAAATTTAGGGGGGTTCTTAAAATTTTCCCTCCTTGCAATCCATCTTTAACATCTTCCTATAATCTCTACATCTTCTCTATAAAATATTCATCCTTTGCACTTCTTATCTCTTGTTTTCAAAATTCCTGAGCTCATACACACCAGTTGGATTCATCCCAAAAACTATCTGGAATGGACTCATCCCCGTATTTCTGATTTGGAGTATCATTATAAGAAAACTCAGCCTAAGAAAGTGCTGAATCCCACTGCCTATGATTTTTATACACTAAACTCCTCAATATACTTCCCATGCTTTTGTTTACTACCTCGGTCTTCCCATCTGTTTGAGGGTGATATGTTGAGCTGAAACTAAGGTTGGTGCCTAGTTTCTTCCAAACAGTTCTCCAGAAATGCCCTACAAAATTTGTATCCCTGTTAGACACAATACTTATAGGAAATCCATGCAACCTTACAACTTCTGAAAAAAAAAGATTAGCAATATGTGTTGCATCACTAGTTTTCTTGCATGCAATGAAATGAGCCATTTTAGAAAATCTATCCACCACAAAATAAATGGAGTCATTTCCTCTTTAAGTTTTTGGATTTGGTTTGGTATTGGTAATGGCTGATACAATCCTGTATTTTGGCTTCTTCCTTTAGCATGCTGACAAATCCTGCATTTCTCAACAAACCTCTTAACATCGGTTTGCATATTTGGCCAGTAGTAAAAATAATTTACCTAAGAAAAAGTCTTGTCTTGCCCAAAGTGTCCAGACAAGCATCCACTGTGTTTCTCTTTAATTATGTTTTCCCTCATAGAACATTTAGGAATACACAATTTATTATTTTTAAATAGCAAATCTCCTTGGATAATATAATCCAACCACTGGCTCCTATTATGAACTATTGGGTTTTGTACATCTGCATAAATTTCCTTAAATTATGCATCTTCTTTATACATGTCAACCATTCCTTCAAATCCTATAACACCAACTTGTAATTCCTACATGATTAAATTCACTCTACTCAAAGCATCAACAACTTTTTTCAACTTACCGCTTCTATGCTTTATCACAAATGTAAAACTCTGCATAAAATCTACCCATTTGGCATGTTTCTAGTTCAATTTTGGTTGGTTGTTTATGAACTGCAATGCATGATTGTCAGAATACAATACAAACTCCTTTAGTAGTAAATAATGTCTCCATTTTTTTAAAGCTTGTACAATAGCATAAAATTCTTTGTCATACGAAGAATATTTATGTTTAGCTTCATTTAGTTTCTCACTAAAGTATCCTATTGGTCTCTGTTCTTGATTTAAAATTTCTCCAATTGCAACTCCACTAGCATCAATTTCAACTTGGAATTTTTTTTCTGAATCAGGCAAAGCTAAAACTAGTTTTTCTATAATTTTTCTCTTCAACAACTTAAAATTTCGGTCTGCTGCTTCTGTCCACTTGAATGGCTGATTTGTCTCTTTGATTGTTTCAATAATTGGTGCATAAATCTGACTAAAATCTCTGATAAATTTTGTATAAAAACTTGCAAGACCATGAAAGTTTTGTACCTCAAATATGTTTCTTGTAGTTGGCCAGTTCCAAATTGCTTGGACTTTCTCTAGATCCATTTTCAGACCTTCCTTAGAAACTACAAACCCCAAATTTATTAACTCTTCTTTCATAAAACTACATTTCTTCAGGTTTATTAGCATTTTTTCTTTCTGCAAAGTTTTCATAACCAACTTAAGGTGTTCTAGATGCTCTTCTTTACTTTGACTGAAAACTAGAATATCATCAAGGTAAACAATGACAAAATTACCTGCATATTCCTTCAATACTTCATTCATCAATCTCATGAATGTGTTGGGTGAATTAGTGAGTCCAAAAGGCATCACTAATCACTCATACAACCCAATGTTTGTTTTGAATGCAGTCTTCCACTCATCCCCTCCTCTAATTCTTATCTAATGATAACCACTCTTCAAATCTATCTTAATAAAATATTTTTATCCACTTAAGAAATCCATTAAATCATCCATTCGAGGTAAAGGAAAATGATACCTGATGGTGATTTTATTTATAGCTCTAGAATCCATGCAAATGCGCCATTCTCCTCCTTTCTTTAGACTGAGTACTATTAGTAGAGCTCATGGAATAAGGCTCTCTCTTACCAATCCCTTATCCATCAATTCCTGTACTTTTCTTCCAACTGCATTTTCTTGAGGAGTTAATCTATATGTTGCTTTATTCGAAAAACTTGCTTTGGGTATTATATCAATGTGATGACTGATACTCTTGATCGGTGGTAATACATTTGGAAACTCATCCACAATAATATCAGCAAAATCATTCAACATAATTTTGATTTCTTCAGATAAATCATCTAAGTTTGTGGAAGTCAAAATTACCTTAGGTCTCCCTATGACAGCAAAATGCATTTCTTCATCTTTTTCAATTTCTTGCAACAGTTCTTTTCCACTCATCAGCATAACACTATTTCCTGGTGTTCCTTTGTCAGCTTCATCCTTAAATGGTAGAAATGTGTGTTTGTTTCCATCCCTCTCCAGTGTATAATTGTTTCTTATGCCATCATGTATGGCTTTCCGATCAAACGACCAAGGTCTTCCCAACAATATGTGACATACATCCATCGGCATTACATCACATAACATAACATCCTTGTAAGTTCCTATCTAGATCTCCACCTTACATTGTTCTATCACAATAACCTAATGTCCTTTTTGTAGCCATGATACCTTATATGGAGTAGGGTGTACTGTCTTTTCTAATCCTAACTTGTCTCCCATTTCTGTAGAAACAAGGTTGTCAATACTACCACTGTCAATTACCACGTTGTAACATTTACCCTTGGACTTGCATATTGTTCTGAATAGATTCTTTCTCTGAGATGGCTATCCTACTTCTTTTTCTGATTTAAGCAATACCCTTTTCAATAACAAAGATTCTCCTGCTTTGGGTGGTTCTTATTTTCCTATATCCTGAGGAATTTCCTCCTTTGTTTTAGCAACATTCACATTTCTCTGAGTTGTTGATTTATTATGAGGACAGTCCCATGACCCATGTCCCCATTCACCACATGTATAACACATAATTTCTCTTCCTCGGCCTCTACCTCTGGGTAAAAACCTTCCTCGACTAGAGTCTCCTCTCTGTGGTGATCTGCTACTTGAGCCTCCTGCTTCATTTTAGGAATGCTAAAATCTGGGTTTAAATGATCCTCTGCCTCTTACTGAACTCTTACCTCGGTTCCTCTAGTTTTTCTTCCTCTATATCTTCTCTTCTACTTTTAAGGTTTCCTGATAAGCATCTTCAATTGTCTTCAGATTTAATAAACTGATCTCATCTTGGATATCATATCTCAAACCATTTATATACCTGGCCACTTTCTCAACATCATCCTCAACATGTCCAGCTCTAATATTCAATTTATAAAACTCCTCTGTATATCATTTCACTGTCATTACTTTTTGCTTCAAATTTTGTAATTGCTTAAAAAGATTTAATTGATAATCCTTGGGCATGAATTTACCTTTTAATTTTCTCACCATATTATCCCATTGGTTGATTCTGAGTTTCCCTTTTCTCTGTCTGGATAGCTGTAATTCCTCCCGCCAAATAGCTGTATGGTATTTTAATCTGGTAGCTTCAATCTTCACTTTCTTTTTGTCTTCAACTTCTTCAAAGTCAAAGTACTTGTCTAACGAACTGATCAAGTCTATTAATTCTTCTACATTGAGATTTCCCTCATACATAGGTATGTCCACTTTTGGTCTTCCAGTTGCCTTCACTAACATCTTCAACACCTTAGCTACTTCATTTTCTTGTTCTTCTTCTTCTTCAAAAGATTCCTCTGCATCACTAACACCTCCTTCATCAGGTGCTCTTCTCTGGGCTGTTTCCATAGCTTCCATATGTGTAGGAAGATGTCGCACTTCTTCCAGCAAAATTGCATTTTATGCATGTTGTCCCTGGCCTATTCTTACGCCTCTTTTTGGTGGTATTTTGCAAAACAACACGATCTGGGCTCTAATACCAAATGATGTTGGATCCCAACACAAATTACAATATATAAGATTTATCCACAGAGTCAAATCCTCAATTTTATATGCAATCGGAAAACATAGACATCATGGTCTTGGTGAAATTTAGCTAAAATGAAGCAATCAACATCAACATTAAAAACATAAATAATCATCGTCCTTCATTTCACTATTATATTTATAATATCTATCATCCATTTTATCTCTTCTTGATCTAATGGATATCACATTTCAAGCAGCACAATGTTTAAAGCTTTAAAATTTTGCGATAAAAGTGGTTTTCTTCCCTCATACCTATGCTACGTGTCACATTTGGGAGTGTATCACATGGTTTGAGAAACTATGATACATTGCTATGAAATCATGTGATATATCGTTCGTTGTTTTTTTAAAAAACACTATACTCATTCGATACACACAAATCTGTGTGGAACAAGGTTCTATAATGAATCAATTTCCTCAATTTAAATCAATAATTCAATAATATAACGATTTAAAACTCTCAATACACAGTTCTGTGATGAATCCTTATTCACTGATAAACTCAAATAAAAATTCAGAAAATAGAAGAAGGTACCAATGTATATGGGATTGATCTTCAAAGATTTTGAAATGAAATCCAGCACCCAGAAACATGATTTTTCACACCACACTTCAATCTATTATTCTGGAAATAGAAATTACAGATATTTAGCCCTTCATGGCTTGATTCATCAATTTTCTAGCTCTCGGTCTCTCTTTTACAACTTTCTCTCTCTACCCCTGTTGTGGAGGTAAATCCCCTCTGCGGACAGAGGTGATCCCTACTAGCCCAGACCGGGTCTAGCAACAATCAATCACACTATAGCACAGGTTCCTAATTGCAAATAAACCAACTAGCGACGAAGGCTTACCTGGAATCCAACGCAGTCATTGTAGAAGAGGTGGCGCTCCCGTTCCTCAACTCTGGCAGATCACGATCCCCACGATCTCCGTGATGGGACACCTGCACATGCGAGAAAAAAAACAAACGCAAGCGTAAAATCCAGTAGATGCAACTATATGTCAGTCAGAAAGGACATAACTCATCATTATAAACAACAACAAGAGTGGAACCATAACCAATAGTCGTTCATTAATAATCAATCAAAGGAAAATTACAACCATAGTTCTGACGCTGAATTCTCCTTCGGAGGGGGTCGCCAGCAGAACACGTCTCGAAAAGCCTGTCAAGGATGGGACAAACCTCTCTCTTCGGATCTTGACGATAGTCTCCTTGCTTGAAATTGGCCTTAAGGGAATTATGGAGGCTCTTGCAGCATAAGGCTCTTGGAAATTTGGGAACTTAAAGACTAGCTTGCAATGGAGATGGGCAAGCTTTTATAGATGGAGGAAGAGAAGTTGGGATCCCTATAATCATGGGATTGGTCCTATCATCAAGGAAGCTTCCATGAGAGGTGGCAAACCACTTCCTCTCTATGGAAATCCATAGCCAAACCTCCCAACTCAAGATAGATATCAGTTCCTGGATCAGTTAGGACGAAACTTCCGCCATTTATTTTTAAAAAACACCTCTTAAATTGGCTGGCGTGAGTGTGAATCTGGGACAGAGTGCCAACTAGCGCGACCTCTTTGAATTATTTTCCCCATTGGCACGGGTACTGAACTACCTGCTCGTGCCAATGCTAAAACGGCCATTTTCAGGGTTTTTCACAAGGATATGTCTTCAAGGCAATGAAAGCTCTTGTTCAGAGGGATGTCATGAAAGTGGTTTCAAGGCATGTCACTGCTCACAGGTCACAAAATGAGCCCTCCAATGTTTGGGACGGGGATTTCAGGGACGGTGACAAATTACTGTGTAACAGATGCCCCCTAAAGCATGAGGCCTGAGAGAGAAAGAGGGGTGAAATGCTTTACGATAACGTGTCCAACTGGAAACTCTGCCGTTGGAAAACCTGCACGAAGAAATACAACTGATATCTCAGATACATGATATATATGCGATATGGGCGCAACTATCCATAACAGAGTATACAATAATCCAGATCCAAGGTATGGACACAGCCATCCAGTGAGGATCGATAAATAGACTCAGGAATGGTCGCAGCCATCCAGTAAGTGAGTCATGTAATCAATCATAATAATCCACAAAATCGCAGCCTGGATTACAAGAGACACAATCCAGGGTTTTGTGCTCCATCTCGACTCGAAAAAAGTACAAGTTCAAGCATGCGAATATGTGAGCTGAAGTCGAACATGCAAGAACATCGTTTGATTACCAGCCAATGATGAAAGCTTTTAACAGACGCGAGAGGTACCACCAATAATGACAATGGCCCTCAAGGTACTATAGGTACAATCTACAGCATGTGAATCAATGAGCTGGCATCGAACACCTGTAGAATCACTCAATCAGAGGTCAATGATGAAAACCTCACGTCAAATGCGAAGAACCTGCCATTGAGGCATGCACGCTCCAAGGTACCAGAAGGGAGTCTCTAGATCAGCTTCCCGGATAATGAGATGGAGTCGACAGGAAGTGATCTTGATCGAAGGTGGGCCATAGTGTTTCCCACATCATCGAAACGAGACAGAGAAACATAATATTTTTGTGAATCACGATCAGATGAGAATCGGAGGGAGGTTGATATTTGCAGAGGTCAACTTCTCTTGAACATATGAATGGCACGGCAGTGGACTTGGCAGTATTTGACATAAAAATATCAGAGGTCATGGTGACGAGGCAAAGAGAAGATGAGAGGTCGAAAAGGATTACCCAAACCCACGGAGGCAAGCGAAAAACGAGATGAGATGTCCCCAACCCGACACGAATGCAGACAAGTGCCATGTTCAAGAGCGACATACTGCCGACACGATAATGACGCTGGTTCCATTTTCCCCCCGCCATTTCTGGCGAGTACCCCAATTATTTTTTATGACAAGCTTGAAGGGGATAGCATATGCTTGTGATATAAGTCCATCCTAGTACATTTAACAAGCCCTAGGAAGGAACGACTCGAGTAGCATCATAATGACTGAATCCGATGTCATCAGGGTTTAATGAGTCTGACAAAGGAAGAACTCAGTGTCTTTTCATGTTTAGAGAGTTTGAAAAGACAACTGAAAAGTAAACTCCAATGGTCCCTTTTCGTAAATAGTTCCTCAGATCCGAAAAGGTAGAAAACTATGTCTGAGAAAACCTCCTAGTCGCGATAGGCTAGGGTATTCCTTTTTCGTAAATAATCTATCCTAGCACGAAAAAGGGGTAAACGTATACTGGGTTGATGTCGTTTTGCAGCCACTTTAACGAGATCAAAATGACAAGGGCCTCGGAAATCTTTTCATGTTTAGAGAGTCAGAAAAGAGCTAAAAGATGACTCCAAAGTGACTTTTTCGTGTTTTTACCAAGTCCGAAAAAGTATAAAATACAACTCGTTTCACCGTTTAAGTCGCGTACAAACCTGTTGCTGCACACAGAGGCAAGCGTAAAATCCATTTTCGACAAAATATATTAAAATATTGATAAAAAAAATGACTTTTTAAACCTAATTAGAGTTCAAAAAGTTATAAATAATTCTCAAATGGTAAAAACAAAATTACTTTTACTATTTACCTCATTGGAGAACAACAATGATCCATTTGGTGTGAAAACTTCTGACGGCGATTGTGACTGATCCGGGCTACTATTCAGATTCCTGTTCGTTCCAGGTAAGAGGTGCTTCCCTGTACTCCATTTTAATCCATTTTTTAATAGTTTTCCATTGCCCATTAGATTTATGTGGAAGGATTTTAAAATTTTAGGGTTCCGCCCATTGGTGCGGGTATCGAGCATGGACCCGCGCCAATGGGATTTTATATACACAGGGCCCACGCCAACGGCGGAACCAAATTTTTCGCCCAAAATTTCTGAATTATGAGTAACTTAAGCGAATTTTTTAAGCATGACAGAGATCTAATCAAGGGTTCTGATCATGTTGATGCAGGCAACCGAGCAAAATGGTGATTGAATGGAGAGAATGGGAGCATGGGGAAGAGGATGAATTAGCCATGGAGAATGAAACTTGCATGAATGCCCTTAGAAATTGCAGGCTAAAGAAATTCTTCCTGACACCTTGCTTACGAGCTCAACCTGAGCTTCTACAGTACCTGATCAGTATCTGGGATGTAGATGAACGAGTGTTCAAGCTGCGGGATCAAGTATTGAAACTAGAGGTTTCTGACATATACTTCATAACCGGATTGTTGTGCAGAGGTCCGATGCCCATTTTGACAGGGAGTAGACCATCTGGTGAAAATATGGAGCAGGTAATGGCGAGGGTGTGCCCAGGGGCACAAACTGGATCTGGAAGCAGAAAGGTAGACATTCACACCATCGAGGATCTAGCACTCAGATTGGTGCTACACACCATTACGCGCGTTGCAGGAGCGCAGGCTTCGCATGAAGCTACCAATTCCCAACTCATACTCGCCTCTGAGTGTATGAGTCCCATAGTGTTTGATTGGGCCACAGCAGTGACAGTCAACATGAAGAGGTAGCTGACAAAATGCAAGCAAGCCAAACTGAAATAGTTTGGCTACGGTTCTATCCTGGTATCGTTCATTCTGGAACGACTACCAATCTTCCAAGGCCAAGGGGCCATACTAGCTAAGCCGATACCACGAGAGCCGAGAATGGCTCATTGGGCAGCACTGATGCCCAGAGCGAGAGGAGGGCAACAGATGTCCTGGAGGCCGGAGTTTTTTGGGTGGCTACGACGTCAGTTGATCGTAGTCGAATACTGGCCATATGCAGGAATCGATTTCACTGGTGATCCAGATCTTCCACTCCCAGAGGGAGATGATTGGGACGAGGAGTTGGGTAAGACCATGTTTTTTATTTTTATGCATTTATGATTTTTTTTTTGTAATACATGTTCGTTCTAAAGACATTTGTTATGTGTATGCAGATGTCAGCCCAGAGCGACCTGCCAGCATGTCTCCTATCTCACGGAGAACTCAGCCCGCAGCTGACCCTCAGGCAGAGGGCGCCGAGGGGGGAGAGTTAATTCAGAACCTCGAGGGGATTGCCTGGGGGATTCCAGACTACGCCCGGCTGGAAGATGTCCCACTAGCATACCAGAGACATATGGTGGGAGTGCCTAGTCATCTCCACCGCGTCCTGAGATGGCTAGTGCGTGCAGTGACTTGTTATCATTAGCACCACACAGATTAGACACCTAGGGTTTATTTCATGCATATTTTTTGAGAGACATGTCGTCTCCGGATGTATTAAGACGAACATGTATATTTTTTATTTTATGCGACGCACACTATGTAAACATTTCGATATCTATATATATACATATCTATTTCTGGATGGATCTTTCTTTTACATGTGATGTTGTTTTACAAATTGCGCAAATGTCTATCTAAAACCAAATTAGCTACTGCATCTGTTAGTGTATTTATATGCCTGGGTATATGTTGATATGTGATATAGTTAAAATTTCTTTCCAGTAAACGAATACGCAGATACAGACATAAAATGGATGGGTTTCTGAGTGAATAATGACCGTTAAGCTGTAATACTACAAGTTGTGAGTCTAGATACACAAGTAATTCATGGATACCAAGGTTTATAGCCTCAGTTAACAATTCTAATACAGCACTATATTACGCGATGTTATTTGTAGCACGTCCTAGACACACACCTTGCAGGTTGACCAAATCACCAACAGGATCGTAAATTACCCAGGCTACCGAAGATAGATTCCTGGTACTGCGAGAGGCACCATCCGCGAAACCCACAAATGGATTGATGGACATCTACATGATCAGGAACACCCGATCAGCAAAAAAGATGTTTAAATCGCACACCACACCACACATGCACACAAATGAAATAACACACTTATGTACACACACCACACCAAAAATGACTTCAAGCATAGTATTTTTTCAGGTACAACCCATTTTTGGGCTGTGCCAGCGGTACTCCTTCATAATCTATAAGCTCATAAGCCCCATTCTTCAATACTCGTTTAACTATATAGGGCCCATGCCACATGGGTTGGATCTTACTGGCCCCAAGCTTGTCATGCGCTTGATCGTATAGGAGGACGAGGTCCCCTTCGACAAAGGAACGTGGAAAAACTGATTGATCGAAGTGAACTTTGACCCGCTTCTTTTGTGCTTCAATGAGTAAAGCAGCGAAACGGTGAGTTTCATTTAACCGTTCCAGATACAAAAGATGCTCTTCCTCAGCAGAAGTATCAGGTAGAAGCTCCACAGCTAATTTCAAAGAAGGAATCTCGCATTCAACTGGAAGAGTTGCTTCCAGACCATACACCAATTGAAATGGTTTGAATCCAGTTGCACTCTTTGCAGACGTCCGGTAGGCCCATAGAGCTGAGAACAGTTGGAGGTGCCAATTGGATTTGTGAATACCAACTGTTCATTGAAGCATAGTGACCAGAACCTTGTTCACTGCTTCAACCTAGCCATTTTCCTAAGGGTAATATGGCGTTGAGCTATCGTGGCGTAAGCCCAATCTTGAAGTCAGCTCGGCCATCATATAATCTCGGAAATGAGTACCATGGTCGGTGACGATGGCCTGAGGGACCCCGAAGCATGCAATGATGTGGTTGAATATGAATTGGGCAGCTGTCTTACCGTCGGAAGCTAGTGTAGGCATTGCTTCGGCCCACTTGGTGAAGTAGTCGACAACGACGATTATATACGCATGCCCCCTGGCTGAATGAGGGTTACACATCATAAAATATACGCCCCATTTTGAAAAAGGGCCGATGGTAATAATAGGATGCAAAGGGAGAGGCAGCACGCGCATCTTGCACTGAAATACCTAGCACGCATGGCATTTACGGACTGCAACGATATAGTCTTTGAATATGGACGGCCACAAGTAACCTGCTCGCAGAATTTTCTGGGCAGTGGCATATCCAGACATATGTCCACCACAGGCACCACTGTGGCAGTCATTTAGGACCCTTTCAGCCTCTTCCAAGGTTAGGCACCAACGGAGCATCGAATCTACTCCAACGCGGTATAAGGTATCTCCTACGATGCGGTAGGGTTGAGACTGATGCCGAATTCGACATCAGGCGTCTTTAGTCAACTTAGACCGAAATGTGGAGGTCTGAAGATACACAATTATGTCGCCATACCAAGGGTCACGAGTACTGATAAGGAAAAGAGTTTCGTCTGGGATATGGTCCTCGGAGTGTGAAGGAGTGGAGTCTGTTGGGAGTGAGCATATAAGATCCGCGAAAACCAGCGATTTGGTTGACTTAGCAGTAGTAAACTCTAAGTCAAACTCTTACAGGATAACGATCCATTTGGATTATTTGCCCCCTAGTAATTTTTGAGAGAGAATATATGTCATTGGGTTGCAATCCGAAACCATTGTTATTGTACACAACAGGATGTAGTGGCGAAAGCGCTGCACAGCGTGTACTGCAGCTAACGCCAACTTCTCGACGTGAGCATAACGTGTTTCTATGTCGAGAATATTCTGTGACAGATAATAAACGACATGTTCATTTCCATCATTGTCATCCTGCACCAGAACCATCACTATGGTGCTAAACGTGGCGGCGAGATACAAAGTGAAATCGCGGTGATAATCAGGAGGACAAAGAAAAGGAGTATTAAAAAGTAACGTCTTCAGCTTCTCAAAGGATTTTTGAGCAATTTCGTCCAAATGGAAGGGAACGTTCTGCTTTAATAGGCGCGTGAATCCTTTGGCTACCTCTGCGTAGTTCGGGGTAAAGCGTCGAAGGAAGTTTTCTTTTCCCTGCAGACTCTGTAACTGATATAACGAGGAGGGTGATGGGAGATTGATGATAGCCTCGATCTTTAGAGGGTCCAGGTGAATTCCGTCTTTAGAGACTATGAATCCCAAAAGAAGGCCAGAATCCATGCAAAAGACGCATTTATGAGGATTAAGCCTAATATTGTAGCACCTACAGCGAAGGAAAATCTGGCGGAGGTGTTCAGGGTGGTCCTCTCGCCTAGCTGAATGAGCTGGCAAGTCATCCAGATAAGGCTGAACGATATGGCGAATGTCATGGAAAGCGTAAGACATCGCACACTGAAAAGTGGCTCCAGTGTTTTTCAAGCCGAACGGGAGCTTCTTATATGCGAAAGTACCCCACGGACAGACGAATGCAGTCTTGTGTTGATCCTCAAGTAAAATATTGATCTGATTATTGTTGAGGAGGTAAATCCCCTCTGCGGACAGAGGCGATCCCTACTAGCCCAGCAGGGGTCTAGCAACAAACAAACAATGCTATGACGCAAGCTCCTAGTTACGAATGAAAGACTTGGGATAAGAGCCTACCTGGATTCCAATGCTAGATCTGAAGAAGAGATGTCCCCGTCCTTCCGCCCTGGCAGATCACAATCCTTCCGCGATCTCCGCGGATGAACACCTGCACACAGAAGAAACGAACGGATACAAGCATAGGAACCAGCATACGTAACTAAACATCGGTCAGAAAAGATATTACTCGCATTAACATGATGGAAAAAGGAGTGGAACCATAATCATAGTCATCTATTAAAATGATAAACGAATAGAAGTTACAGCCAAGTTCTGACGTCGCAGCTTCCTTCGAACGGGTCTCCGGTCGTCCACGTCTCGCAAAGCTCGCCAAGGAAAGGGAAACCTCTCCAGAGTCTCGTAACAATGGTCTCCTCGCTTGAATGGGCCTTAAGGGAAAGAAGGGATTCTTTACAGCACAAAGGCACTTGGGAATAAGGAGATGCAAAGCTTCAGCACTTCAAGACTAGCTTGCCATGGATCTGAGCAAGCTTTTATAGATGGGGAAGGAGGGAGTTGGGATCCCTCTTATTATGGGATTGGCCCTATCAACAAGGAAGGTTCCATAGAAGGTGGCAAAACTACTTCCCTTCCATAGAACTCCCGCAGCCAAACCTCCCAACTCAAGATAGGCAATGGTTGTGAGTTTGTTTGAACTCAACTTCCGCCATCCATATTTAAAAAACAGTCCCTAAAATGGGTGGCGTGATTGCTGCTCTATGACAGAGCGCCAAGTGGCGCGACCTCTTTACAGGATTTCCCTGATTGGCGCGAGCACTGAACTGTCTACCCGCGCCAATGCAAAAAGAGCTGTTTTTCATGGATTTTGCAAGGAGATATCTCAAGGGGAAATGAAGCTCATACTCAGAGGGATGCATTGATGATGTTTTCAAGGCATGACAGTGTTCACAGGTCACATAATGGGTCCTCCATTGTGCAGGATGGGGAATGGTAGGGACGGTGACAAATTACTGTGTAACAGATGCCCCCTAAAGCATGAGGCCCGAGAGAGAGAGGGGTGAAATGCTTTACGAGAACATGTCCAACTGAAGGCCCGCCGTCGGAAAACCTGCACAGAAAGATACAACCGATATCTCAAGTACATGATGTATATATATGGTATGGACGCAGCCATCCGAACAGAGTATGCTATAATCCGGATCTAGGGTATGGGCGCAGCCATCCAACTAAGATCAAACAAATAGACTCAGGTATGGTCGCAGCCATCCAATCATTGAGTCATGACAATAATCCACAATCGCAGCCTGGATTACAATAGACACAATCCAGGGTCTTGCGCTCCATCTCGACCCAAACAAGTACAAGTTCGAGCATGTGAATGTGTGAGCTGATGTCGAACATGCAAGAACATCGTCTGATTACCAGCCAATGATGAAAGCCGTTAACAGACGCGAGAGAAACCACCAATAATGACAATGGTCCTCAAGGTACTACAGGTACAATCTACGGAGTGTGAATAAATGAGCTGACGTCGAACACCCGCAGAATCATTCGATCGGAAGTCAATGATGTAAACTTCACGTCGAATGCGACGAACCTGCCATTGAGGCATGCAGGCTCGAAGGTACCATCAGGAGTCTCTAGACCAACTTCCTGGATAATGAGTTGAAGTCGACAGGAAGTGACCTTGATCGAAGGTGGGCCATAATGATTCCCACATCATCGACACGAGACAGAGGAACATAATGTTTGTTGTGAATTAGGACCATATGAGAAACAGAGGAAGGTTGATATTTTGCAGAGGCCAACTTCTCTTGAACATATGAACGGCACGACAATGGACTTGGCAGTATTTGATATCAACGGATCAGAGGTCATGGTGACGAGGCAATGAGCAGATGAGAGGTCAAAAAGGATTATCCAAACCCACGGAGGCAAAGTGAAGCAACGAGATGAGATGTCCCCAACCCGACACGAATGCAGACAAGTGCCATGTTCAAGAGTGACATACTGCCGACGACAACGACGATGGTTCCATTTTCCCCACCATCTTGGTGAGTACCTCTTTATTTTTACACAAGCTTGAAGAGGATACCATATGCTTGTCATATAAGTCCGCCCTTCGGGCGAATCCATCCTAGTACATTTAACGAGCCCTAGGAAGGAGCGACTCGAATAACGTCATTTCGACTGGATCCGATGTCATCAGGGTTTAACGAGTCTGACAAAGGAAGAACTCGGCGTCTTTTCATGTTTAGAGAGTTTGAAAAGACAGCGGAAAAGAAAACTCCACAAGTCCCTTTTCGTAAATAGTTCCCCAGATCCGAAAAGGTAAAAAACAATATCCAGAAAAACCTCCTAGTCGCGATAGGCTAGGGTATTCCTTTTTCGTAATCAATCCATCCCGGCCCGAAAAAGGGTTAAACTTATACCGGGTGAATGTCGATTCGTGTCCATTTTAACGAGATCGAAACGACAAGGGCCTCGGCAATCTTTTCATATTTAGAGAGTCAGAAAAGAGCTGAAAGATGACTCCTCCTGGAGGAACGAGTGGTATAAAAGGTAGCAACTGGTTCCGGTAATGGTGGAACTGCTCAGAACAAATAAAGGTCAAGAGGCTGGCTAACAAGACCACTCATAGCAGCGGTTCCTCAGGAACGGGTAAAACAACCAAGTGAAGGCATATGATCGGCCAAGCAGATAGTGACAATGGAGTGGGAAAACCAAGGCTCATCTGGCAGAAATAGGCTGATAAAATGGCAATCACAAGAGGTAAAATAAGAATGGTTTCATTTTTACACAAGCTTGAAACAAAGATAAACTATGCTTGAAACCGATTTCATTTTTACACAAGCTTGAAACGGAAACAAACTATGCTTGAAAAAGTAAGCATGCCCCCAGCATGGTGACTCAATTCGAGGTACATGCCCCCCAAGCTTCATTCCATATGAAAGGCAGATGGAGTGAAGGTTCGAATTACGAGATCAAGAGAAAGACTCGACCGGGATTTTACGAGATCTAAACAAAGACTCGAATTGAACGGGAACGTGTTTCATTATTTTAACGAGGTTGACACATTAAAAGAACTATCCTCAAACACCTTGTTTCATGGTTTAGGGAGCTTGACACAAGACCAGGAACTGTGCTCCGACAAACCTTGTTTCATTTTTTAAGGAGCTTGACACAAGACAAGGAACTATGCTCCGACGACCTTGTTTCATTTTTTAAGGAGCTTGACACAAGACAAGGAACTCTACTCCGACAACCTTGTTTCATTTTTTAAGGAGCTTGGCACAAGACAAGGAACTGTGCTCCGACCGACTTCATCATAATGAACAAGAAGGCGGTGCTTCCAAGAGTTCCACTCTTGATGGAAGGGAAACATCCTGGAAGTCAGGACCCAATGCCCCCAGCACATTATGCACTACGGCATCATCACTGAGCACAGGCACGGGGTAAGTAGCCACATAGTTGACCTGCGGTGGGGCAGAGACAACAGGTGGATAAAAACCAGGAGGGGGTGATGGCGGACCAGTTGCCACATTAGGACCAAAGAATGACAGCTGATCAATGGTCACGATCCTTCCTTCATGCGGAAAACAGGCCACACGAAAGAGGGAGGAGACGAGCGCTCTCATGGCATAGGTGTAATCGCGCCCCAAAAGCAGATTGAAATCCAAGGGGCCTGGAATGACCATCACGTCCATATGGACGGTTTTGCCTCCCAAAGTAACAGGTAACCTTGGAAGGATCCCCAACGGTTGACTCGTCCTTCTGTTAAAAGTGAGCAGATTCTGCGTAACAGGCGCAAGCAGCGGCGAACCGAAAGCTTGCCAGGTAGTTGAAGACAGAATACTAACAGAGGCACCTTCGTCTATAATGGTGCTGGGTACAACCAGACCAAGAGCCTGTACTGTGATCTCGAAAGGCACATAAGACGGAAGGCGAAATCCTGCCAATCGATTCCAGTCAAAGGAAGCGACCAAACTACTCGGAGGGGCTACCATCGAGATGCGAAGGTCTTCCCCTGATGTTACGGAAGAAGAAGCCTCCCCCATGACCTCCATCTCGAAGGCGGGAGGAATATCCTCCGTAGCCTCCATCATGGGAGGCGGAGGAGGAGCTTCTTGAAGCACAGGGACAGGAGAATATTTCTCCAAGTCTGAAGAATCTGAAGAAATCAGAAGGACATGAGGGGTGTGAGATCCACTCTCGTCAGAAAAGACCTGGTGCACCGCGGACGGGGCCAGTTCAACCGATCCAACGACCAATGGTTGGTCGGGGACGGATCCGTGAATTTGAATTTCTGGGGGAGTGGGATCGACCAAGGATGACTTTTGACCAATCATAGGATCAGCTGGTAGAGGACTCGAAGAAAGCCGATTATAACCAGGTGGAAGGCGCGGCGTAGAACCGACTGGGTTGTCCAAGACTCGCTTGGCTTCATCTATATAAGGACAAAGGTGAATGGCATGGTGCCTTTCACACAATTTATAGGGATTGGTGATCTTACCCTGCTTCTTAGAGTTCTTATCAACAGCAGCTGAAGACGTGCCCCCAACTTGACTCCCGGAAGCCAAAGGCAACGGTGGGCAGCCGTTGGACCATACTTCGAGCACCTTGGGAATGCCAGGGCAGTCTCGAAGAAGATGGTCTCCCGTGCACAACATGCACGGGAACTTGACTTTCCGAGGAGGGTTGGAAGGACTATCGAGAGGAGATTCCTTAGGGACAGTAGTTGTACATTTAGCCTCTCTCTTATCGGACTTCTTCTTCTTTGTCTTCCTCTTCTTCTTCTTAGCCACCTGGTTACTCGAATCCAGGCTTTCACCAGGCGAAGTAGAAGATGAGGACGCAGAAACAGGCGAAGAAGGGGAGAGGTCCACCTTAGAATCAACATGATGTGGTTCGGGTGGAGGAACTGATTGACCAGTAACTGAGACATTCGGAACAACAGAGGTTGAGAACAACCAAACAGGCAACCCAACAGTTAACCCAGGAAGGGACAACGTTGCCATATAAGGAGCACCAACATTTCCAAAAGGAGGAAAATGACCAGGATTCCCTTCTGAAGGGATTCCTTGGTTGGTAAACTCTGAAAAAGTTGCCATCAACACTCAAAACCACACACGGGCTGAAAAAAGAGTTTAAGACACACGATCAAATGGCCAACAAGCAATATCTAAACGGGCGTGTAATCGTGGGCGATTAATTTTACCACATTGGAAAGTAAGAAATTCTACCGTTTCATGTTTTAAGAGTCGAGAAACGATAAAATATGACTCTATCTCTTTCAGAGTTGACACAAGCGTGAAAGGACAAGCGCTTGACGGTCTTTTCAAGTTTAGGGAGTCAGAAAAGACCAAATGACTGCTCAGGAAAAAGCTAGGCACAAAGGGTGTACCAGATATCCGTGAACTGCAATATACACCTTGGTTTCAAAAATGAAACAGAAATCGACCAAGGACTTTCCGTACGTGCAGGTAGTCTCCCCGAATGCTGTGTTCGGTGTATCACGGGTATAGGGCGGCAGACTCGGCTTCCTGTGGATAAAGGATTAAAAACCTAGAGGGGTCTCCCTTTATATACGCGACGGTACGGGGAGCGCAAGTCCGTACTAGCGCTGTCTAAAGCCAACAGGCGAACGACAGCTGCTAGGTTTAACGACGCCGGAACACGTCTCTAGCCTAGACCTTCTAAATATGTTTCGTTAAGTTCCAATGTTGCCTTAGGTTAATTGAATAAATTTCACAGTTGATCTTCAATTAAGTTTCAATTTCCAGGCCCTATCGTATGTAGTGTCTCGAAAGACTCCTAAATGCAAGCTATATGCCACGGTGCAACATTTCGTTCGATGAAAACTAGTTAAATGAGAGTTGAGAGCTTTTATGCAAACGAAATGAACGGAATACAAACAAGAATGTCTCTAATGCAACTAATGCAATTGCACACTTTTCATTCAAACACTAATCACTAGAAATATGGAAAAGATCACAATTTGCACTAATTTAACAAAAGCAAAAGAGATTATATTTTTTTTTTTTGATTTTCAATGTTTAATGGCTAATGTGCACTGAAAACAAAAGGAACAATTTGAGAAATGATATCTAAGAGAGCGAAGCAAACAACATTCACTCAACGAAGCAAGCAACCAAATCTCTAAATTGACCCAAAGTCCCTCAAAGCAAAGAAAGACTTGAAAACTTCCGATGGACCGTGTGATCTAGGTCCAAAGCAAGGCAAACGAATTCTGAATGAAGGAATGAACAATCACTCAAAAGACGCAGCAAAACAATCAAAGACTGGTAAGAGAGCGTGGAGAATCAATCAACAAGTTGACAGAACAATCAAGACACCAAAACTCCAAAGGAGGGCTCGATTCACTAAGCCACTAGATGCCCTAGGGCTCAAATCGTGAAATCGATAGACAGAGGCAAACAACCAAAGGATAGCGGTGAATTCCAGTCAAACAAGACTCCAACACACTCAGACAATCAGGAAATCAAGAAGAAAAGTACTGGTCAAGCTCGGAAAGCTAAAAAATGAAAAAACTCAAAAAGTCACAGGGGTGGCGCGACTGTGGACTTGAAACTGGCGCCAGAGGCCGATTGGCGCGAGACAGACAAATGCAACAAGCGCCAAGTGGCGCGACTGTCGGGTTAAAACCCGCGCCAGTCGAGTTCTTCAATAAAAATTAAAAAACAAGCTAATCTGAAAGCAGACCAATACAAGCTAAGCAAACCAAGAGGCTAAAATAATGAAATAATCCAACCCAGAAGGTTCATCAAGCAAGGAGAAACAATCAAAGCGAACCAACCATAAACGGGACAAGGAAAACCGGACGATCCCTAGCGGAGTCGCCAATTTGTTGAGGAGGTAAATCCCCTCTGCGGACAGAGGCGATCCCTACTAGCCCAGCAGGGGTCTAGCAACAAACAAACAATGCTATGACGCAAGCTCCTGGTTACGAATGAAAGACTTGGGATAAGAGCACTGCACGGATTCCAACGCTAGCTGCGAAGAAGAGATGTCCCCGTCCTTGTGCTGGCCCAGTCACGATCCTTCGGCTATCTCAGCGGATGAACCTGTTGTAAGCCCCTATATTAATAGTTTAGCCCCTTATTATGTTAGTGTAGTCCCCCTTATTGTTATTATTGTACCCTGTAACCCCCATATTGTTATTATTGTGCCCTTACATTATTATTGTTAGGTTGGCTAGGATTACATTGTGGCCCCACTAGGATTATATTGTGGCCCCATGGACTCCTATATATAGAAGGAGGGTTTGTTCATTTGTATCATCCAAGAATTGTTCATTTATGTAATGTATTGGAGGTTGCCCCCTCGAAGTGGCCATTTATAAGGCGTTTATATCTCTTTTTTTCTATTTTTGAAGCTGGTTACACAACATTTGGTATCAGAGCTTTGGGATTCTAGGGTTTCGCTGCTCCAAACAGGTCATCGTGGAATTTTCGCTATAACTTTTTTTCTACGAAGCTTCAGAAGCTAAAATTTCTAGGGTGCGAAGCTGAAATCTTGAGGAAGGTTTTCTAAAAATTTCAGATCTTGGTTCGCAATATTTGAGGAGATATCATCTGTGGAAGTTAGGTATCTTTTCAGGATCATAAACAGGTCATCGTGGCATTTGCGCTATAAAGTTTTTTGTACGAAGGTTCAGAGTCTGAAATTCATATGGTGCGAAGCTGAAATCCTGAGGAAATTTTTCAAAACATTTCAGAGCTTGGTTCGCAATATTTTTGGAGATATGATCTGTGGAAGGTAGTGCTTTTTCAGGCTCCTGAATTTCATCTCAAAGAGGTGATCGTGGGAAAACTTCAATAACTCTCTCTCTGGGCATTGGATTGAAGTGCCGTAAAAAGTGGTCGCAAGTACACAGACTGAAGTGTTTTGGCTATCAATTTCAGAGACAAAGGACAAAACAGTGACACGTGGCAAGTCGTACAAGTTCGCTCTACTAAACCAGTCCAGAATTAGGTCATTGTGGGAGATTGGACACAGCTTTGTCTTGGAGAATCCAAATCAGGTCAGACCTGTGGCATTTGAAAGAAGCTTCAGAGATCTACTACAGGGCTGAATTTCAGATATCGAAGATTTTCAACTATAGAGATAATTCAATTTCAATATCGAGCTCCTAAAAGCTAGTAAAAGGTGTGTATTTTTTTTTCCGAATTGCATAAGTCTTGTTTGAAGAATCAAGTTGAATTGATTCAAAGGGCATCTTGTAGAATAGATATCAATATTGGATTCTAAAATGGCCCCTAAAAAGAATTCAACACCCATCAAGCCTTCAGAAGGCTCTACCATGACTCATGAAGATGAAGAATTGCAACATGATCTATCAAAATTACAAGAACAAGTCCAACAAATTTCACTCTCGCAAAGAGCAGCAAAAAATGAAATGGAAGTTTTGAAGAAAGGTGTGGAAGTGAAGATGGATGGTTTGAAGAAAGGCATGGAAGCTAAGATGGATGGCGTGGAAGTAAAGATGGAAGGTTTGAAAAAAGGCGTGGAAGCTAAAATGGATGGTGTGCAAGCTAAGATGGATGGCATGGAAGTGGGCATGGAAGCTAAGATGGATGACATAAAAGACAACATAGAAAACATGAAGAATGATCTAAAAGCATGCATGGAAGGCTTGATGACAAGCTTAAAACCAGATGTGATTCCTAATGGCGGAAATATAGGAGAAGAACCTCATGATGAGAACAAAATAAATGTTAATCATGATTTCATAAACTCGAATTTTGGTGGGAAGAACCACCATATTCCAAAAATGGATATGAGGAAGTTTGATGGAAAGGATCCTGTAACATGGATACTATAGATGGAGCAATATTTTGATCTCCATAACGTGCAAAACACACAAAAGGTACGCATTGCAACTTTACATTTAGAACAAAATACATTTGTATGGTATCGATGACTTTGTTCCCGTAAAAAAATTGTCACTTGGTCAATTTTTACGGAGGAAATGATAGCACATTATGAGGATACAAAGAGCAACACCTTCTTTACCCAATTGATAAATCTCAAACAAAAGGGTTTAGTGGGGCAGCACATTGAGGACTTCCAAAAATTGAGTATAAGGGTAACTGATATTTCAGAGGACCACAGGATTGATCTCTTCTTAGGCGGTTTAAAGGATAACATTCAACATGAAGTTCGTGTTCTGGAACCTGATTCATTAGAGAAGGCATTCAGGTTGGCAAGAAAAGTTGAATGTAAAATTATGGCAACAAGGAAGTATACTACTCAATTCTATAAAGAAGGAAGTGTGGCTACATCTAGATTTCCACAACCTACAAGGTTGACACCACAACAATTGGAAGAAAAAAGAGCAAAAGGGCTTTGCTACGGTTGTGATAGCAAATACACTAAAGGTCATAAGTGTGCTGAGAAGAAATTATTTTACATAGATTGTGAAGAGGAAGAAGAAAATGAACAAGAAGAGGATATACACCAGGAACCAACCCCAGAAGAGGGAGAAATGAATCCAACCATATCGTGTAATGCACTGGCAGGAATTACCACTCCTCAAACTCTCAAGATAAAAGGACAAATCAAGAAGAGAAAGGTAATAGTGTTGATTGATTCAGGTAGCACCCATAATTTTATTCATTGTAAGGTAGCCAAGGAATTAAATTGTTTCCTATACCCAGCACCAGAATGTCAAGTGATGGTTGCGAATGGAGGAACTATAAATTGCTCTAGAAAATGCCATAATATCAAGCTAACCATGGGGGAATATGTATTGACTAGTCCAATGCTTTCCATTCCTATGGGAGGTGCTGATGTTGTACTAGGAGTACAATGGTTACAATCTTTGGGGACGGTAGCTTTTAGTTTTCAAGAACTTTTCTTGAAATTCTTTTCAGAAGGAAAGGAAGTCGAACTACGGGGTATTGAAGGGAAGCCAGGAAGGATAATAAGCTCTAATGGCATGACAAAGCTTCTAAAGAAAGAACAACGGGGCGTAATTGCACAATTATGCTCACTAGAAGTTCCAACATCAAAATCATCTATTTCTGCAGATCTCCAACAAGTCTTGGACAATCATTCCAAGGTGTTTGAAACTCCCAAAGGACTCCCACCTATTCGTGATCATGATCATGCTATTCATTTGATTCAGGAAGTGTTCCTCCAAACATCAGGCCTTATAGATATCCTTACTTCCAAAAGAGCGAAATTGAACGTATGATTGCAGAAATGTTAGAGGCGGGTATAATTCAACCCAGTCAAAGTTCTTTCTCTGCTCCTGTAGTATTGGTACACACGAAGGATGGATCATGGCGAATGTGTCCGGATTATAGGGAGCTCAATAAGCTCACCATTAAAGACAAATTTCCCATTCCTGTGATTGATGAATTATTGGATGAATTACATGGAGCAATTTATTTTACCAAGTTGGATCTTCGTTCAGGATATCATCAAATTAGAATGAAGACTGAAGATATTCCAAAAACGACATTTCGAACTCATGAGGGTCATTATGAATTTTTGGTCATGCCTTTTGGCCTTACCAATGCACCTTCTACATTTCAAGGGTTGATGAATTCCATTTTCAAACCTTCCTTAGAAAATTTGTGCTAGTATTTTTTGATGATATACTAATCTACAGCAGGTCTTGGAAGGATCATGTTGAACATGTTGACAGGGTGCTCAAACTATTGCAGGAGAAACAATTATATGCAAAAACATCCAAATGTTTCTTTGGAGTACGAGAGGTGGAATATCTGGGTCATATTGTATCTCACGAGGGTGTTAAAGTAGACCCTAACAAAATTAAAGCCATTAAGGAATGGAAAGTCCCCACAACCATAAAGCAGTTGTGAGGATTTCTCGGGTTAACAGGGTATTATCGCAAGTTTGTTAAGAATTATGGGAGAATAGCAGCACCTCTAACGACATTATTGAAGAAAGATGCATTTTCATGGACTCCTGAAGCAACTAAGGCCTTTGAACGTCTTAAAGAGGCAATGTGCCTAGCACCGGTCTTAGCTACGCCGAACTTCACAAAAACCTTTATTGTGGAATGTGATGCCTCAAGAAATGGAATTGGTGTGGTTTTAATGCAGGAAGGAAGACCCATTTCTTTTGAAAGTCGTCCAATCAAAGGAAAGTATTTACAGAAACCTATTTATGAGAAGGAAATGTTAGCAATATTGCATGCACTAAAGAAATGGCGAACTTACCTAATGGGAAGACACTTCAAGGTAAAAAATGATCATGATAGTCTTAAACACTTTTTGGAACAAAGACTATCTTCAGAAGAGCAGCAAAAATGGGTCACAAAGATGTTGGGTTATGACTTTGAAATAATCTACAAAAAAGGAAAGCTTAATGTTGTTGGAGATGCACAATGAAGAGGTGGAAGCATTGCTTTGTGCCATTTCTATTATCCAACCAGATTGGATAACCGAAGCAAGAGATGAATGGAAGAAGAAAAAAGATGTATGGACATTCATTCAAAACTTGCAGCAAGATCCTAGTACATCTGATACATTTAGTTGGAAAAATGATTCCTTATGGTACAAAAATCGCTTATATCTTTGTAAGAATTCCCAACTAAAACGAAAGATTCTTCTGGAATTGCACACTACTCCTTTAAGAGGACACTCGGAATTTTTAAAAACTTACCACAAGGTGAAGAAAGAATTTTTTTGGGTTGGCCTTAAATCTGATATTCAAAAGTTTGTGGCGGAATGTTTGGTTTGCCAGCAGAATAAAGTGGAGACAATTAAGACCTCGGGACTTCTACAACCTTTATCCATTCCAAGTCAACGTTGGGAGGAGATTTCAATGGATTTTATCACAGGTTTACCTAAGTACGAAGGAAAGAATGTCATCATGGTGGTAGTTGATAGACTTACCAAGTATGCACACTTTTGTGCATTATCTCATCCATTTAAAGCAAGTACGGTTGCTACTACATTTATGGACAGAATTCAAAAGCTACATGGAAGCCCAAGGGTTATTGTGAGCGACAGAGATCCCATTTTTACTGGAAATTTTTGGACGAAGTTATTTTCTTGTTTGGGTACTCAATTAGCTCATAGCTCATCTTATCATCCTCGATCTGATGGTCAAACTAAGATAGTAAATAAATGTTTGGAAGGATATCTTCATTGTTTTGTATTTGATAAACAAACACAATGGGTCAAGTGGTTACCTCTCGCTGAATGGTGGTATAACACTTCCTTCCATACTGCAGCAAAAATGACCCCATTTATGGCACTTTATGGATATCATCCACCATCGATCACATCATCTTTAAGGGCAAATTTGAAGGTTCAAGCAGTGGAAGATCACGTCGAGCATCAGCAAGAAGTTCTCCAACTCTTAAAGGATAACCTGAATTTGGCACAAAATCGAATGAAACAACAGGCAGATCAACATCGCAGCGAGAGAATTTTTGATATAGGAGATTGGGTATTTTTACGGCTACAACCATATAAACAAATGTCCCTCAAACAAGCTAAGAAGGATAATAAATTATCGCCAAAGTACTATGGTCCTTACATGGTGTTGCAAAAGATTGGTACTATGGCATACAAATTGGAGCTTCCTGCTTCTTCGCGAGTACATCCAGTTTTCCATGTTTCATGCTTAAAGAAGGTTATGGGAGAAAATCTTCCAGTTCAAACAATATTGCCAGAACTCGATGAGGAAGGAAAAATCATATTGGAACCAGAAGCGGTCATGGAAACAAGAACTCGACAACTACGGAATCGATCAATTTCAGAGTATCTCATCAAGTGGAAGAACTTACCCACTGAAGATTCTACATGGGAGCATGATAATTTTATACAGAAGCACCCAGAGCTACTCAAGCGTTGAGGACAACACTTGTTTGAAGGAGAGGGGCATGTTAAGCCCCTATATTAATAGTGTAGCCCCTTATTATGTTAGTGTAGCCCCCCTTATTGTTATTATTGTACCCCTGTAACCCCCATATTGTTATTATTGTGCCCTTACATTATTATTGTTAGGTCGGCTAGGATTACATTGTGGCCCCACTAGGATTATATTGTGGCCCCATGGACTCATATATATAGAAGGAGGTTTTGTTCATTTGTATCATCCAAGAATTGTTCATTTATGTAATGTATTGGAGGTTGCCCCCTCGAAGTGGCTTATTTCTAAGGCGTTCATATCTCTTTTCTTCTATTTTTTGGTAGTTACAACATCTGCACACAGAAGAAACGAACAGATACAAGCATAGGAACCAGCATACGTAACTAAACATCGGTCAGAAAAGATATTACTCGCATTAACATGATGGAAAAGGGAGTGGAACCATAATCATAGTCATCTATTAAAATGATAAACGAATAGAAGTTACAACCAAGTTCTGACGTCGCAGCTTCCTTCGAACGGGTCTCCGGTCGTCCACATCTCGCAAAGCTCGCCAAGGAAAGGGAAACCTCTCCAGAGTCTCGTAACAATGGTCTCCTCGCTTGAATGGGCCTTAAGGGAAAGAAGGGGTTCTTTACAGCACAAAGGCACTTGGGAATAGGGAGATGCAAAGCTTCAGCACTTCAAGACTAGCTTGCCATGGATCTGAGCAAGCTTTTATAGATGGGGAAGGAGGGAGATGGGATCCCTATTATTATGGGATTGGCCCTATCAACAAGGAAGGTTCCATAGAAGGTGGCAAAACCACTTCCCTTCCATAGAACTCCCGCAGCCAAACCTCCCAACTCAAGATAGGCAATGGTTGTGAGTTTGTTTGAACTCAACTTCCGCCATCCATATTTAAAAAACAATCCCTAAAATGGGTGGCGCGATTGCTGCTCTATGACAGAGCGCCAAGTGGCGCGACCTCTTTACAGGATTTCCCTGATTGGCGTGAGCACTGAACTGTCTACCCGCGCCAATGCAAAAAGAGCTGTTTTTCATGAGTTTTGCAAGGAGATGTCTCAAGGGGAAATGAAGCTCATACTCAGAGGGATGCATTGATGATGTTTTTAAGGCATGACAGTGTTCACAGGTCACATAATGGGTCCTCCATTGTGCGGGACGGGAAATGGTAGGGACGGTGACAAATTACTGTGTAACAATTATACCCTGAGAAACCATCCATCAAGGAATAAATCTCACTTCCAGCACATTCGTCGATAATTTGGTCTATGAACGGAGTGGGATAGTTATCCTTCGGACAGGCATGATTAATATCGCGATAATCAACACAGACCCTAATAGTACCCTATTTTTTATCGACAGGGACAATGTTGGAAACCCATTCTGAAAGGGGGATGGGATAAATAAAGCCCGCGTTCAGAATTTTTTCAACTTCTGCCTTAATTGCAGCGGCTTTGCGAGGATGCACTGGGCATAAGCATTGGCGCACGGGCTTCGCACCAGGGTAGGTTGGGATTTCGTGCACTACGATAATGGGATCGATCCTAGGCATTTCCTTGTAAGACCAGGCAAACAAATCTCTAAATTCTTTAAAAAGATCAGTATAGACTTGTATCTCATCAAGAGAACAAGTCACTCCCACGTGTATATTCTCAACGATCCCCGGTTTACAAAGATTTTGATCGGGATGGTTTGAGTGATATTACTCAGGTTTCCTTCCGAAAGAACCTCATGTGTCAAAATGGGCGTTTGGAGAGGAGGTGTAGGAACCTGAGATGCATAACACTCTAGACAATCTGACATTGCCCCCAGGCCGAGCATAAAGGAGGAACGATGATGTCCATCACTCCAAGGCAACTCTTCAAGAGACATGGTTTCAATAATGGCCTCATCGGAAGGAAAGGTCTCCTTGAGAGGATCAGGCGAATCGGCCTGACCAAGCCAGGGGGATTGAGAGTAGACATCTAGAGCCATGCTCAAAGGAGCATGCTGAGGAGGTGGAGGATCAGATGCAGCAACAATTTCACAGTAGTCAATCTCTACCGAAGTCAAGGGCATTGATTCTCCAAACTCAAACACCTGCTCAAGCGTAGGGATGAGCCAGGGGTCATCAGACCTAGAGATCATGTTAACTTGAGCGGTGTGCAGTGGTGGAGTGGGAAAAATACCCATGAGGATGGGGTCCTTGAAGAGACCAGGTCCTACACTGTCAGGGGGATTTGGGATCTGATCCATGTATGGAACATTTTTCTTGGAGGTGGAGGTGAAGAAGGACAACTGGTCCACCGTAACGATTCTGCCCTCGTGAGGGAACTTAAGAAGTCGAAAAACGGTGGATGGCACGCATAGCATGGCATGAGTCTAGTTGCGGCCGAGAAGTATATTGTAGTTAAGCTTGGCGTTAACTACTTCTACTTCTACGTTGACTGTCTTCCCCTGTAAAGTGATCGCTAAACTCTCGAGAACACCTAAGGGTTTGGATTCCCGACCATCGAACGCCTCTAGGGGATTGGGAGATGATGAAAGGGCCGAAGAGCCAATGGCTTTCCAGCAAGCAGACGACATAACACAGGTACAGGCACCTTAATCCACAACGGCCCTATGGAGGTTAAGACCGTTGATCCCGACTTGAATAACAAGAGCAATTTGATGCGGAAGTCAGGGGGTGAAATTCTCTAAGTCGAAGGTGAGAAGACTTGAATCGGCAGGATCAATGCCACCGATTGCAGAAAACAAAGCCTTATGTTGTGAAGGACAACTTTGAAGAACTTCTAGTGCAGACATAGCAGAAGGCGCATGTGCCAAATCCTCAACAATACTGTAGTGTTGAGCAGCACGGGCATTCGGATTGTAAGAAGATCTTCGTAAAACACCTTTAAAAGGTGGCTTCACAACAGGTTCAGGGGTAGGCTTCTCAATTTCCAATGAACCGGAGACAGGTGGGGGAGGTGGTCCATCCGCAACTGCCTTCCCAGGTGCCTGTCGTGATTCGTTGTAATCCTTCGAACGTGTGGCAATAGAGACAGGTGCAGCACCATTCATCATAAAAACTTGGGACCCAAATGGTACAGATGGCGAAGGCTGCTCAACCATCTGGGTCTGCTGAGATGAGAATGGTTATTTACGAACTCCCGGAGTCCCTTTAGAGCCTTTGAGAAGTTGACTAACTTTAGATCGTCGTGGACAATCCTTGGTATAATGGTCTCCTTCACAAATGAGGCAAGGGTACTTAAGTTTAAATTGAGAACCATCCTCAGTGCGAGATTTGGATTCTGGCTTTGGGGCGTCGGATTTGGATTTACCTTTGCCCTTATTTTTCCCCTTGGAGGCTTTCTCTGTAGGATTGGCCTGAATGGCGTTAACCTCTGCAGTTTTTCCAGAATCGGTGGGGGCGGGAGGAGCAGAATTATTGGATGAGTTGGACTTCTGCTTCCCATTTGAGGATTTCTTCAAATTTTGAGACACAGAACCAATAACACCATCCACCGTTGGGGTAGGTGGGGCTTTAGAGGTTCCAGACCATGGGGCATCAGGCAAGATATCATACAGCGTGCCGGATTGTGAATATACCAAATCTAGATATCGAGCACGCGCGATGGCTTGTTCTTCAGTCACACACGCTCCCATAGCAATATCTTGGGTGATTTTGTTAACAAAGGATGTGGTGAACCAATGATTTAGTATCTGATCAGGTATATGAAACTTGATCAGCCTACGACGACGTCGCCACTCATGAATGTGATCAGAAATGTGGGTGGCTTTGTCCTACTTCAAAGAAGTCAGGAGGTGCATCCCGACTTCGTAACGAACCGGTAACTGAAAATGAGTTAGAAAATCCATGGCTAAGGTATTGAAATCTTGAAAGATGCCACGGGGTAATTCGATATACCACTTAGCTACAGCGCCAGTCAAAGTGCGCCGGAAGAGGCGAAGACGAACTGAATCATCCACCCAAGAATTGGACGAACACCAAAGATGGTAGGTCATCACATGAGCTTGGGGGTCCTCCCCAGCTTTACCCTCAAACTTGGGGCAATCGCCGAGCACCTTGGTAGGAACCGGAGGCCAGTAAGGATTATGCAGTATTAGATCATTCATTAATTTTGAAACATCCGGCAACTCCAAGGCAGCCAGGAACGACAATGGCGGATTAGACGGCATACCTGGCCCTAGGTAAGGACCAGTACCTGTACTCCACACCAATTGGGAATATCCTTGCCCCCATGGGTTCTGTCTAGTAGGATTCTGACCGTCGGGGGTGTAGGTGTTATAACCAGCTTGATTCGACTGCTGGTAACCGGCATATGGGGTTGATAACCAGAGTATGGACCCTGATTAGGATTCGGCCCCGTGTAAGCAGCATTTGGATTTGGCTGCTGAGTATAGGTATAACCGGGTTGTTGAGGACGATAGTTAGGCCCTTGGGGCTGGCTATAATTCGGTCGATATTGACCATGAGAATAGTATCCACCCTGAGGTTGAATGGGCTGCTGGTAGGTGGGACCCTGCTGAGCCTGATAATTAGGGTGCAACGGTTGATTTGGTTGCGGCATCGAATAAGTCGGCAGTTTTGTAGGGTTAATAGGATGGACAGGCTGGCCTGGTTGAGCAGACTGACCTAGATGAGGGGGATGCCCTAGATTAACAGGTTGACCCGGATGAACAGGTTGAGCTAGTTGCGCAGGTTGACCTGGCTGTTGAGAAGCACCAGGTTGTACCGGATGAACCGGTTGGCTTGGAGGCGGAACACCGGGTTGTGCCGGATAGACCGGTTGGCCTGGTGGAGGAATGGAGCCAGGTGGTGGCTGGTAACTGGGTTGACCTGCAGCAGGACCATAAGATGGTCCTGGCTGGTGTGCAACATTTGGATTAACAGGATACTGAGGTTGCATAGGTTGAGAAGGCTGGATTTTCCCCCCAGGACCATATACCTGCCCCGGTTGGTACCCCGGCTGAGGTTGCACAGGTTGACTGGAAGGTTTGTAATACTGTCCTTACGGACCGTACGATGGCCCTTGCTGGCCCGCGGGATAGCCTTGCATGGGTTGTCCCTGTGGGTCATAAGGATAGCCAAGTTGGCCTGAAGGTTGGCCTTGGAAAGTTTGCCCTTGCAAGTTATAAGCCTGGTTATAAGGTAAACCTTGAGCATGGAGGTGAGCCTCAGGAACGAGTAGATGTAAAATGTCCCCGTGCTCATCATACTAACCTGGAAAAGCATACACTGGTGTACCATCATGTGCATAGTGCGAAAAATAAGAGCAGTTGGGATCTTGGGAGGATGGTCCAACCTCGGGGTTCAGTTGTTGTAGGGACAACCGATACTCCTCCGGAGAAATGTTCTTCGGCATAGAAACCATTATATGAATGTCTTCAGGAGGCGGCATAGCCCTCGCGGAGGGTGTCGTGACAGCGGGTGTAGACATGGCCACACAGACAGTGGGCCAAGCGGGTACAGAAGTGACGGGTGTCTGAGGAGACATCCCCAATGAAGGAGCAATCGGCCTCGTAGAAGGAGCTGACACCCTCATAGAGGCTGCGATGGCAATAATCTGACCCAAGGATCTATACCCTGCTGGAAATGAGAGACCGGATGATGACATAACAACTCGTTCAGGGCTATCTCCTGGAAATAATCTTCATGGGAAGAGCTGGTAGTCTTCACCAGACGTTGGGATTTCCTCACTGGAATCACTCATGCTTGAGCCTGCCGCTAGATCTTGTAATAGACGGCGAGGACTAGGAGGAAAAACAACAGCTATAAAAGGCGAACCTAATGTAAGAGAAAGGAACTCAGCCCCTATTCTCAATTCATACCAAGGGTCGGAAAAGGGCCAATTGAACTCAACTGGTCCCCTAAAGGGTTACTCAGAAACAATCGTTTTCTGAAGTTCAGCAGAGGATTGAGAAACCTCTGATGAATCATCCGTATATGGACTACCAGTAGACGAAACCGAGGGTTTCCGCCACTATGGTAGTAACGACAAGAGAAAAAGATCAAACACACACACGGGCTGAAAAAGAGTCAAGACACACAATCAAACGGCCAACAAGTAGAATCTAATAGGGTGTGTGATCACGGGTGATTAATTTTTACCACATTGAAAAATAAGAAACTTCACCGTTTCATGTTTTAAGAGTTGAGAAACGGTTGAAAAGGTGACTCTATCTCTTTTAGATTTGACACAAGCGTGAAAGGACAAGCGCTTGGTGATCATTTCAAATTTAGGGAATCAGATAGGATCAAAATGACTACTCAGGAATACTAGGCAAAGGGTGTACCAAATAACCGTGAACTACAATATACACCTTGGTTTCAAAATGAAAGAGAAATCAACCAAGGACTTTCCGTATGTGCAGGTAATCTCCCCGAATGTTGTGTTCGGTGTATCACGGGTATAGGGCGGCAGACTCGGCTTCCTATTCGATAAAGGATTGAAACCTAGTGGGGTCTCCCTTTATATATGCAACGGTACAAGGAGCACAAGTCCATACTAGCGCTGTCTAAAGCCAAGAGGCGAACGACAGCTACTAGGTTTAAATACGCCGGAACACGTCTCTAGCCTAGACCTCTAAATGTGTTTCGTTAGATTTCAATGCTGCCTTAGTGTAAATTGAGTAAATTTTAAAGTTTATCTTCAATTACGTTTTATTTTTCAGGCCCTAGCGAATGTAATGTCTCAAAATCTCTTAAATGCAATCTATATGCCACAGTATATCATTTCATTCGATGAAAGCTACTTATGAGAGAGTTGAGAGCTTTTCACACAACAACGAAATGAATAAAAAACAACCAATGATGTCTCTAATACAGCTAATGAAAATTGAAAGCTTTTTCGTTCAAAGTCACCAATCACTAATAACACCGAAAAGATCTAATTCTCATTAACTAATGAAAAGCAAAAGAGGCTTTTTTTTATATTTTCAATATTTCAGAGCAAAGTGCGCTAAAAAAATGAAAACTAATAGAAAGGCAATACAAGAAATGATGACAAGAGAGCAAAACTAATAAAATTCTACTCAATGGAAATCACAATCAGGCCTCAAATTGACCAAAAGTCCCTCAAAGCGAAAGAATCCCAAAGACTTAAAATGAGCCATGTAATCCAGGCCCAAGACAAGACAAAGCGAAATTCGAATGAAGATGGAAACAATCACTCAAACAGCGCAATGAGACAATAGAAAACCACCAAATAAATGCAAAGAAGCAATCAGAAGGTTGACTGAACCTAAAGAAACCAAAAACTCCTAAGGAAGGCTCGATACACAACAACACCTAGATGACCTAGGGCTAAAATGCAAAATCGATGGAAATGGGCAAACAGCCAAAGGATTGAGGTAACATCCAGTCAATCCAGGCTCCAAAACACTCAAACAGTGGAAAAATCAAGACCAAACACACAGATCAGGCTCAGGAAGCTCAGAACTGAGCAAACCCTAGTAGCTCATAGGATTGGCGTGACTGTGAGACTAAAAATAGCGCCAGAGATGAATTGGCGCGGGTAATACACAAGCAACATGCACCAATGGGCGTGACTGTTGAGCTGAAAAGCGCGCCAGTCGAGTTTCCCAGTCAAAAATTAAAAAAAGAAAAGAAATCCAACAAGCAGACCAGTGAATGATCAAGCTATCAAAGACCCAAATCCACAAAAAGAACCAGCCCAAAAGAGCGGATCAAGCAAGGAGAATCAAGAATCAACCAAAAAGGCAAGACAGTGCTCCAAGGTTTCAGTTTACAAACTAAACTGGAGATTGACTGAAGCAGCTTTGATCTACTTCGCAATTGCAAAGCAACAGCGTTTCAAAGGCTATCTGGTCAACTTCAGGCTGCGTCTATAGCTTATAAAATGAACGACAACAAGCCAACGAATCCCCAGTGGAGTCGCCAATTTGTTGTGGAGGTAAATCCCCTCTGCGAACAGAGGCGATCCCTACTAGCCCAGACCGGGTCTAGCAACAATCAATCACGCTATAGCGCAGGTTCCTAATTGCAAATAAACCAACTAGCGATGAAGGCTTACCTGGAATCCAATGTAGTCGTTGTAGAAGAGGTGGCACTCCCATTCTTCAACTCTAGCAGATCATGATCCCCACGATCTCCGTGATGGGACACCTGCACATTCGAGAAACAAAACAAACGCAAGCGTAAAATCCAGTATATGCAACTATATGTCAGTCAAAAAGGACATAACTCATCATTATAAACAACAGCAGGAGTGGAACCATAACCAATAGTCGTTCATTAATAATCAATCAAAGGAAAATTACAACCATAGTTCTGACGCTGAATTCTCCTTCAGAGGGGTCGCCAGCAGAACATGTCTCGAAAATCCTGTCAACGATGGGACAAACTTCTCTCTTTGGACCTTGACGATAGTCTCCTTGCTTGAAATTGGCCTTAAGGGAATTATGGAGGCTCTTGCAGCGTAAGGCTCTTGGAAATTTGGGAACTTGAAGACTAGCTTGCCATGGAGATGGGCAAGCTTTTATAGATGGAGGAAGAGGAGTTGAGATCCCTATAATCATGGGATTGGCCCTATCATCAAGGAAGCTTCCATGAGAGGTGGCAAACCACTTCCTCTCTATGGAAATCCATAGCCAAACCTCCCAACTCAAGATAGATATCAGTTCCTGGATCAGTTAGAACGAAACTTCAGCCATTTATTTTTTAAAAACACCTCTTAAATTGGCTGGCGCGAGTGCGACTCTGGTACAGAGCGCCAACTGGCACGACCTCTTTGAAGTATTTTCTCCATTGGCACGGGTACTGAACTGCCTGCTCGCGCCAATGCTAAAAGGGCCATTTTCATGGTTTTTCACAAGGATATGTCTTTAGGGCAATGAAAGCTCTTGTTCAGAGGGATGTCATGAAAGTGGTTTCAAGGCATGTCACTGCTCACAAGTCACAAAATGAGCCCTCCAATGTGCGGGATGGGGATTGCAGGGACAGTGACAAATTACTATGTAACAGCCCATGTTTCATCTATTTCACACATTATATATTAAAAAAAAATCCAAAACAATCCTTCTCCTCAAAATAGATTTATGTTTAATTTATTCCTCAATTAAATGCTATCCTATTTCTCAATTCTTAGCCTACTTGGCTTAATCTCCATGTAGGGAGGAACCAATTTCTAATTTTATTTCCTAATTAATCTAACAAATTCAACAAACTGATTTCTTTTATTTAAAATTAAGAAAGAGAATTAATGGCCAATGTTTATCCATCTCATATTTAGCCACAACATGTGAACATCGAATCACATTGTTGGCTAAGTCCGGATGCTTCTTCATCACTCTGGCACTAGTAACACCTGCTAGTGTACCTTCTGAAATATTGGTGAAGGGTAGGCCAATAGTATCCTGTCTGCAAAACTTTGTAAGCAGTTCTCTCTGCAGCAAAGTGACCTCCACATGGGTTGTCATAACATTCAGAGAGGATATAAAAAAATTCTTCCTCTCTCACACATCTCCTTAGGATTTGATCAGGGCCTAGCTTGAAAATATTTCCCCCAATCCCTGTGAAATGGGTGCCTTTTCTGATGATTATGCTCCTCTACCTAAATGAAAGATTAGGAGGGATTTTTCCAGCAACCAAGTAGTTGGCTATGTTAGCAAACCATGGTGAGAGTGATGATATGGAAAAGAGGTGCTCATCAGGCAGCTGGTCATCTACCATTCCTTCTTCACCTATAGGGAGAACTAACCTGGATAAAAAATCGACAACAACATTTTCCTTTGCAGGTTTTTCAACAATAGTCAAATCAAATTGCTACAAAAGTGACAACCATCTAATTATCCTAGCATTTACATCTAATTTGTTCATTAAATACTTGATGGTTGCATGGTCAGTGTGGAAAAAGGTCTGATATCCAGTGACATAATGCCTGAATTTGTTCAATGCATGGACAATGGCTAACATATCCTTCTTAGTAACAGTATAATTTAGCTTAGCCTTTGACAAATTCTTGCTGATGAAATAAATGGCATAAGGAATTTTTTCCTCTAATTGTCCTAATGCTGCCCCTATAGCTTTGTCAGATGCATCAGTGTGGATGTAGATAGGCAGAGTCCATTTTGAACCTTGGAGGATGGGGGCGGTAGTCAATTGTTTCTTAATGAGCTCGAAAACCTCTTAACAAAGACCAGACCAAGTAAACTCAAAATCTTTGGCCAATAACCCAAATAATGGCGAGGCCATCTTGCTGAAATCTTTGATGAACCTTCTATAATAACTAGCTAAGCCTAAGAAACTCCTGATATATTTCTTATTTTGAGGAGTAGGTACCCTTTTGATGATAGTGACTTTGTTCGGGTCTACCTGTATTCCTACTTGGGATATGGAGTGTCCTAATACAACCCCTTCTTTCTTCGGGAATTCACACTTTTCTAGGTTCAAGGAGAGATGCATCTCAATGCACCTCCTTAGTAATTTACCCAAATTGGAGAGATATTCCTGGAAGTCGTCCCCTTATGGTGTGAAATCATCCATGTAAATTTTGATAGGGTCATGGAATAACTTAGAAAATATGCTCAGGACGTCTCTTTGGAAGGTAGTTGGGACATTGCACAATCCAAATGGTAGGACTCTATAAGAAAAGGTACCCCAAGGGCAAGTGAAAGTAGTCTTATCCTAGTCTTCAGGGCTTATTTGAATCTTATTGTACCCACTAAACCCATCTAAGAAGGAAAAGAACTTCTTCCCCACAAGGCCATCCAAGACTTGGTCTATAAAGGGCAAAGGGAAATGTTATGTCTTGGTGGCTTTGTTAAGTTCTTGATAATCAACACAAATTCGCCACTTCCCATTCTTCTTTGGGACTAGGACAAGATGATATACCCACTCACTGTTGTAAATAGGATATATGAACCCTGCATCCAATAGTTTCTGTAGCTCTTCTTTGATTATGTCCTTCAAAGTCGGGTTCATCCTTCTTTGAGGTTGTCTCACAGGTTTGCATCCTTCTTTTATGGCAATGTGATGCTTGCATACTAAAGGATGCACCCCTTTCATGTCCCTGTAATCCCAAGAAAATGCTTCAAGATTTTATTTCAAAAGCTGGCATAACTGCTTCTCTTCTTCATTCGAGAGGTTTGGGTTGATTTTCAGAGATCTAGATGGTCCAAAATCAATAGCCTTGGTGGTTCTAGAGGTTGTCTCAACTGAGTGCACTTCCATCCAAGGATGGCTTTCAAACTCTTTGACTAAGGTTTCGAGAGGAGTGTCAGTGGAGGATTGGTTTTGAATGGCATGGTCGATGAGTTCATCTTCATCAAGTTGCCCCCCTCTAAGAATATCATCTATGGTACACATAGGGGTAGTTTTATATAACTCATCTTCTTCAACCACCAACCATATAGGGAGATCATGATCAATGGAAGGCTAGGCTGGAGGATATAACACTAGTTTTTTGGACAAAGGCCCATTTTTTATAGTAATCTTTCTGACCCGATAACTAATATAAGTGTCTGCAGTGGCTAAACAAGCTATCCCTAAGATGAGAGGATAACCATTAAGCTTGGTTTTTGGTTGCATGACTAGGAAATCTGTAGGATACTCCCAAGAGTCAATGGTAACCATAACATCCTCAAAAATTCCTTCCGGAGTTACCGTGGACTGATCTGCAAGTTGCAGAAGTGTTGTGGTTTTCCTCAAAATCCCTTGGAGATTAAGTTTCAACATAGTTTCCTTAGTCATGATATTGATGGTTACCTCTAGATCAATCATAGTGTTGGGTACTATGACACCATTTATATGCACATCAACAAATGGACTACCAGGGTCCAAGTATTTTGAAAATATCACCTTCCCCAACATTAGGTTAGACATTTGTACTGCCACATTGATGGTGGGGGTATCTCTCTTCCTTCTCCCAGGTTTCTTAAAGAACTTTTCTTTTATGAGCCTATTGTATATAGGGACATCCTTAATGGCCTGGAGAAGTGGTATGTTTACACACAAATTTTCCAATTCTTCCAGGAGTTCAGTCTCCTCTGGGGTGTTCTGACTAGGGTGGATCAAGCACTCGGGAAAATGAGGTTGTTGGATCTGAGTGTTATCTTCTTCCTTTTCCTCCTCAACTTGTACAGGTGGATATGGGGGATGGTTATCGGGGAGTACTCTTTCCGACCTAAGATTAACCTCCTGTATCTCCACAGCATAAGCTGGATGGGATGTTTCTCCACTGGGAGCCTTTTGTGCCTATCTGTTGTTCAGGTTCAGATTGGGCTGTGCAGGTATAGGTGGCCTAGGTGGAGCAGCATGAGTAAGTTTAGGTTGAGGTTGGGGTGAAGGCATTAGAGCAGATAGTTGATTTTGTTGAGGCCTCCACCCTTGAGATGGACTGTTCCACTGAGGTTTTTGTGTAACATACTACTGAAATGGTTGGTTTATTGGTTAGGGATGATATGAAGGGTTGGAAGGCCAAGTAGGAGGTGTAGACCAGGATGGAGGAGTTTTGTTGTACCAAGGTTGCATGGGTGCACTCTGATTTTTGTAATAGTAAGAGTAAGGTGCACCTTGCATACCTTTTTGATATGGCTGAGGGACTTGAGGCCTTCTCTAGTTGATGAAATAGAGTTGCTCTGGCATTGTTTCCCCACCTTGATATATATCTTTAAGTCTAGGTAAGGAGAAACACTTTTCTGTGGCATGATTCTCTTCACAAACTAAGCAAACCTCTATGACATTCAGTGGACATTAATTTCGTGGGTTCTTCCTAGCACATTTAGGACAAAATATGGCCAAGGCTCTCTATGCTTCCTCTTGCTTCATTTTGACCTACATTGTGTCCATTTGCAAAGAAAAAGTGTGCAACATGTCACTCTTGAATTCCTCTAGCATGTTTCCAATCTCATGTTTTATGAAGGTGGAAGAGGAAGGGGTATTGGATGTACTTTGGCTAGCTCTGCCTTTCTTCCTAAATGCCCTAGAATGGTTCTGGAAGACAGTTTTGATTATTTCATAGAGTTGTTGGTATATATCCCCTCCTGATAACATATTCAAGGTTTCTATCATCTCTTCACTGATCCCTCAAAGAAGTACAAGTTTAAGTGAGTCAGGATCAAGAGTACAGTTGGCTCTCTTATAGTTCAACTGAAACCTCTATTCATAATCCTCTAGGGATTCATCAGACCCTAGAGTCATCCTAAATATCTCATCCTTAGTTTCCTTGGACCTACACTAGTATTTGTACTTGCTGCTAAAGGTCTCTTCCATCTGTTCCCAGGTAGTGATGCTATCTCCAGTAATACCCATGAACCAGCGCAAGGTTGCATCCTTAAGGGTGGATGGGAATATATTCAACTTTTGATCATCATAGGTGTAGTCATAAGTCCTACAAACAACAACAAATTAAAACATGAATGTGTCAGGGTTCTCAGAGGTAAGTCCATGGAAGTGTGGAAGAGCTGAGGGGCTAATGTTTTTCATCTTAGTTTCCCCATCTGCCTCTCTTATGGGAAAGGCTCTGTGGGTCCCAACCATGGTTAAGATAGGTAAATTAGGTCCCTCAGTTGAAACAAGGTATTCTTCTTCTTCCCAAATATGATCCTCAAAATATTTAGAAGGCTCTCTTATAGGGGGTTCAATCTTAGAGCCACTCAAGAAGAGTGAAGGGTGGCTAGGAAGTCATGTGGGGGTTTTAGGTAAGATTTGTCTTTGGGTATTTCTAGTACTACGAGGCGTGAAAATAAGATATTTTTGTATTTTTTTCAATATTTCTGAAATGACATGAAAATAAAGGAAAGAAGAAAAGAATGCTAAAAACAAAATCAAAACATCTACTAGAAACCTCCCCGGCAACGACGCCGAAAAGTGGTGAGCCCTGGTATTGCACCAAGAGTGTTTCCACTCCCAGGGGCTACCATACCTTACTTTATCAACCCGGGGTTTGTACAAACTTTGAGGTGAAAATGATATATACACAGCATATGTATTATGTTCATGTAAACCTCTTCTGCGTTACGAAAGGGTGATATTTCTTAAACTATGAGAACAACTAGAAAGTAAATTGCCGGAAGGAAATGACAGAAAGAAAACTAAACTGAATTTCTGAAAGGTAATGACAAGAAAGGGAATTAAGCTTAATTGTTGAAAGGAAATGACAAGAATGAAACTAATTTAATTCACAGAAAACAAATAGAAGAAAGGAAACTAATCCTAAACTGTACTCAACTTGGCCAAACTACTAAATGCACTCTACTTACCCTATGATCTATCTACCATGCTTCTATCCATGCACCTAGGCTATCCATGACTTATTTCTAATTAAAAAGAGTTAATTTGTAGATTGGAGGGAAGAAAATGGGCTCAATGAGTATAATGGGGGGTTTAACACATGAAACGAGGTTTGGAAGTAGAAAGAGGGGGTTAAACCCTTACAAAACCTTATTATAGTGTGAGAAATGACTTTGGAGTGGAAAGAATTCAAAAGTGCTAGGGAGGAGTGCGATGGAGGACAAAATTTGCGATGTGCGATATCAAAATCGCAACTTTGTAAGTTTAAAGGGATAGTGGTAAGGATTAACAAGAACGAACTAAAATGTGTGAAGTGTGATTTGCAACGTGGTAAAAGTTGCAGGCTGCGATTTGTGATGTGGTAACTTCAGCGAAGTGCGAAGTGTGATGAGTGCCGTGGCAGAATTATTGCATCAGTGGAATAAGTGGTAAGTGTTATGTGAAAAGGTAAATGGTGTGATTTTCCATTTCGCAATATCGCAATTGCAAGAACAAGCAGTAAGTGTTTAAAGTTAAAAGCTAAAATGTGCAAAGTGCGATTTTCAATGGCGACGTGGCGATGGGACCGACGGTGGGGCGCGATTTCGGAATATCCAATTGAAAAAACCGGTGGTAAGTGTTAAGGGAGAAAAAGTAAACGGTGCGAAGTGCGATTTGCGATTTCACAATATCGCAATCGCAAAGAATGATCATAAGCATTAAAGGTAAAAGGTAAATGGTGTGAAATGTGATTTGCGATTTCACAATATCACAATTGCAAGGAGCGAGCGGTAAGTGTTAAAGGTAAAATCCAAATGTTGTGATTTCCGAAGTTGGACATACGGTGGTGGGAGACTCGAGGAGCAAAGGCAAAGGTCGGGTTTTCGGTGGTTTTGAATGGTTTTTCATGTGTTTTGCATAAAAAGGGTAAAGCAGCCGTGAACGGAGAAAAACATAGAAATAAGGCTTTGAAGGGCTTAAGTGCGTCAGGCAAAGAAAAGGTAAGTACAACGTTCAGATGAGAAGAAAAGGAGGGGAATGGAGGCGTAAGAGCATTGCTCAGAAGTGAGACACACTTGTGGATTCATGCACGGGAAACAGACAGAAATGCGGGATGAAACAATCAAAGAAATGCTTGGACTTAGTAATATAAATTCTTCCCGAAACTCAAACAGAAATTAATTTTGGCATGTGGGAAGGTCTACCCTACTCTAACTCTATTCACATAGAGGAGAGGGGGGAGAGATGACCACATTTTTTGGTGTTTTTACTCTATTTTACTACGCATAAGAAATTAAAACTACAGCATCACAAAAGACAAATAGAAATTAAACGTATAAGAAGAAAATCTAACTTAAATAGGAGAAGCAAAACTAGCTAAATGACGGAAAGGAAATGATAGGAATAACAGAGAATCTAAGGCACATGCATTGGGCCCTAACCCACGAGCCTAGACCTCTGAAACTTAAATCAGTCGAATGAAATTAGTCTGCTCATTTCATAAAAGAATAACTGCATATATCTTTGAATGTTTGATCACTGAATAGAAAAAAAAGCTCAATAGCTCCCAACAATATTTCTGAATGGAATCGAGACTAGAATAGACTAACTCTTCCTAGCTCTAGTTTTTCTCTATTTATTCTATAGGGAAGCTACCAACATTTCCCTAGAAAATAAAAATTGAGTCCACTTGACTCCCAGTGAACAAGTATTGGGTGCACTCCTCTTTGAGTTGCTTGGTTGCCTCTAGAATTCGAATCACTGGAGAGAATCCTTGGGGATCCTTTGCTTGCTTTTGGAATTCAAATTGCTGGAGAGAATCTTTGGGATCCTTCAGCTTCCTTTGAGGGTGGACAATCCTCCTATAATTCCTCTTTGTTGTCTCCTCTGAGTCTTTATGATAAAATCCTTATAAAAATGATTAATAATTCATGATTTTCTGCACTCAACCTTATATTAGGCACTCAAATTATGTTAGCCTAAATCACCACCTATACTAGCATCATATAACCAAATAATAATAAAAATGCAAGAAAAATAGATCTAAGAATGAAAAAATGTGACTATTAACCACTCCAAATATGTCTAATGATGGAGCTCATCAGGTTTTATGCAAAATAACAAAATCTACTACTTATAAGGAAGCATGGAAGATCTTGGAAGTTGAATTTGGTGCAAGGGGGAGTGACATGCAACAACAAGATGTGTCACAAATTTTTGATTCAGTCACAGATCTGAGAGTAGATGAGGACGACTCTGAGAGGAAAACCCATTATGGTTTTGAATACTATAAAATTGAAACCCATTATAAAAACATGCATATGGACGAAGAAGAGACAACAAAGATTGCATAGACAGAAGTGCGGAGAAAAATAATATAAATGACCATGGACTCCACTGTAACATTGAAGGTGTAGATGATAGTGGATTCCACTGTGATGAAACACATGTGGATGCTGACTTCAAAGTCAGATCTGAATTGGTGAATCCAACCACAACTGATGGAATCGGTGAAGTTAATTTTTTTATTGAGAACATGTAAGCTCAGATATCCCACAATAGAGTAGATGAAAATTATGTTGATGTTAACTTCGATGAAGAAAATTGAAATAATGATGAGTGGTTTCACATGATGCAATAGAAATATCTTATTGATATGTGGTTATTTGGTGTGATAATCCCACTTTTCTTTGGAAGCCAAGTGGAAGACAACAAGTTTGGAGCAGCAGAGGTTGGTAAAAGGGCAGAAAATGAAAATTATGATGCAATGGTAGAACAAAAGAAGGCAGAGAATGTATAAGTGGAGTAGGAAGCTCTCACTAAACAACACAACAAATCTGTTTTCAACGTTGTTTTTTAATATGCACGTGTTCAGAATAGCATGGGTAAAAATGTTGAAAATAAAGTTGCTAATAATTGTTATGCATACTTGAAGCTCACTGAAGAAGGGATTCAAAAACGAATTAAACAAATTGTTTTGAGTATTATAGCATCAGATAGAATAAAAGAATCAAATGAAATGGTGAAAATTGATCTTGAGTGTGCAGAGTATAGGAAAAAAACAACAATACCTGATGATGAGAGTGAAGAGAATGAAATGGAAGTTTCTGAAATCAAGGAAGAATGCACTAAAACCATTTTTTAGTAATAGGGTGAAGAAGAGATAAGATTTTTCTATCAAGAAATGTGGAATAAAGAACGTCAGGGTTATGAAGCCCAAGAAGCAACGCAAAGAACACAGTTTGAAGAAGAAGAGTTCTCGAAGCATTCCATGAGTGAAAGAATCCTTGAAGAGGAAGTTGTAGAAGACCGACTATGATCAAATTCAAGACAAGTGAAGGAAACATTACAAGAGCAACAAGTTAAGAAATATGGAGCCTACAGTAAGAATGCAAACAAAGAATGAAGCAATTTCGAGGATATATAATCTGGAAGAAACGGAAAAAAAAATGCAAAATTGTAAAAAAATTTAGTCATTATAAGCCTAGCTAAGACATAGACGAGTAGGCATGTTTGAGTGATGATTGAGTTAATTTCCGTTGTAAGTCTAGCAGCCATAGTTAAGTCATGTTGAGTCGTGTTTGAGTTATGTTGACTCATACAGTCATAATTAAGGGGGAGCGTTGGAAATTGTAATTAACCCTCCATGCAAGAGTTAGCTAAATTTGGAGAGTCACGTAATTGAGTCAAGTCGAGTGAGTTCGAGTTAAGTCATATTTCGGGCAAAATCGAATTTAGTGTGTGTGCATGTTGAAGTTATTGTGAGTATGTCATTAGCTTAAAAACATTATTACCCCAAGTTGTGTTCATTGTAATCATCAAGTTTGTATGATCAATTGAAGAGCCACAACTTATGTTATTGTGTGTGTGAAATATTGTGTTAAGCTTTGTGCCTTTCCTCCTCTGCCTTTCCAACACAATTTAATTCCATAACTAAAACATTGACAAATAGAAAACAATAGAATGGAAACCTACACTATTGAAAACAAGGTAAGGGAGTATTATTATCTTCTTCTTATGTGGTCGTCCCATGACTTCTTATGGCCATAAATCACAACTACTCCAAAGCTCTTGGCAGGATTGATTCCTATCCTAGTTATGGAAATAGTTGCCAAGTGTCCCATGCATACAACAAATAAAATTGAAAGCGGAGCCAAATCCTATGCCACTTAGTATCTTAACATCTATTAATTAATAAAATATCCAATCTATATAGAAAATAAAATGGGTTACTACGATCTTAGGGGCATAGCTCAATTAGCGATGGTTGTTTAAATAAATTATTTTGTGCGAGGAGGTCTAATGTTCAAATCCACCAACTTTCCCCCAACTTACCCTTTAAAATTTCTACCAAATGCAAATAAAATGAATAAAATAAACAATATACATGTTGGAGAAAATAGTTCCAACCATCATGTACTTGTATTTTGAGTTTTTCCCTGTTTATGTCTTCCGCCTCTACAATCTTTGTCATGGTAAGAAAGTGTGAAGTTGCATAGAAATCTTATAACTTTGTCAAGATATCACAACACAAGGTTGCATAAGACTCCTTAAAAGCACACTACTACATTTGGCGGAAATTCCGACACCTGTTTCCGACGCTTTTGACCAAATGTCGGAAATTTGCCCAAATTTTTTCCATCCCGCCCGAAACCGTCGCTATACCGACGTCTATAGAAAAGTGTCGCAATACCGACACTTAAACTAGTGTCGCAATTGCGACATTTAAAGGAAGACGTCGCAATTGCGACACCATGGCCCAAAGCGTCGCTATTGAGACGACTCTAAACGTCGCAACTGCGACACAATGTCTAGGTGTCGCCATTGCGACGTTTGGAGGCACCGTCCTAATAGCGACGCCTATTCCGCCGTCGGTATAGCGACAGTTATTTTCGCGCTACATAAAAATACCAAACTTATATGGGCCCTACATAAAAATTCGAAACTTATATGCACGCTACATAAAAATGTTTCGTATTTGTCGCAATAGCTACGTTTGATATCACGCGCGCATTTGCTCTCTGCTCTTGCAGAACAACATTTTCCCTCAGCATTCGCCCTCAGCGTTCGCCCTCAGCTCTTGCAGAACAGCATTCGCCCTCAGCTCTTGCAAAATGGTAAGTTCTTACTGCAGGCCCTTCCTCCTATAGTAGGGTTGACTCTATTTGGGTTTTTTTTGGTCAATTCCATTGGATTTTGTTAGGCTGTAGGGTTCTCTGTAGATGTCAAGAGTCAAGATTCAATACCCTCTATTATCTTCATCACCCAATACAAGATTTAATTTTTTCCCAAAGAAACGCTTATTAATTTGGCAGCCATTATTTCTCCCTGCTTTAAAAACCCTACATTTAAATGAAAACAAGCATTTCATTTCAACTACAAAAATCTATTAGTGTTCCAATGTACATGTGTGCTACATTAGTCGATATCACGCGCGCATTCGCCTCGCTCTTGCGGGCACCGACCACTTTCAAGCGTGCGCCCTCAGCTCTTGCGGAAACTGACATTCGCCTTCGACATTTCTTTGAGCTCTTGCGGAAACAACATTCGCCCTCAGCATTCGCCCTGAGCTCTTGCAGAACAGCATTCGCCCTGGATTCGCCCTCAGCTCTTTCAGAACAGCATTCGCCCTGCATTCGCCCTCAGCTCTTGCAGAATAGCATTTTCCCTCAGCATTCGCCCTCAGCGTTCGCCCTCAGCTCTTGCAGAACAA